>JAGHMJ010000663.1:1357500-1834529 GCA_018749465.1 Paracanthobrama guichenoti
GCTGGGTGAGCTGGAGTTGCAATTCGCAACCTCACCGCTAGATGTCGCTAAAATGTACACAGTGCACCTTTAAGGCAGCAACTTGCTTTATTCAGATAGTGGGATAAATGTATCTGATTGAGTAAGCTTTCCCCAATGAGTTGTATTGCTGGAATCAAGACCCAAAATATTATTTAAATGCGCATATATACTTGCTTTTCTAATATAGAAAAAAAATAAAGATATACAAATTATCTTGCACAAACATCATCACATTCACCTTTCATTATTTTGCTTATCATTTCTTGCAAACCGACTGATATGATACCAACTAAAAAGCAGAATTTCTATAAAGGGTGCATTTGGGATCAACGCTCTTTTCATTTTCGGTTCAATCCCAGATGCCAATGTTTTGTTGATCATTAACAGGCTCGCTATCAGTGAGATAAAAACACAAGAGAGTACAAAATTTGCCACTTAAGTTTAGTTGCTGCATATCAATGTCCATGAAAAGGAGCCTGGGTCATGTTTGACCACTGGCAGCAGCTATTTGCTTTTCACTATCGCCAGTGGGAGTAATGTGTTGGCAAGAGAGTGTTTCATTCTGAAAACACAGCCAAGGGCATTGTGGATAACCTCTGACACAACTAGTCAAAGGAAAGAGAAACGCTTGACATAGCAAGCAGCTTGAAATTATACAAATATTTGAAAGGTGAGCTGCACTTGCAGAATGGCATGCAAAGGCATTTTAGCGTGCAGGGCTGAAGCTTCTGCAAGTTATCATCTTTGGAGTATTTATGTCACTTTTAAATGTGAGCATACTTAGCTTAGTGTAATGTATAGCAGTTATTGACATCATAATATCCAGAGGCTGATGTGGTCCAGTGTCCATACACTCTGAAAGAGAAATCTGTGATTAACCGTCCCCCTTTTTTTAATTAGCTCATGGAAAGATCACACAAAATGCTGCAGAATGTTCAAATGGGGGCCCCTCCATGTGGTGCCCACAAATTCAGGCAACGATCAAACTTGTGTGTTTGAAACAAAGTGATTTGAAGTCAAGCTAGCACTGCTATGTGGATCCTTTTTTTCCTAAAGCCGAAATGAGCATCAGTGGGGATTAATATGCATTAATTAAATTGACTGCGTTGCCTTTAATGAGGAGGAAAGGATTTGATGTTAATGCTGGTGATCTCATAGAGGCTTCAATCCACTTAATTAACTGTGTTTTCTCAACAAACCAAAATAATCAATGAAAAGATATTTCATTACTACTAACTTATTAGCACCAGTCTCAAAGCCACATGTTATTAAAATAATATAGTCTTCTAGAAGAAGGTTCATTTATTGATGGGAAAGAACTTTATTAGTCTTCATATCCCACCAAGCTGTCCTTCTAGTAGTCCTAAAGATTGCTACTGACCTTCTATTCTGTTAGTGATTAACGTGAAAGTTTTTTTTTTTTTTCTGTGCTTTTATAATTTCATAAAGTCATATGGCCATATATGATTGCATTACAGTGAAGAACTGAAGAATAAATAAATAAGCATGGTGGATACAAGCCGTTCCATCAACACATTTATACTTTGTGCTCAAAAAAAATGTTAATGTGCAAAAGGCCACTTTTTCAGACAAACATGAACAAATGCATGATTTTGAGGTATGCAGAGAAAGAAAGAGATAATATGTTTTTGATTTCTTGGTAGCACACCAAATGAGTGCTTCCTGGCTATTTAATGAAGCATCGAAATGGATGGTAAATGATTCAGTAGCCGCTCTGAAAGATTCAATGTGTTGATGGATTCATAAAAATTAGTCAGATCTGTAACTCTGGTTCGTCACAGTGGCTGCATCCAAAAAAAAATCACATACTCCCTTGAGTCTTGAACTAGTAATTACTTCACGGCTGCTAAAAGTTTTGTTCTATATGCATAAGCCTATATTACATTACATTACGTTTGCGTTACTTTACCTTATCTAAGCTGGGCTTGCTTATTTGTTTTTTAATAATAAAAAAAGTTATATTTTTGGATAATATAAAAAGGCCCTTTCACTCCAAAAAGTGAAATGAATAAGCCTCAGGCTGAAGAAAATGAAAATTCACACCTGTAAAGTAGAGGGTGCAGCTCAAACAAACCCTTTCAGCTGTGCTGCTGAACAAAGTTCAACACTCTTACTTCAGCAATAAAACAAGAAACAAAGTAACACATTACTTATTTGAAAAAGTAAAAGATATTTTGTTGTAAATTTAAAAGTAATCTGATTACATAACTTGCGGGTAATGCGTTACCCCCAACACTGAGTATGAATTTGTGTAGGACGAATGTAATTCGGACATACTATTAGCCATATTGTCATTATCATCAGTTACATCACTTCACGGCCATTCAGAAATCCTCTCCCGTGGCCTCATGGGACAGTATCTTGCAAGACATAGTAGGTCATACAGGTACTTTTTGCCTACTCTTTTATAGTACTGTGAATTTGGACACACTTCTTTTGTCACATACTGTTTTTACCTAGGCCCTACTATATAGGGAAGTGATTTCAGATGCAGCCGGTGTTTTTAAATGATTCAAAGGAGCCAACTCATACGAGTCATTTGTATGTGAATCGGACTACACAGATTATGCAGCACTTGTGGTGCGACAAATCAGAAATATTAATAGTTAGCCTACATGTTTTTCTAACAAACAAACTGTTCTTAAATTCACTTGATACGCAGAACACCAGCATTCACAATTTAGTTTGACAGCTGGTTTAGCAAAGTACCTAACACCATTACTACACCTGTGACCAGTAATTCAAAAGTTTATGAATTAGTTTTCCAAAGCAAAATGTACGGTATTAGGCTTATTGTATGGCCTACATGTTTTACTAGTGAAATATTGTTCGGGGTGACTCTAGAAAGCGTCCGCTGCTCCTTCAGTCACATGACGAATTCTCCCGGAACTGAATGATTGAAACATGTCGTCAAAGGCAGTTGTTAACTTGTTACCAGAATGTTGCTATTTGGCACGACACCGACATTCTGAATCAGAACTGTAGCTTATTATTCTTCTGTTTATATCTTGAACTTGACGTGATTGAAAATTCTAACTGATTCTAGAGACCTCTTTGATTAACACACAGCCTACCTTCATTCAGGTAACGTCATTTTGTTGACAGTTTTTGAGTTTTGCCATTCTGTGTAGGGATATTCTTAAAGTAGCCTAGTTATTTATTTTATTTTAGTGATTTTCGCATTCTTCTTTTGCGTTCCTTATTGCTTTCTGATAGGTAGCCACCTTGTATTAACATTATCCACCAACAAAACTATTGCAGTTCAGTTTCTCTTAAAGTAGAACATTTTGCCATGCCCTTTCACACCATAAACGATATCGGACGACGACGTACGTGTTTAAGCCCCTGCCGGTGCGTTATGAATTGGCTGTCAATGTTTGTATCGTTCCTCTGTGTCGTTAGTGTGTAGACTCGCTACTAAGAACTTTTTTTAATTTAACGTAGGCTAGTTATTATTCTTAGTGTAAACGGGCATATAGTTATCATTCGTGGTTAATTCATTCAATTATGTATGGCATTCTTGCTATAGCTACACATTTGTATCACAAATATCTTATATAAGCGAATAAGGACGAATGTCTGGACAATAATTTGTTCTTACAATTATGAGGGATAAATGTAAACAAGCTGTTCACACAGTTTACAGCAGCAGCACATCACATGGTAGCTGGCAGTGCTCATACTTGCCTGTTCGCCTCCAGTCTGTGCTTAATCACGCACGACCAGTGACCTGTTTTTATTCATGAGTAAATGGTTATGATTATAGTAACTGTTGGGGGATACATAAAGTTCCAGAGCTGACTTTCAACAGGAACAAGCTGCACTGAAACTAATGACTAAATTACTTTCAGGCATGTAGTCCAGGTGAGCATAATTACAGAGATAAATGGGCCAGGTAAGTGACAGTGGCTTATGGCGTACTGCCATGGGACAGGGCATTTGTTGTGAAAGTCCCAATGTAGCCATGCCCCATATACTCTATGATCACAAGTGCTTCCTCTGAGATAAGCAGAGAAGGTAATTATGAAAAGTCTGGACCACACCGATGGACCTTGTCATGCCCCACATCAGTACTTGGGGTTACTTGCCATTACATACATTCATCATAAAGATAACAAGATGTTTTTATGTTATTTTTATTATTTTATTTAGTTTTCTTTTTAGATCAAAGTTTCCTCTATACTACATTCTCAACTTTTATTTTTTTCGTAGACACTTTTAAAATGGCTTTAAAATATCATAAATGGCAGTTGATGAAAGTATTTTTTAAAGGAAAATAAATACACATAAGTAAATCGTTATAGTTATAAACTGTAAATGTTACTTTTAGAATACAATAGTAAAAAGAACAAACAGAACCTTTTTGATTCAGCTGTACATTTTTTGAAAAGAAAAAAAAAAAAAAAATAACAAGGTCAGTTTTGACAGATTGAGATGATTGGTTGCGTTTCACCTGTAACATCAGATGCATTGCACACTTTGACAGATGTAAAAGGCGTTTATACCTCCCACTCTCTACCTCTCCGTCAGCATTTCACTACCGTCACTGAAAATAAAACACTACAGTCCTGTCACAACTAATTTAATACATTTCAGTTACTAACTATAAGGTCGCAAACCTAATTGATGTTTAATAGATTTTGGTTAATTTTGCCTTCACATTTTGCTTTGTTCATTACCCTGCATTTGATGTTTACTGAAGCAATTTATTCAGCTTATCCATATTAACCTTCACACATGCAAACACACAAGGTCTTTTTTAAACCTTCAGTATTTCTCTTTCTAGCGTCTTTTCTCCTCTTTCATAAAATTTTGGTCATGTTACAGTGAGTGCCTTGGGCAAGTGCCGAGCTGCAGGATGAGAAATGGTGCACCTGTGTGCTGTCTAAAGATAGGCTAGCAGTAGAGGGCCAGAGAGCAGACTCCAGAGGACCCATCCGTCTCAATCGAAGGCTGCAGCTGACACCTTACAAAGAGGTACAATTAATAAGGACATTATCCGTCGGCAGGCAACAATGGGGGCCTGACGCACAGACACTAACCCCTGGAGGTCTGGAGAGTAAGGGGAGGGATGGCAGGCCTGCAGGCCTTTAGAACAAGGCTCATTAGGAGCAATTTCTCCACAACATGAAATACTATCCCATAATAGAGCCATCTTTTCAAACCATTATCAGCTTCTGTGTTTGGATTGGGTCATTTTCAAGGATCAATCATACGTTTGTCAGGGGCTGCTGAAACATGTTTCTTGTTGGAAGAAAAAAATTTCTATAGACAAAGGCCGCCTATTTCTTTTTGTGATAAAATGTGTGTCCTTGAATCAATTTTTTATTAAGTTCCTATTATAACAGAAGGGTGAAAAAAGGGTTTGTACATTTTCAAGCCATTTTTAATCATTACACTTTCAAAAAAAACCAACAGATTTGAGCACATTTTAAAGCGACAAACGTTTATTAAGCAACATGAAATATGTTGTAAAATAAATGTTACCCTTAATAGTGCAACAGAGAGTGAATAACAACATTTTGACAGCAATTTGTTTTCCTCAGGAACTGATAGCACTGATTTAAGGTGATGCCATGAGGATCTGTTTAGTCTGACATTTCCAGCGTTCGGGAAGGTTGTTTCTGGTCATTGGGCAGTAGACAAAAGCTGAACTCTCATGATCTGGGGTCAGATTGTACCAACAGAGGAGGTCACTCAGCTGGAAAAGAAAAATGGAGGAGAGTAAAAATAATGTGGAATTTAGAGGCTTTTTGTTCACTTTTGCATTTTAAAATTGTGTAAATTGCAGGAAATAGAGTATTTGCCACAATTGTGCTAACATTTTCTAGGAATAAATCAGTCTCCACAAACAAAACACTTACTGTTATACCCAACAGTGCAGCATGGTAAATCAAGGCGGTGTCAATCCTGAGTGCTTTTAGTGAGGTACGTAAGTGTATATTAAATGAACCAAAGCCTAATCTGTGCTTAACTCTTCCCCAGTTATTTGGAAAGTCAAGAGTTCCTTTGCCTATTATCGGTTTTATTTTATGATGCGTTCCATGGGGGTGGATTGAGCTTGGTTATGGATTAACACTGCGATCAATGGTTAGATTTGAGCCTGGCTTTGAGAGTCGAGGAAAATGAATTGGGAAAATGCTGTCAAACCTTTATCGACCCACCCCTTAGACTTGCTTTCATTGTGGGCAGAATAATATTGTGATGAGTAGCTAATTTCCCATTTTAAACAACCTTCACCCCTTGTGTTCTCATTGGACTGGACTGTTTTATTTAGTTTAATTATTCCTCTTTCTAATTAGGTTTCGCATATTTAGTGTATGCATGCATGCTGCGAATGACAGAATATAAAACTTGAGAAATTTGACAAGAATGCATTTATTATTTGTGAAATTACTATTTGTGAAATCTTGTAAGATGTAGGCTTATATTTAAGTGCATCAGTTAAATATGTTATAAATATATTTTTAGCAATCAAAATATATTGAAGGTCCAAGTAACAATATTAATGTAGAAATTAAATGTGAATTGTTGAAATGGGCTGAAATTAATTAATGCCTTTCATAGGTGTCAAGTCTTTTGAGGCGAGAATTATCAGTTATCAGAAGAAGACAATACATTATAATAAATTCCTTAGATGGTTTAATTTTTGAAATTCCTTCTGAGGAACCAACCAAGCCTTTGGGAATGGAGTCAAATAATATCTCTTCACCTTAATGTGATGCTGTTGTGTTTGGTTGGTAATTTTATTATTATTATTATTACACATCTGAAAAGTAAATAAAGAAAACAGGTACTATCTTAATTATCACCATTGACCCCACTGGTAAATTGTTTTTGTTACCATCATAAATAATAATTGCGAATGAGCTGTTTCTGATAAAAAAAAGTATATGAGGAAAACACCATCAAACTCTGCCTTTCCTTTTCTCTCTGTGTGCTTCACTTTCTGTTCATTTCATTGATATTTTTAAGCAATAAATCACCATTCAGATTAAGTTCCCATTTCTGTGGAATAACAAGAAAGTTGTGATTGGAAGTTTAAAAAAGAAAAGAAAAGACAATATGGTGTAATTATTTGAACGTTTGTAGTCTTGTTTTATTTCACGATACAAACAGATCTTGGTTCTAATTCTTTCCACTTTTCATCTCATATTATTGTACAAAATCACAATGATTTCCTCCATTAAATGCCACAAATTACAGAGTGAGAGAAAGGGCCAGAAAGGTGGATCCCATTCATTTCATGTTTCATTTTCTGTATTGTATTCCAAAGTTTCTCCTCCCATGTCTGCTTCTGCTCTTCATTATTGAAGTAGAACAGTGATTAACAGCAATTTACAGTATAATTATGTGAAACAAAAGGGGAAAAACTCACTTTGCAGAAGTACAAAACAAGTGTGAATATGGCGTACCAAACCAATATCATGTGAGAATGGAAATTAAATTTTATATATATACACAGTATATTTAAGTGTGTGTGTGTGTGTGTGTGTGTGTGTATGTATATTATGCCTATATATAACATTACATTACATTGTGAGAAACGTATATGCATATAATATATCCGTTTCTCACAATGTAATGTTCTTCCTTGTAAATGAGCATAGTGATGCCTTTCTCTCTTTTTTATTGTTGGTGCCAATAATACCTTGGAGGTCTTGAGGAAATCATGGTCATAAGCAAGCTAGCGAAAGTACTAAAGGGCTTCTCCTCTTAGTAGCTCTTATCTTCAGTGAACTCTTTAAAATGGAAGGTCCTCCATGGAGACTGGGTCAATATCCTGAGGGCTGGCACAGCAGAGAGGACTATTGATCTCTCCGTATCTGTTTCCAGTGCTCTACCTCAGCTCACATGATACATGCCACAATTCCTGCCCTTGTTCCTATCAAAGGGCCCTTCTGCAGGGCTACAAAGACGGCCGTGGCTTTCCGCCCAACATGGGGCGATTTTGAAGTTGTTTGGTGACATAATACTGTAACTGATCATATGGAGGCCTTTATAACCTTGTGGCGAAACAGAGACGCAGATTGCCAGCAAGCCCTGTCAATCAGAGGGAGAGGAGATGGTGGTGAGGTGCAAGGCCTTTATGAAAATGAAAAGGGAAAAAAAAAGCAAATCAGGTTAACTGGTGATCAACCAAATGTCTCTGACTCTAATGAGGCCTTAGTTGCCCATGGCAATGTGTAGTTCAGGAACAGTGTATTTCTCCTTTCCTTGTGCAATCCTTTGATCATGTTTGCTTTTCCACTGCTGGGATTCTCATTGTTGTTTTTAATTACTTCTCCGCCAAATGGCACAGATGAAAGATAGGTGTCTGTAATTAATAACATTTACATAAATTAGCATCACTAACAAGTCTCATTAGTAGCTTCTGGCTTTTGTTTTGACTGAAGTCTCATGTCACCTTCTTATATAAGCTCTAAGTATAGAGAACAATATCAGAAAGGGGGCATAATTCACTTGATCTCCGCCATATTTTTGGTTACTTCAGTGGAGGTAATTAAATCCACCACACATTCCAATGATTAGGGTCAACCTGTGGAAATATGCTGACTTTATTACGGCATAATAGAATCGGCCAACTCTATTCAATTAGTCAGTTCAGAGAGATACTTTGTGGTGGTGAACATGCAGTTTTCAGTCAGGCTCAAATGGCTGATCAAAGACGCTTGCAGCTTGCCGTTTGGCTGCGTATAATGAGGGTCAGGACAATGTGCTTTATCTGCGGTTGCTATGCAGGAGACTCTTAAATGCGCCATTTTAGTCTTTTGATATTGGTCAGCATGATAATGACGGGGAGAAATTTGCTCCCATTACAATCAATATCTATACGGCGCAAATGAAAGAGAGGGAAAAGCTTTCTTTCAGGTGGACCTGTCACCCTGATAATGACGGAAAAGCCCACAGGTTTGTCTTCAGTGCAGTGGAAGTCATGCCTGAAATGGTAGATTACTTTTATGTAGTACCTCCACAAAGGCTTCACATATGCGGCATGGCAAATGGAGCAGACCCGGGGCTCGGTAATGACTCCCGAATGCCGCTCGCTGCCTGCGCTCGTATGCTTTATAATGATGCATTATGTCGTCTCCACACAGCGAAACCATTTTTTCCCCTCCCTCTTTATCTTTTAAGTGTGCTGGGGCCTGGAAAAAAAAATGCATATTTACGTCTGGTGTGGTAAATAGACTTTATATAAGCCGCATTTGTTGTGATGTTTGCTTGCGCACACCAAATCGTCTCCTGCCTCAGATAAAGAGCCCCACACACACATTCTGTAACAATGTGCTTCAGCTGAGTAGATCAATAATGCACTCTCTTTCTGATGCCGGTACCAAGCGCTCTGTGATTAGTTTGACAGAAAATGACTCCCTAATCAGTGAAATGTATTCTGTTTTGGTGGCTAAATGAGGGTGTTTACACTCATCCCTGTGCAGGTCAGGGAAACTCCACACTTTGCTGCTTTGAGACAGAGCACTATAATCTGTGCCAAAAGGACAGGCTGTCATTACATGCGAATGGAGTAATAGACTGACATTGATGCTATGGCGAACAATTGGTTTTCCGGCATCAGTCAGGTGGGCTGCCGACTAAATGATGAGGGAGAAGAGGCAAAGTGATTGTGTGTGTAAGAGAGAGAACGGCTGTCAGAGGGATCATAGAGCAGGAAAGCCTGTCTTGTCTTTGTGATGGAGTCTCGCTCAGCATGGGAGATCTGACTCCGTGCCAGTCTTTGACTGTCTCTGCTTATGTAACGTTATAATAGTATCACCTTTTGTGTGTAAATGTGTGCGTTGAGTGCTTTAACTGTTTGTGAAGATGTGTATATCATTCAGCCACTGTACCTCTCTTAACAGTGCCATTATGTGCAATGAAAGTGCTGATATTAATTTTGTTCATTTAAAACAATTATCCTCTCCATATTTTAATAGACATTCTCAGCCGCTTGTCAAATGGCGACATCTGTACCATAATGAAGCCTTTCTCTCGCTATCTATCCCGCCTCTGTTCTTATATGTGACACTCTTTCTAACAAAGGCCTTTAGGATCGCTCAAATTATGACGTCTTATTCAAACTTGCACATTTGAATCGGAATAGAGACATCACTGTCCATAATCCTGTGGATGACAAGTGCGTGACAGAGTTCGAAGGTCAATGGCTGTCAAAGTCTGGTCATTTTTGGGGGGATTTGTCCTCTTCTATTCAAGTGAAAATCACGATGACGCTTTGTCTGTGGCACTATGCCGGAAACAGGCAGAACAAGAGAGGCCCGGCTCTGAGCCCTCAGTGCTAAATTTTCACCTGTCAGCGCGCTGGCCTGGTTAGAAAAAGGGCAGGGGAAAGGCTTCGACTGGCCAATAGTTGGGGTCAAGGACGGACCAGGCGCTGCCACTCCCCAGCCACATCATCTTTGTATGACAGCACCACCCTAAGGTTGAAGTTCAGTCGGGTTTTTTCAGTGACACAGAGCTTAACGTCAAACACAAGATTAAAGCAGGGGTGTTGCATCTTGGCAGAGCCCAAATGAAAATATCAAGCGCTAAGCCATTCTCCGTGTCGAGCGGAGCCAAGGGGACAGGTAGCTAATATTAGAGAGAGGAGACGGCCTAGTTAGCAGCGACTGCCTGCTGCTTTCCGAGTGCTCAGTCCTGGTCAAAAGGCCACCCGGGCTTTGCTGCTGCTTTATTGGTAAAATATATTACAGTTGAGGCCAGCCGAACTGCCTTATTAGAAGGTGGGGGTGTGAAAGAGATGCCCCTTTGACATATTTTCCAAGCACCGCGCATATCTCCATATTACTGAATAAATTACTCTAAGTCCGGATTGTACTACTCTGCCTTTTAATATCTGGGGCTTTATGAGGAGTCAATAATTGGCTCGTTTAAACAAACATTACCTCAGTAACGATGGCAAAAGAATTTGATCATTTTACTCAAGGAAAGGATGGGAAGACTTTTCAAAGTTCTGTACAAAGAAAGACTTTTCTCCTTCAGCGAATACTTTGTTGAACAAGCATTTAAAACAGCAAAACACAGTAATAAACCACTGCCTTATGAGCCACTTGGTTATCATATACTGTGTTATAAAAGAAAAGGAAAAGAAATAGAGTCCGCTTCTCACGTTAAGGAATTCTCTTCGGTGGATACAGGCTGACTGGTTCTGGTTTTTCGATTTACCATCTTGTATTGCTATTGGCTTTTAATGAAACAGAAGTGGTGAGCTGAATATCTTTAACCGTCTGTTTTAACAGGCTTCATGCATGTGAGATGAGGGGAGCAGAGGAGAAGTGAAGCTCATTAACCGCGCACAGTGGAGTCAAAGGCCATCGCCCAGACTGCTGAGCAGTCACTTGACCAGAAATGTCTATTGAATCCTAAATAAGGATATTTCGCATGTCTTCATTTTCTTTCAAAGCAGATATTTTGTTGATTGACAGTAAAATCTATATATCAAATTTTAAATGTATGCTTTACTATGTGCATTTATTTGAGGAATATTTAGCTATCAATGCTATTCTAGTAGCTTACAGTGTGAATATTGCATGGAAAATGTCTGGTGTGAATAGAAAACGACATGATATAGCTGCTGGAACTAAAAGACTGGACGGCAAATATTTCTGAAGCCTTTAATCAGGTTCAAACCTCTGATATCTCATTGTCCGTTACCAGATGTTGCTGCTTTCCGCTGTGACATATGCTCCAGTCAGCCTGCACAGCCCCTCTGGTAAGGAAGAATGAAGAATTATGCAAGAGGGCATGTTGCCCTAGTGCATCACCTTCACCGCCTTCCCATGAGTGACAGTGACTTCAAAGAGAACAGGGTGCCTGTATCCCAAAAAAAAAAAGAAAAAAAAAAAAAAACATGAAATAACAGCTCTACCAGAACCGCTCACAGACTCATCCTTTAGAAATGGATCAGTATGTGTGCCCACCCCCTGCTTATCATGCTCTCCTCAAAACCATCGCCCGAGGCTTCCTGCAAATCAGACTACTCTTTCCTTTTTTTATATGGCAGCATTAGTGTGACTTTAAAGAAGCTAAGCTGAGACAGGCTGATTTGACAAGACAGCTCATATGCCAGAAACTCTGCAGCATTGCTTCAGAGATATGGCTCTCCACACCCCCAAAAACGTGTATACCTTAGAGCCAATTTGGCCTGATTAATGGAAAGTTCTGGTAGCGAAGTTGTTATGCTTTGGAAGACGCAAAGTAATATATTCTGTAAATTAAAGTTGATGTATCTTTTTAATTCTATATGAATTTAAATTTTCATTGTTTGACCATTGCTAGTTCATCAGATGTTTCAAAAGGAATCTGAAATGAACACAAAGTATAAATGAATGAAATTCAACAATTAAACAAGCAGCCATTTTATGTCAGTGGAGGACTTTCTCAGTCTTTCACGTTATAGCTGCTCAAGCTTCAGAGGCTTCAGTCCTCTAAGAGGTTTGAGAAGCTTAAAAGAGGCTTAGCTGCCCTTCTCATCACCTCTATACTCCATAGCCGTTAAAGGCCTCAAAGAGAAAACACTCTTGTATATGTTTCATTTGCACCAAACACTTTCAATTCTGAAATTGAATTTTTGAATCAAAAGTTATTAGTGAACTCAACTTCTCTATTAGAGAGAATGTTGAAATAAGACTAATTAATATGTGACATTCAGCCTATTGCATGTTTCATGAAGAGAGAGGATCATTTATAGGTTCTGGTGTGGTTTATATGAATATGCAATTGAAAATGCAAAGTAAGAAAGCCGTAATGAAAGTAAATCTTCACGCACACAAGCATGCTGTTTTATAAAGATTCAACCATATACTGCTGACCCACGGAAAGACATTCATTAATATTTCCGTTCTGATTTGGCCCTGTTTGGGAGTATGCAATTACTTGTGATGAGAATTTTTTTGGAGACAGAGGCTGATCCTGACGGCTTTTCTCTAATCCCTCCCCTGGATGCAGGCTTAACTAAACAGCAAGTTTGTCACAAGCTCAAACAGCAACTCAGTGTTGCACTGGATACTTCATTCAGCTTAAGCCAACTTATCAAGCACATTCAAAGCACATTCATTGAGCCATGTGGACGGGTCTTTTCTCCAGATCTATTAAATAACACTCTTATCTGTATTTAGCATATGCCACGTATTCCTGCATTGGCTGCTTTAAGCAGATTCACACTCCAAACACCTCGAGCCATCATCGAGCTGAAGCTCCAGATAACATTCGGAAACTTCCTCGGACATGCCGGTTTAACATCTCAATAACTTTATTCCACATCCGAGCAGTTTGTTTATTTATTAGCTTCTCAATGTCAGTGAATTCCATATTATTTGCATTGTTACTCCGCCAGATGGGTGTATTTATTTTGAAAGCAAAATGGTGCTATTTGGTACATTTTCCATTCAGTCTATTCAGAAACCAGGGAACACGATAATGTACAGTAAGTGGCAGGCTGAATCTGAAAATTGCACGCTGGTGGTGAATGTCTGTGTAATGCATAGCATTGCGTTCAAAGCTTAATATAGTAAATTCTGTTTTTACAAAAGATTCCTTAATAATAATAATAATAGTGCATGGATTATTCAGCACAATGCAAAATATGGCAGGAAATAGGCATACCCACAAGTCTAAACAATCCATGAAATGTAAACTCTGCCATGATTTGATAAACACAACACCTACTAAACACAAAAAAGCAAGAATTCAATATGTTGCAGACCATACTGAATACATATTCAAGCAAACATTTAGTTAAATACAATAAATTCAGTTGTTAATAATAGAGAAATAAAGCACATCAGCACAACAAAAGCTGGAAAGCATCCAGGAGAACGCCTGCAGATGCACCATAGTGGAAAATCATTCAGAGAGAGATGTGTTCAAGCTGAAGTGCTGAGGTTGGGAGTTTAAAACAGAGTGCTGCCCTGCACATTTTCATAATCAGTTTACTGGGCCCCCCATTCGGTCAGACACTGGCCCCATCCTTTGCATCAGTCCATTTGTCACCACACAATGTTTGGCACAGCACCATCTTATTCACAAGCTAATAAAAATGCAATTAGTCGGCTAATATCTTTATGATTTGATTTGATTGCACGCTATATATATTTTTTTCTTTTTTAATATAAATATGTTGGTGGTAACATCATTGATGGATGGAGAGGAGAGTACCATATCTTTTCAAATCTGAAGAACCTGCTTTAGATGCAGTAACATGGACAACGGCGGTAAGCATCGTGAAAGAAACAAGCGTTGAGCTCTCATCTAAAATAACTTCGTTCTAACACTCGCCTTTTTGAGAACTGCAACTTTAAGACGCAACTCATTATTTTAGATTAGGTTTATCACGGACGCAAAGTCTGAAAAAAATTCAATGAAACGCGGACTTGGTAAAACAAAATCATATATGTTTATAGGCCTACCTATATATATTTCATTTAATTTAGAACTCTAAAATTAGCTGCAGTTGTAAAGGTTCATTATTAACAAACCTCATATCATACTAACTTATGTGATGTCACTTTTATAATGTAAACATTATTACCGATATCAAAGGAATTAACAAAACAGAGTGGCAGTGGTGTGTTGTAACCAGGAAAGTCGTTTAAGGCTGTGTTATATATATATTATTTTTTTAAATTTATTATTATTATTTTTTTATTTATTTAAGATAATCACAATTTTTTTATTGTCTCTTTAATTACTTTTTTCTGTTCATAAAATATAAGTGCAAGAATTTCGCCAGTTTTATTTGGTTTCCTCTCCCAGAATTTACCCCTATAATAAACGTATAAAATATGTTTAAACCAGTAAACTTATGTTTTGCACTTTTTTTCTTAAAATAAAAACAAATTTTCTAATATTTTAAATTAATTTGGCGTTTATATATATTATTATTATTATTATTACAAAGCAAGTATAATCACTGCTCTTTTCACAAAACCGTTTTTAAATCAAATAAATAATAGTATAATAATAATAATAATAATATTTGATTGATGTACTCCTGTGCAGGGAGAGCAGACCGACAGCCCAAGACTGGTCCAGCTTTTCTTCAAGAAGAAAAATCCATCACACACATCATCAAACATCCACACCATTAGTTCATACCGAAATCCAGCGGGTGGTTGGTCAACGTCACGACGATCATATGTTTGTTTTAGTGCGTGTGATTAAACCCATTTAATTTTAATTTTATTTTTCCAAATTCCATGCAGCCAGGCGTGCCTCCGTTTAAAGAATCTCTGATCTGCGCACAGGAGAGGACTCGCATCCGTTGGCTATTTATGTCTTTAAGTTCACGTGGGCTGAATAAATAGGTTACGTTCACACGTTGAGACACAAATTTAAAGGTCGTAAAAATACAAGCAAGTAGGCTATGTTTATTTGGAGAAAATAAAATGATCACAGCAAGAAAACAAACGTAGCCTGCACCGAGCTAATAAAGAGTCAGACAGTTTTGGCACAGTGTTTCCCCGCTATTCTAATAAACAAATCGTATCTTAATATTCAAACGCAGCCGTTCTTTATTTGCAAATTACATATCTGCGTAAATCATTATTTTTCTGATTCGGTCGTTTATCGGGTTAAACTATACGCCAATATTTTTTTTATTTTAAAAACAACATCTAATTATTTTAGGCACATTATGACGCACGCAAAATAAATGTATAAATCCCGCGGCTTCAACTTGTATTTGCCCGGATATAAGATTCTTTTACTCAGTCGTTGAAGTGTGCTGAGAAAAGACGCCTGTAATTCCTCTCTCTGTTTGATATTAGCACAAGGGCTTTGCTTCTCGAGCCTCTGTAAAGGAGCAGTGTGTGCAGCTCCTGCTGCACTGAGCGCTGAGCCCCGAGACTCCAAGAACAGCATCCTCCTCTCATACCTGTTGAGAAGTCTTTCATCCTTAATGGGCTCATTAGCCACATTGTTAATTGAGTGCTATTCAGGGCAACATCAAAGCAAAAAAAGAGAGAAGAGTATGCAGCTCCTTTATTTATTTTTGGCAAATAAGAGACCCAACAGCGCTCTAAACGCAGCTTTCGTGGGGGGTATATGCTGAAGGAGGCTTATTAGTTTTGTAGTGCATTGTGTGCCATTATGTTTAAAACATTAAGCACAATAATATTTTCTCTTCTGATGGCATGCGTTTCAGTTGCATTTCTACTTCTTTGAAGAAGTCTCTTGTCCTTTGTCACAAAGCGGAGAGGATGGCTCCTCAACAAAGTGTCACCAAAGGCTGCTTGTGTGTGAAACGATAAAGCTGGACAGTTTTTATTTTATTTTATTATTATTATTATTGTTAGAAGGCATTAAGCAAAAAAAAAAAAAAAAGTCTTCTAAGTATGATATCTAAATTAGAATGACAATTTCAGCAGTCTAAGAAACACAAATAGAATCAAATTTAAAAAAATAAAACCTTGGACCACAAAACCAGTCAGAAGGGTCTATTTATTGGAAATTGAGATTTATGCATCATCTGAAACATTGATGCATGGTTTGTTAGGATAGGACAATATTTGACCGAGATACAACTATTTGAAAATCTGAAATCTGAGGGTGCAAAAAAAAAAAAAAAAAAATATTGAGAAAATCGCCTTTTAAAGTTGTCCAAATGAAATCCTTAGCAAGGCATATTACTAATAATAATACATTTTTGATATATTTACGGTGGGAAATTTACAATCTTGAATCTTTACTTAATATCCTAATGATTTTTGGCATAGAAGAAAAATGTATAATTTTGACCCATGCAATGTACTGTTGGTTATTGCCACAAATATACCTGTGTGACTTATGACTGGTTTTGTGGTCCAGAGTCACATTTTAAAATAAGGAATTATTATAAATTTTAAAGTAAATAATAATAATTGAATCGTCAAACTAAAGAACAAATACATTTAATAATAGGCATCAAAACATGTTGTTATTTTTTCTCTCCTTGTTGGCTCCGATTTTCCATCAGCAGTGTTCTCCCTCATGGTGCAATATTAGCTGGTAATAGGATAGGAAAATTGAAGCTAACTCATTGGAATTAAATTTATCAGCATGTGTTCAGAGGTAATAAGCTGTCAGTTATAAACTGAAGATCTGTATTTAGATATATGATAGGGAAGAATAATGAATAGGCAAAATAGATGAAGCTGTTTTGCAGTTAAATTAGTTATTTAGGACCAACAGACCAAGAGCAGATTTGTGATAATGACAATGATTATTGCTTTGTTTCCTTCTTCTTCTTCTTATGATATATATATATATATATATATATATATATATATATATATATATATATATATATATATATATATATATATATATATATATATATATATATATATATATCTCAAAGGGCTTTTTTGAGCATGAAAAAGAGTTAACAGTTTTCACCGTAATGTGTTGATAAAAGACATGGAATTGTGAAAAACATCAAACTTTTTAATGAAGGAAACCTAATGAGTATCAAGAGTAGTGTGCTTACATGGAAGGCTGATCAAACTGGAACCCTGTGAACCAGAGATTGTGTTGCAAAGGAGCTTGCTGACTTCCTTCCCCGGGGGGAGGCTGCCTGGCTTTTACTAGAAAGCACAGGGGGGAAAAGTTAATTTGCACAGCCATGTGTTCACTGCTACAACTCAATAATCCACCTCTTCCTGAACCCCTGTTTTAATATAATAATAAGAATACTATTTAAAAAGGAAATTCAAAAAATTAGAGTAACAGCCACATTTTAAAGGCTGTCAGAAAGAAATAATTTCCTAAAATAAAGCTGAGCACAGTTCATACTTACTTTCTTTTTTTTACCTCTGCGCGATCAATGAGCCAAAACATGAAAAATTGAATACCGATAAATAATACATCACTTATTAGGTGATGAATGATTTATTAGTATCCTGGAGACTTTGTTGTGCTGATGTTTAAAAATTCTCATTACCTAAGTGGCCAAAATGAAATGAATTCAAAATTGTTGCTGCATATCAATTTTGTAAGCCTTTACATTATTGATAAACAGAGACGATTGTTGTCAGAGCCAACTCTTACTGTGATAACAGGTTGTCATGGTTTATTTTAGATTATTGTGCCACCTGCTTAGTTGTCATGACAGCTTCTCAAATTCTGAGATTTTGACATCAAAAGTAAATTGAAATCTATTATTGTGAAAGAAGTTTAAAGGGGAAAAATTAGATCAAATAATGCGAGACGTGAAGCCTGGAAACACCTCTCCACCTGATATTTCATTATAATGAAAAGAAATGACACAGCCCACGTGTATATGTGTATATATATATATATATATATATATATATATATATATATATATATATATATATATATATATATATGTAAATATTCACGCTATTCTATTGTACAGATGATTGATATTTGGACTGATTCATCTTGGATAGGGATACTGAATAATTCAAGTCAGAATGTTGAACTTTAATGTGAGATTTCAACATACTTTAAATGTAAAAACAAAACAAAACATGCTGCATAATTATAATTTAAAACTCTCTTTTATTCATTTTGTAATAGAACACCCAATAACAATACAGAAAACTTTATACAATTACAGGATATAATTCCCCACCCCAACATTTAAAAATAAAACATAACAAAATATAATCAGTACAATATATAATTGATACAATTCACCTCAGATTTCAATTTACATTCCACTTTATATGCATTATTATTAATAATAAAATCATCTTTCACTTCATTATTTTCTAGCTTAACCTCACTAATATTCTTTGAATGATCAGATTTTAACATGAAGATATTATTTTCAGATTACAGATTATATGTTTGAAATAATTAAGGTATTTGCACTAGAAAGTAAAAGAATAAGATTTCATAATTGTTCAAATAAACAATACTAATTTCAACATTTTACAATTTCAATAGTTTTTTTGAATCCAAACATTTAATTATTAGTTTGTTTATTATTATCATTGTTTGCAAGCAGTAGAAATATGTTTTAGTGACTTTTAAAGGTGTTTATCAGAGGTGAGTAAAGTAAAAGAGGGCTTTTCCTATAAATTTAGGACTAAGAATAGCATCACACTGGCATCAGAGCCCAGTTTTAATATAAATCTCAGATTCAGAGAGGGAGATACCTTCTTTCTTCTGACCCACTCTGTGTAAACAGGCAATGACATGAAGAAAAGTATATTAAAAAACCCCAGCGTGGCTGCTGGACTGGCGTCTGATGCCTGTCAAATCATTAAATAGGAGAGGTGGCGTTATCAATTGCAGGGGATCAGCGATAGTGATGCCACATGGTTGGGATGCGCTATGTCTTCCACGGGGCCACTCCAGGGGCCTTTTGTGAATTTATAAAGCGAGATAAAATCGGCTTCATATTTCGCCACCAAATCGCCTGATGAAAGCCGGCAAGGAAAGAGAATTGCATGGTGGGAGCTTTGTCACAAGTCTCATTGGCTCCAAGGGTTGATGATGAGAAGGGGACAAAAAAAGAGTGAAAAGGTAATGAGAAAAAGCCAAGCAGCAGGTTTGCTCTATTTAATAAGTCATCACACCGCTATCTCATTACCTGCAGCGTGTCTGGTGAGAATGGCGAAGCATTGCAGTGTACACTGACAAACTTTTGTCTGTTTTGGGATAATGTTATCTATCTACCGTAAAGCTCGAGGAGCCAGACAGGAGCCCCACTTTTCCTTTGCACTGACACCATTATGCCACTCTCTCTCTGATATTAATAATCTTGACAAAGTCTGTTAAAAAAAAAAAGTCTGGTTCTCCCCCCCCCATACAGGAATGTGTGATTGCAATTAAGATACGAGCCCTAACACAATGTGAAAATTAGTGGAATCTGGGTTTCGGATAATTACATACAGAGCTTAGCTTTAAAATACCCTCTCCCTCAATCACATGAAAACAAATGATCTGGCAGGCACGAGGATAAAAAGCAAGATTGTCCTGTCCTCGGGATACAGGCAATGCTACTTGGCACTATCATTTCTTTCTGCAGTTCATCTCATAACTCATCAAACAATTTGTGCTGTCTACGCGGAGCCTTTATTCTCTTTCCTCAGGTTTTATTCTGCATCTAAACTGCACACATACACACAAAAAATATAGCAGCCTGAAGGCAATTGGGTTTTAATGTTGGAGATGATGAATGAGAAAAAGCTGATTTTCTGGCAGCCGGATCACTGCGAGAGGACTCCTGGCTCACATCTGATGTGGGCAGTTAAAACAGAAAAGAAATAAATGAGATGTAATAAGAAAAAATCTTGAAGCAATAGCTGAGACAGCCCTAGTCTATTACTCAAGCGACGCACACAAAGCCGGTCTTTGTGATCTGACAGTCCAACGCAAACGCAAAAAAAAAAATATTACCTGCTAATTTACTCTGTTGCGACGTATGCATAAAATATCTGTACTATTACCACGTCTTATCATGCAAACTCACAGACTTCGGGGTGGCGGGTTTCTGAGTAGTGGCTGACACAGATGCACGCTAAAACAGATAGTGCAGTCACATGCTCCTATCAGCAAGCCCTCACTCAGAGGGGATTTTTGGAGCGTGTGGAGTTTTTAACATGGAAATTGGCTTTGAACCCCATCTGCACAGGTCGGCACATCTTTGGGCGAGGCAGTGCTACTGCTGACAGGGAAAATGAACCATCAATTCCTTATAATATGGCCTGATTATCATCCTACTTACCCCCTGCAAATTCCAACTTAGAGCTATTCGGTGCCATCAAGGAAATAGTGTAACCCCAGAAAAGATGTGACCCCTTCAATTGATGCGCTTTTTAACCAATAGGAGATGTATAGTGTAGGTCTAGGAATTTATTTTACACATAAATAAACAACTTTAACACAACTGTTGGCATTAAAGCTAGTGTGGGTCTCAAAAAGGTATCGTCTTTTAGAGAAATTTCGAAAACATTTGTATTTTTTCCCCCAAATAACGAGGGAAAATTCTACAAGACACCTGACATTCTGTTGAGCTGAGTACAAAAGACATTAGGCATTGCCAGAACGGTGACAACAACTGATAGTCAGCCAAAGTTATTCAAATGCCAAAAAATGGAGAATTCAAAACAGCTCCTACCTTTGTAGCCCTGTTGTTTTCATCAAATTAACTAGGACTAGTCTGGATGCAATACCCCCCTTCGAAAAGTGGAGGGAAAAAGTAGCTGACTGCGACTTAAATGTATAGCACTCAACCTAAAGAGCAAAGTTTCAATGTGTGAAATGTGAGTGATCAGCAACTTTTTTTACGGTGGGACCCGGGCTAGTGCGGCGTGGGATGTCTTTATTGGAAGGGGATTTGTTTTGTTGTTTCCTTGGGCCTGTCCAGCCCGCTGGTGTCCTTTTCACCCGGCCAGGCAGCTGGGTCCCGACCCCTCAGATCTGCCCCTCAAAACGGGGCTTCTTTCAGGCCCCCGCTGGGTCCTCCCTGTCTCCTCCCTTCAGCAACATCCCATTCACCCCAGAGATAACTTTATTCATCCTGCGGATCATTGTATCCAGTTGAATGAGGGAACTATGCAGACACTCTAGTGAATTGAACAAGTCTGTGGGGATTGGGAAAGGCCGGGGAGGTTGTGCGAGTGGGGGGTGCGGGGTGTCTTAATGTCTTAATTTAGAGCGGCCCGAAAAAAAGTCACGTCTCACTTGTAGCCAACCCAACTGTTTTGCGTGACAGATGAAACAAAACAACATTTTGTTAGCTACTTGTCGCCGTTGAGTAACACTCGACAAAAAACATGAAACTTTTTCTTTTTATAAAATATTGAACGCTCACTTTCCTCAACGCCATTATCACCGCAGAGGATGATACGGATAGCTGTGAACGCCGGCTTTCCCTCCGCCTGTGTGAATTTCGGCTGCATTCCTCTCTTATTTTGTCATCAGAGAGTTTGAGCGGAGGTGTCTCAACTGTGTTTGATTTGCCTGCTGTGAGGCTGGCAGGGACAGTTGGGCTTATTCTCTCGCCCGCCTCCGCCCAAGCCACCCAGACCACCCTGCTCTTCTCTCATCATTCATATTCAAGCCAAGGCCTCTTGACAAGTCCGCTGATCTCACTCAATGTTTTGTGATATAGACAATACTTTTTTTTTCTCCCTCGCTCTCCCCTCGCTCTCTCTTTCTCACTCTCTCCAACTTCTCTCTCTCTCTTCTCAGGAAGAAAAAACAAATCTGAAACCATCACACTCCTCCAGGCATGGCAGTGTGATTGTAGTGAGGTAGCAGTGCAGGATTACTCCCCTCTGTGAGCTCCCTGCTAACAGCAGTGGCTGCCTCCCTCCCAGCCCCCGTAAAAGACAGTCTAATGAGGCAGATAAGCAGATGCCAACAGACTCCACACTATGTCCCACTGCTACTTTCCACACACCAACCTAATGATTTATTATCTATAAGCCAAAAAGAAGAAGAAAAAAAACATCTTTGGAACAGTACGGACAACCTGCAGAAAGTTTAAATCTTTATATAGACAAAAAAAGTAGGATCACAAAAAGGAGAAAGATATAAAATATGGGCTGTAAAGTAAAATAAACATTTCAAATGTGATTAAAATTAAATAAGGTTACAAAAGCACTGATTATTTTTGGAGATATTTCGACCAGGAGTTTGCAATGGCTTCATCAGCTAGGGGATTTGGACTAACGCGAAAGAGAGAAGTTTATACATTAGCGCTGTAGTTGCAAAACACTGTTGATATTCAAATGATTATTGTGCAAAATCTGGGATAAGCTTCAGTGTGAGAGCCCCTCTAAGTGCCTACAACTATTGCTAATTCCCCTAACCATTGTGTGTGTCACAAAGGCCTTAATCCTGTTTCACTTTTGCAGAAGCTCAGGCTATTTTCCCTCTCATAAACCAACAACACTCCCCCTGGCCAGGCCTGAGAGGCTCAGAGAAAAGGCGCTATGTGTGTATACTTCAAGGCTTTTTCTGTGTTACTTGGCCGGTGCTCTGCATAAACTTTTAAGTGGTCCCAGTAGGCCTGAAACACCTCTCTGCAAAAATAATAAGGCATCTTAGAGTGAAAAAGAACGGGGGGGAAATGACAGCAAATAATCTTAAGTAAACTTAAACCTCATTATATGTTAGAATATATTAGAACTTTAACGACAAAGTAGATCTTTTTCTTCTTTTTATGTCTTTCTGTCTCTGTCAGTTCAGAGATGGGCCTCTTAATGCACATCGCAAATCCTTTAATACATTATTTATAACTTTGAGGTCTAGAATCAAAGATTCAGAATTAGGGCAAGATTCAATCAGAACGCTATGGTTTCTCCTCACAAAGAAAAGCAACACCATAATTTCCTTCCTTGCGATTCATCTTTAAAAAGAATAGACAGAGGCGAAACATCCAAGGCCAGTGCTCATCTCCGTGTCGAAGGATGAACAAGAATACGAATAAACAAACTGTCAACATAGATGACGGGGTCATCTATCGTATTTGTCATTTATAAATCAGAATTGACTTTGTGTATCCTAAACCCATATCCAAACAAATTTCCTCATAACCTACAATCACTATGTCAAGGGCATTTTACCTCATTTTTCCTCTTGTAATTATTTTATATGCATTGGACATCAAGAAACATCTCCCAGTGGTGCATAGCTCTCTTTTGCGTAGTTCTCAAAAGTTTGTGTGTACCGCTTGTGGGAGTATTTAATAGACAGTCCTGTATAAAGGCTGTCACGCTGTGCCAAACCCATCCTCTAATAAGTACATGATGGCTTTATTCGATATGTGTGTCGTGCGGCGCGTGAGAGCGTATGCCAGCGTGTGGCTTGTGTTCGCTCGTGTTACAGGTGTGTGAGATTGCGGTCCACTTTTTGTAGAAAAGAAGGGGAGAGTTGGGCCTCATTGTTCCATAAACAGACATCAGCTGGAAACTGACAAATGTGGGATTAGCCTGTACTTATAATCAGCTAATAGCTCACTATGTGTTCCTGTCAATCAAGCCTGAACAGTGCACAGTGTGGGTGCAGCAGATTTAACCAGCAGAAACATGGCTACTGTACACTTTATTGTTATTTCACAAGGGTAAAGGGACACTTAGTTCTCATGCTATATGACCTGTGCTTATGGACCTTGCAAATTTTATTTTGCCATGCATTTCATTATAGTTTTACATAGTACTCTTATTTTATTTGCAATTTAGTCTTGCGTTTATTTCCAGGCTGGCTATATGTTCATATTCATTTATTTTTAAAATATTAATATATACATTTATATCATTTTATTTGCAATTTAGTCTCTGGGTTGTTTCTCTTTAACTTCTTTATTTGACTGTATGATTAGTAGTTTATGCCACTGCTGTTTATTTATTTCTCCTAACCTGTAACTTATTTCAGTTCTTTTGATTCATGCCAGCTGATCAGATAATTGAAGTTTACAAATACTAAGCCAGTGCATCTTCTATGACTGACGCGCCGAATATGAATCTAATTTAAGTCGTCAGTCATCAAGCTACAGTGATTGAGTTTATATCAGTTGCTTTGTCTAATTGCTGCTGCAACTCATAAAAGCACTAAATTGAAAAACTGTTATAATGTGGCTGGAATGAATTATGAATGTAGATGATCACAGATTGTAATTGACCGCTGTTCACCTGCCTATTTAGTGTGGTTAGAAATTGAATTTAGTGATGGTGTCTTCCAGCAGGGAGCTGCATGTGTCAGATCCTCACTTCATAATATCTCTGAAAAGTAGATGGATTAATGATGTCAACCCCAAAGTAAAAGATAATACAATCATAATACCATCCACAATATGTGCAGTTAAACATTAGATTAAAAAATTACCATTTTAATAAGTGTGCTTTTATTAAACACTATATCAAGAAAAATTCTCATTTAGCATTTTATGAGCATGAGTGAGGTAGAAAAATAATTACATGATTTAATAAGAGTACAACTAGTAAGTGAATCAATTTTCTGCAGGTACAAGACATTTTCTTTTTCCAGGTATTAAGTCACTATAACATTTTTAAAGTTGTGTCAACTGTCATATAATCACTGAAATTGTTAATAGGCATCCAGCAGGACATTTCATCAAGTCAATTTACAATCACCATAAAAGTCAAATTATGTGGATATCAAAAGCAATTGATATATGGGTCATGTGATGCTATTATTATTAGCTATTTGTCTGGATATATTAAGTTATTTAAATGTATGTTAAAATGCAATTCATGAATAAAGAATGACCTGAATACACTTTATCATCATTTCTGAATTAAAATCATTTTTTGTATTTTGTGTCTTAAATGAATAATAAGTCTATGTAACTGTACATTAAAAATACACATTGACGTACGTAATTTGGCATAATCATTTTTTTTTCTTTAAAAAGTAAGCAATGTAACATTTTTGTTTTTAAAATATTATTAGAAAACATTTGTCTGCTAAATCCGTTCACCGTTTTTTCTTTTTCTTTTTTAAACAAAGCAGGAAGTCACAGAGAAGATAGTTCATAGTTCTTTTACAGCATATCACATATTTTGACTATTTGATGAACAGACACGTTTTATTCAAGGAACATTTTTAACCCTAAGAAAATGCCACAATGCACATAATATTACTGTTTTGTTACTATATTATTGCTATGTTATTAATATTACTATTTTATTACTATATTACTATTTTTCTAAACTTTATTGAAATTAATGATATTGTGTAAAGTGCACATAATATTTGTCCCCTCTATTCTCATCTATTTCTACTTTTAGTCCAAATTACTACAAGCTCTGAATTCTGAGCTGAATCTTATTCCTCATCTGTCTGATGGAGGGAAGATGTTTAAAGGTAAAGGTAAGTTGAAGGTAAATCTATCTGCCACTGATATTAACACAATGC
This sequence comes from Paracanthobrama guichenoti, assembly GCA_018749465.1. Classification (NCBI taxonomy): domain Eukaryota; kingdom Metazoa; phylum Chordata; class Actinopteri; order Cypriniformes; family Gobionidae; genus Paracanthobrama; species Paracanthobrama guichenoti. Next base: position 1,383,394 of record JAGHMJ010000663.1, read on the forward strand.
CCTGCAATTAATCAAATCTTAAAAGCTTTGTGTGTGTGTGTGTGTGTGTGTGTGTGTGTGTGTGTGTGTGGGGGTGGGGGGTGGGGGGGGTAATTCTGTAATATGATTTCTGCTGGATCCTTGTTGATAAAATGCACCATCTTTGTGTTTATGGAAATGCATTATTTTCAATTGAAGCAGGAGGGAAAAGCACTTCCTCTGTCACACAAAGGCCCCTTGCTAAGCTCCAACAACTTATTATATTTATTAAGGTCTTATCAAGTGTGATATGCTCAAGGACCCAGGTGGCCATAAAAATGATTCTCTTATCAGGTGTTCATTGGAAGTGGAATTAGGATGGAGGGTTCTAGTTAAGAACTTATTCATACAGGAGTTTAATTATTATTAAAAGAATGGCGGCACAATAGCTGGCACTGGCCCCCGTTGCACTCGGAATCTTAACCCCCAGGAACCTTCATTCAGAAGGGCTGGCATATCTCAGACCAGCACAGGCTTAATCTGAGGCACGCTGGGTCCGAGAGGGGTGAGTTGCACTGTTAATTCCATATTGAAGGTGGGCACGTGTTGAGAGGAGCTGAGACAGGTAGCGGGTGCCAGGGGAGACAGCCTCATGCCCTACCAACGATTGCCAGGCGAGGTGTTAATTGGGAAGGTGCAATGGTGGATTGATGTTGGGCGTCCCATTGCAGGAAAGAGCGTGCATGGTCTCCGACTCTCCCATAAGTCATTGCTCCCATCTTAAACAGACTTATTATGCTGCTAAGGCATGTTGTTACGTGTTATATGCCCTGTGCTGATTTCAGTTTTAATAGAGCTACGGCAGGTTGTGATCCTATATAATGGCCTATTTACATTTTTTGCGTGTGCGTGTTTGTGTGAGAGATGTAAAAAAAAAAAGTCTGATTATGTTTGTGTTGCTGATATCTCATGACTGTGAACAATATATACACTGCGCATTTCTTATCATCAAAGTGACTTTTTTTATCCTATGTTTATAAGTAAATAATGGATTAATTTCATGCGTTGCTGTGTCCTTCAGTGGACACTGTGGTGCATTCAGTGACTGCAAGGCAGTTATAATTTCATTTGCTGCATTATGATATTTTTAATGCCACAGCATACATGTACTCTAGTCCGGGTACATGTCCATCTTCAACCATTTGAATATGAATGCACCCTCCCGGGTACAGCAAAAGCTGCTCTCTTCAGAATTCACACAACCTTCAATTTAACCTCAGAACCATTATGTTCAATAGGGAACGGCCTCACCATTGTCGAAAATGCAGCATCCTGTTCAGCAAAAAGGATTTAATTAAGCCCAACACATTCCAAAAGAAAGTAATTTTGGGACACAATCATGTGTCTCGAAAAGATAATTCCTCTTAATGGGTGGCTTTTGAATACGTTGACTGGAGCCCAAACTGGACCTTAGTATGATATGTATTTTTTTGTGCATATGTGTGCAATAGACAGCATTCACAGTGATTGATTCACAAATCCTGTCAATACAGGTTATATAAATTGTGTTTTGTAATGTTATTTGCACTAATTCCAAAATTAACACCTTTCTGAACACAGTTGCTTTATTTTATTACTGTTATTTTTAAGGTAACACTTTAGTTTAGGATCCAATTCTCACTATTTACTAGTTGCTTATTTGCATGCATTTTGGCTGTTTATTAGTATGTATAAGGCACATATTAATGCATTCCTACCCAATACCAAACTTAACAACTACCTTACCTTACAACTACCTATTAATAAGCAGTCTGAGTTTATTGAGGCAAAAGTCGTAGTTAATAGTGAGAATTGGACCCTAATCTAAAGTGTGACAATTTTTTTTCTTTATTTAATTTTTCTTATTTGTTCTCCAGTGGTTCACAGTTGGTTTGACTCTGTTGTTTCTCTCTAACATATCCGAGGATGTCCACGACGCACCTACCGTTGGTCTGGACCTCAAAGTGAGCCTTATGAGATGGGTCTGCACACACAGCTGTCACCCAGGGTGTTGATATCTTAATCAACACAAGGAGGGACTCATGATTCAGTTGGGGGTGTGAGGCTGCATTTATGCCTGGGAAGTAGGAGCTGTAGGGTGAGGTAGGACGTGTTGGGTCAGCCTGAACAGCAAGGAGGGACTTTGGGGGAGCACTCCCCCCTTTGTGCCATGTGCTGCGGAGACATAATGAATTACATTATAATTATAATACAGGCTGGACGCAAAAGGGACAAAACAGATATTTGAGCAGGGGGTGGAGAGGTTTGTTCCACTGAGACTCCGGCCTCAGAGCACGGTCATTCACACTCTTTAACGCAATTGCACACTAGCTTTTGCCGCCATGAATGGGCTTTATCTCGCAGTATGCACAGCACTTCAGCCTGTTTAATGCAAGTGCGTTGGGATGAACGCTACACAGACTGCCAGTTCTATTCAAATCATTTTTCAATCAGTATTATTTTATTGTTTTGATCATGCTGAAAATTATCAGTTCTGTAATTGTGCCTACACTGCTGGAACAGAAAAGTACTGCAGTAGTAAATCTGCATTGATACCGCCGGCAAATTAGTATTCTGTGCATTGACGCTTGCTTATTGTAAATGACAAGACAATCCTGACCCCATCAACACTGAACCAGACATGTGCAGAAAAACGTCAACTAAAATAGAAATCCATCCTGATGCATGTACTACATGAGTGTGTGCATATATGATGCCGTGCATACTGCTGTGTGCATTCGGTGAGGACTGATTGGTGTGTGTGTGTGTGTGTGTGTGTGTGTGTGTGTGGCGGGCGGGCGGCTGTGTCTACACAGGGTGATGTTGGTCAGAGTACCGGTAGCATGGGCGATGAAGTCTGGGGGGGTCGGCTGTGGGGGAGGGCTGGTTGCTGGAGCAATAGAGAGAGGCCGAGGGGAGGGACGCTGGCAGTGACTGAGAAGATGAGGATTTGACAGTGAGGTGACAGAGAGTTCAAACAAAATGAGGCTTGTAGATTAGCAGCGCTCCCCTCTGTGACAGGTGTCATCTCTGGGGGCAGTCTGTCACTCTGCCTGCTGCCACTCTTTATATAATACGAGGAGGGAGAGCAGGGAGAAGGAGGCAAGAGAGCGTGGAGTGCGTGGAAGGGTGGCGCCAGTCTCACCTCGCTGAGCACATCCTGCCGGAGTCTCCCTGCCAGTCATACCGATTAAAGCCCAGGTGGTACAGGGAAGCACCGCCATATAAACATACACATGCACATGGATACACAAGACCGCATGCAGCCAAAGGCAAAATATTCTATTAGGACCCATGATGCATCCACTTGATTTCATGTAAATCGTGCCTTTGGGAGGGCTAATGGTTGTACCGCATTTTCTTTTACAGCATTCAACTAAGTTTAGCTTCCAGTTGTTTTGCTTATAGTCAAACACGTACTTATATTTAATTTTGCATTTTTAAGATTATACTTGGATAAAATTAGGTTTCTGTTTTATTTGCATTTATTTTATTTACTTTTACTTACATTTTTTTAAAGTATGATATAATATAATAATGTTAATTCTAACATTTACTAATACATTATTAAAATTAAAATTTGTATTTGTTAACATTAGTTAGTATGCACTGTGAACGACTGTATTTTTATTAACTAACATTAAGATTTATAAATACTGTATCATGTTTTGTTCATTGTTAGTTAATACATTAACTAATGTTAACTAATGAAACCTTATTGTAAAGTGTTGTAATATAATATGATATAGCACTTCATAACAATATTGTGACTATTCAAAATTCTCTTATGTTAACAAACAAGTCCTTTTGAATGCTTTGTGAATAAATATATTCATGATTTTCTTATATACATGAATTAATGTTAACTAATAATTAACTAAACATTATAAAATGTGATGATGATTATTAATGTTGTTATAACATGTTACCTTGTATTCAAAATTCAAGGTTTAGGTTTTCTCTCTCTTAATTTGGTCGTATTTTTATTTAGTTTTTAATGCACACATGAATTATCTGGCTAAACATGGAAGAATGCGAGTCAGTGAGTTGATTTGAACTTTTTTTGTGTTATTGTTGAGAGAGGGGAAAAAGAAGAAAAAGCAACAGAAATAGTGGGCCGGACTTACACTGAGAGACAAACATAGTGATTGGAGACTCAGTTAGGGGGCTGCTGGCCTGTCTGTGGCCTTTGCCCATGGCTGTGGCACAAGAGGGTATTAAGATGAGCCGAGGGATTCTGCTCTGCCTCACTACTCGACTCACAGACTCACTGCCTCCACTACCTGCCCAAAGCCTGCAGCCATCTGGCCCCCAGATTGAGCAGAGCTGCACTCAGCAAGCGCCGCTGCCTCCCCTCTGGGTTAGGCAGTCAGCAGAGGGTCTGCTCCTTCTCTCTGGAGCTCGTGGAGAATGAACCCACACACACACACACACCCAGCAAAGTAGTGAAATCCAGTTGACGTAAAGGGCGTTTGGTCTTCAAGGGGTTGGCCAGACCACGACTAGTTACAACCTCAGAGGACAAAGAAAGCTCTGTGAGTGTGTGGGCAAGTGCTAGCAGTGGTGACAAATATAGCTCTAATTAGTATTCTACTGTTTGTCTTTTGGACAGATGAGGGATGCCCCCTATTGACTCTGTCAGGGGAGCCGGAGCAGAGGGGAATGTGAGGAGATGTGCATGGTACAGTGTAGACTGCAAATTACGTTGTAAGTCATGCCAAGTTCATACCTCACGATCCGAGTAATAAGCACAATACGGGCAAACGGATCTTGCAGATTGTATGGACAATGGCAGCTTGCAATATGTTATTGTGCTGAAACATAACAATGTTTTTGCACAACACTGCAATACCCAATAGAGTGTGAGGGTTGTGCGTATTCCCTCTGCGGAGATAAAAGGAGACACAACACTCCGTTTGTGCCGGGCAGCAGACTCTGTGTTTCCAGTGCAAGTTGTGAGTGAAAGATAAGACCGGAATGAGATGAGCATGGCGACGGTCTTTTCATCAGAACCAGCTGAACAGCATGGCTTGATGACATTTTGAGGCTTTTTTGTTTAACTAGCCAGGCAAAATTTCAAATCACTTTCATCAATTTTATCACAAGTGATAAAAAACAAAACAAAAATGCATTTCCAAATATAAAATAAAATGTTGTTAAACTACATGGCACATTTTTACAAGAGTATAATTTAACCAAAATCATTTCTGTCTATATCTCATGCTTATTTACCCTCTTTTGAAAGATATTAATATAAATAAACTCCACATATTATTATCATCAGTGCTTAAGAGTACGGCATCCTGTCCTCCAACATAACAATGAAATCAATCTGACAGACTCAAAAGCAATTTGTTGCCACATAAAATCACATTGTCCATGTTTGTACTTAGAAGCTAAAAAAAAAAAAAAAAAAAATGAACGCAAACCGGTAAAATGTATAATAATGTTTTATTATAAACAAAATAATAACAATAATCATTACTGGTAACATTTTACAATAGGTCTCATTTTATAATAAGGTCAACATGAACTAACAATGAGCAATACATTTGCTACAGTATTTATTCATCTTTGTTCATGTTAGTTCACTGCATTAACTAATGTTAACATTAGTTTAGATTTTAGAGCTTTAGATAACAATACAATAATGTATTAGTAATGTTGAAATTGATATTAACTAAGATTAATAAATGCTGTAGAAATATTGTTCATTTTTAGTTCATGTTAACTAATGAAACCTTACTGTAAAGTGTACACAATAAAATATGCATTGTTTTATATTTTCGAACAATATGTTACGATATTCCATTAAATTATTAATTAGAATTAGAATTAGAAATAAATTAGAAATTGTTTGTCTTAATTTTTTTAACAATTTCAATTGTTTTTAATAATAAATGTATAATTCAAAACTTGTATATTAAAAGATATTTTTTTTTCTTCAAAACTAGAGATAGAAATAAATAAAAATTTTAGAGCCACTTTTAATATTATTATTATTATTATTATTATTATTATTATTATTATTATTAACAATAACAATAACAAACATCCATCCATAACAAAAATATTCAGAGAAAAAATGAGTTTTGAGCTCATATTTTTGGTGTTCACAAACCAAGACTTGTTCTAAAAATCTCTATACTCTGCTCACTCATATTTCTTATAACAATAAGATCAGAACTACCATATTTCCTGTTTTTTCCCTGTACATTTTATCACTCGCACCTCAGTTTTCCTCACATATGCACATACACACACACACACACTTTAACTTTTCCATTAAACTTAAAGCTGCCCTGAAAGGGATTAGAGTGAAGTTTTCAGAATGAAAGCGTTCTTCCTACATTATCAGCGTGAGATGAAGATGTGTGAGTGCGAGCGGGTGTGTGTCCCTTTATCAGAGGGGCTTTATGCGAGGCTTAGGCAGTAGTAGCTGCAGACAGTGAGGGTCTATATGTTCTCCTCTCCCAGCAGCATAATCACTCATGAGTGGCACCTCATTTCACAGCCTCTAATGGCATGACATTCGGAGCACACCGGGGTACCAAGCGCGGAAGCTTTCGCTGTTTTTTTTCTGTTTTTTCACTCTGGTGGGGGGTGATGGTGGGCCGGAAAGCAAGCCGATAGCTTATGAGAGGTGTTCTGCTGATCACAGAATTTGAGTATCTTTTTGTATCTCAGTTCAGCTTTATTATCCAGCTGAATATTATATAGGCAGTATAACACGTTTAAACTGTCATTTATCACAAATTGATTGTTTAGCATCACTTTCTGTCCTCTGATGCCCACCACCCCCTCCCACTGCAATAATGCGATAAGCACGCGTGAATGTTTGCTGTTACATGTGCATTGCTGCAAGCACTCTGCAGCTTCCTGTGATGTTTGATAGTGTTGCACAGCCTTCTGAACCAAAGTTATCTTAACTAGCTCTGTGATAGATACGACAGCCCTCTAGGATTCCTTTAGTGAGGAATGTGTGTGTGTGTGTATGTGTGTCATGTGCCAAGCCCCAGGCCCTAGCCAGTCAGCCAGGCAGGTAGCATGACTGTATAATTGTGCCGTGACACTCTGAACCCCTGGCTGATACATAAGCATGTTAATTTTCTGATAGCGGGAGCGGCGGGCAGTCAGACTGCGAGTTATGATGGGTGTAATTTGTGGCTCCTGCAGCATTGTGAAAAGACCAGGGTCATGGGCTGGATAAATACAAATGGAAATTGATGTGGGGCTCATTTCTGCTTGACCAGCCTGCCTGGGGAGCCTGATAGAGAGAGAAAGAGAGACAGAAGGACATCTTGGTGTGGCTGTCACATACCCCTTTTACACACCCTCTGATATCTGATGTAAAATGTTAAATGGGGAAAAAGAGCCAATAAAAGTGTAGCAGAAGAATCTGTGGCATCTGATGGCATTTAATCGGCTGTGTTTAAAGGGATACTCACCCAAACCTGTATGACTTTTCTGTGGAACACAACAGAAAATATTTTGAAATACTGTTTTTATCCATACAATGAAAGTCAGAGAGGGTTAAATGTTGTATTGACTTTCACTGCATATGGACAAAAACGGTTCAAACTTCCACAGAAGAAATCCATTCAGGTCTGGAACGACATGAGCAAATGATGACAGAATTTTTATTTTTGAATGAACTATATTAGTAGTAGTAGTAGTTACATTAGAATATATTATAAAATATTAGATATTGTTTTATATGTTTGGAATAATATGTTATATAACATAAATTATTCCAATTAATAGCTTTTCAGATATTGATTCTCTTCATTTTTTTATGAACAATTTCAGTTGTTATTTGAATAATAAAAGTATAATGCAAAACTTTAAATTGAAAAAATGGACATTTAGACATTTTAGTGTAGAACCACATTTACTTCTAAATGTATATTTTAGAGCTCATATTTTTGATGTTCACAAACCAAGACTTTAAACAACGTTCTCAATATACATTCTGCTCACTTCTATTTCCTAAACGTCTATCTACCATATTTCCTCCGTTTTTTCCCTATACATGTTATCACGCTCACGGTTGGAATGACATGCGTGAAAAATGATGACAGAATTTTCATTTTTCATCAAGTTTACATGACAACGGTGTACTAAAAATGGAAAAGTTTTTTCTTTGTGTTTTTCACGTACAGACGAAAACGATCCCCGTTCACGCGGATCCGTGTAAACGATTAAAAACACTGTATTATAGTGCCAGGCCAGTAGTTGCCAATGCCACACTCTAAAGCATGTTGGGTTAAAAATAAACCAAGTTGGGTTGAAAATGGACAAATCTAACAATTGGGCTGTTTTATCCCAGTGAATGGATTGTTTTAACCCAGCGGTTGGGTTAAATGTTTGCCCAACTTGCTGGGTAGATTTATTTAACTCTACTATTGTATTGCTTGCTTAAAATGAACCTGAAGTATGTTGTTATTTAACATTTATTAATATATTTAATAAATGAACATTTAATATGTTTATTGAATAATTAAACAATACACATTTATTAAATTGCTTATTAATAAATTAAACCTTTTGATTATTGTTGCCTCTAGTAGTTATGTGTCTGAGTTTTAATTTCCAACCTTTTGGGTTCATTTTAAGCCAGCCATATAGTAATTTTTAAACAATAGTTGGGTTGAATAAAACTGCCCAGCACATTGGGCAAACATAAAACAACCCAGTTGCTGTGTTTTTCCATTTTCAACCCAACTTGGGTTGTTTTTAACCCAGCATTTTGTAAAGAAACACTACCCGCCTAGACTGAACACATAATACGCATGTGTATGATGTCACTGTTTTCTGTGTTTTACATGGAGGCGATAATGGTACCGTTTTCACTTGCACTTTGAAACATGTTTTCTAAAGTTTGTGTTTTCAGGCCCCTAAAACGTTGTTTGTCCGGTCATTACAATGACTTACAATGAATGTCATTACAAGTTTTTAGTATAAGGTCTGTTACTGATTTAGACGTTATGATAAGGATTAAATCTCTTAAACCATCTAGAGCAAAAAATAAATATGGTATGGATGTAGTTATGGTCAAACAGTCTTGTTTGACTTCAATCAAGCCTATTACTAGAATTAGCCTTTCAATTTCTCAGGGTAAATTTTCAAGTGTTTGGAAGTCAGCTATTGTTTTTCCAGAATTTAAAAGTAAAGATCCCCTTTCTATCTTTAATTATAGGCCAATCAGTATCTGATTCTAAGGTTATGGAGAAATTAGTTGCAGATCAAATTAGCTGTCACTTCAATAATTTACCTCGTGTCCAATGCGGTTTAGCTTTAGAGCAAAGTATTCAACGGAGACAGCAAATCGTTTTTTTATAGAAAATATTAAAACTCTTTTAGATAAAGCCGTGCTTCTTGATCTGAAGAAAGCCTTTGACACTGTTAATCATAGAAATCGTATGTCTAGTTTTAATTATTAGATAGAATCATACCGGTCAGGTCAGTCTCAGCGTGTTCGATCATCTGATCTACATCTACTGGTGTTCCTCAGGGATCTGTTTTGGACCCATTGTTTTTTGCTTTATATATAAATGATCTTCATTCTGTATGTCCTGACATTGATATACAAATGTAGGCGGATGATACCGTAATGTATTTAAATGGTAATAGTTTGACACATTTTGTGGTTAATGTATCGGCATGGTGAAAGGAAAATTGTTTGATAATTACCATTGCACAAATCAAAAGTTTTTGATATATTCTGCAAGTATCGATAGTGTGCAGGATTTCCTTTTAAAGGAAAAAATCTCAGTCAAACCGTATCAGTAACCAGATGTGTTTGTGTCAGGGGTGAGGCTGCAGGTAGTTTCTCAATATAAATACCTTGGAATATTGCTTAATTCTAAAGCTCAGGTTAAAAAGGCAGGTTAAGTTTAATCTTTATAATTTTAGGTTTACTAGAGATTATATGTCGTTAGAGGCAGTCAAGATGTATAGGCATTCTATGATTGTTTCTCCCATCTATCTATTGTTTAACAACCTGGTCTCAGGCGAGTTCAGTGACTCTTAAATGTACACCTGAAGTTCTTGATAAGAAACCGGTACACTTTCATCATTGTTCAGTATTAAAAAAATATAATCTGCTGAGATGGGAAAATATGATTAATTTTGCAATGTATGCCTGATGTATAAGATTATTTATGGTTTAACTTCACCCCCTCACTGTAAAAAACTAACACTCAAAATAATGAATTGGTTTGAGTAGGGCAAACTCAAACAAATAAGTTCAATAAAAAGAACTTTTATGAGTATTTAGAACTTTCTTTTTCTTTTGAGTTCATGAAACTAACCCATTTTAAGTCATCTGAATTAATCCATTGTTTTGAGTTTTATGAACTTGTTTCTTTTAATTTAGACAAACTTTAATTTACCTTAAACTGGGCTATTTTCCAGCTTTGCCATGGCACTCAAAAGGGAGAGTAAATGCTAAAATGAAGTGTTATGTAATGGGTTTTTTGTGCAAGTTTAATGTTAAGTGGGAGATTTAGTGGTGTTTAATGTTTTGCTATGCTAGAAAAGTTTCTGTTATGCAGGTTCTTTGGGGAGAAAGTGTAAGTGTTCTAAGTGGAGCATGAGCTTAGTTTGAGAACAGGTATATGTTAAATGTTCTTTCAGCAATTGCTATGATATGCTAATGTTATCAAAGCATTGTGTAACCACTTAGCATTTGTTGAATTAGCTAGTTATAGCTAGCTAAATTTCCACTACTAAAACCTTTTAAATTGCGATTACATGATGATTTTATGTTAAATGTATGAATTAACTTTATGTTAAGAGCAATTAAAATGTATGAGTACAACATTTAAATCTGACAGTTCTGCTTTAATGTAACTGATTTTGCCAACTTATTTGGGTTTATTGTGCTCTTAGTCAGTTAGTTAGTATTAGAATAACTTTCAAGGAGATTGTATTATACCATAATATTATATTATTATATCTCATCTGCTTTCTCTGTTAAAGCTGCACGAGAATGGAACGCTATTCCTATAAGAGAACTAGATAATTTTAAATATTTAGAGTTTAGTTAAAACAATTGTTAATTAGTACTTTGTAAACATTAGAACTCTGTACCTGCTGGCTGATTTGATTTGTTTTTATCGATAGATGGTTTTATGGATAGTGTTATGTATTTGATTAAATTCTACTAGAATGTATTTTTAACCACATATTTCTTTCTCGGGTGACTTGTAACATTCTGTCCAGGGACTACAGATGTAAAATAGCCTTTCTGCCTTTCTGGTGCATTTGCAGAAATGTTTTATTAATGTACAATGTCCCTGTTACCTAAAAAAATAAAATGGCATTGTTGAGTAAATGATCTGCATTTTTTACATTTTTAGTCGAAAACTTTATAGAGTAAATGGCCCCATTAGTCTTTTTTTCCTTAAAAAGAACATTTTGAAAAGTTATTTTGTTTTCTGACATTTGGTTCAAGCTTGGTAAACGTTGCTTTTCTAAAACTTAATTATTTCGAAATATACAAACATTTGTTGCATTACCTGACCTGTGACAGTTTCCTGCCTTTGTTCTGTTCTGAAGGAGTTGTGTAAGTTAGATGCATCATATGTTAGCTTTTAGAACAAAACAAGTTATGGAAGAAAAATACGACCTTTGTGATACACCAATTTCGAAAGGCAAAACACATATTGCAAATATTAGATGTTTTTCTTCCTGCTGCTTTTTCTTTTCTGCGTTGTCGTTATGTGGCTTCATCTCGTTCCAGCCGGAGAAGGCCAGAAATGAACAGCTGCTGATTTGTGTGAGGTCACATGAGTGACATCTTCATTTTGACGAGGAACATCACTGAATAGAAGCCTGTGTGTTTTGCAAGTGTGTGCGTGTGCATACATAGATTCTGTGTGCGTTGCCCTTACGCATAGGTGTGTGTGTGTGTGTGTTCTCTAAAAAGGCCCGGAGAGGACCGTCCCGCCTGAAACACTGTCACAGCTCGCCTGACTGGCAGTTCAAGAGCTCTTCATTAGAATCCCGCTGGGTCTACGGCAAAGAAAAACAATGTGGTTGGCCCAGGACCTGTAACCTTCCCATTTAATCACCGCTTCAAACTGCATTGTCTCTCCCCACCGTGGGAGCTGGTTTCCAAGGCTCTGCCGAGACTCCTAGGCAAACAACCTCCTATCTGACCGGGCTAACACGTCTCTCTCTGTGTCACACTGGCACACAAGGAGCTTTAGGTCTCTTTTACAGCTCGATTAGCACACATTTTATTAGCGACACATTCCGTAACGCGTATACCGTGGCATGTTGTCGCTTGTTTAAAGAAATATCAGACGCTGATTTAATGTGCTGTGTATTTACACAAACAGATGCTTTCGACAAACGCAAGGAGCTTGCCAGAAGAGGCGAACAGCACATAAATGATTTTCTGTAATTTGTGTTTGTGGATTTGTACAGCATTTTCCTCTGTTTGCTATTAAACTAGTCGTTTATGTTTTCACTAATATGAAGCACGATCATACCACATAGTGCATGTAGATATTAATTCAATTGTTTAATTGTTTTCTTGTCGAATACATAATTGTGTTTATTTATTTTTACTTCATTTTATGGTCACTCTTTAGTTTAGGTCCAATTCTCACTATTAACTATGACTTTTGCCTCAAACTCCTAATTACTGCGTATTACTAGTTGGTAAGGTCGTTAAGTTTAGGTATTTAGGGAATATGATCATGCATTAATATGTGCTTTATTTACTAATAAACAGCCAATATCCTAGTAATATCCTAGTAGAATTGGACCCTAAACTAATAAGTGTTTCCTATTTTATTATTATCATTAGTCACCTTTAATATCAACAATCTTTTCTCCTCTATTTCAAAGACACCATCACTTAGGTCAGTTTCCAAATTCTGTTCTAATAAATGTTGCATTATTCAGAAATTAACATGCCAATGCACTTTGGCTGCTTTGATTAATGTAAGACAAAAGTGTGTTAGAGAGAGAGAGACCGAAAGAATGACAGCGAGAAGCCCCCATATGATCACAAAGATAACATCAGGACATCTCCTAAAAAAGAAATGCTTTTTTCTTCTTCTCCGAGACTCATATCATTCACTCTGTCTCTGTCAAGTATATAAAGAGAAAATACAGTAGCGTTTTAATCAACCACTGAGACCTGAACAAAAGGCAAATGAATCCTGCAGTCTGAGTTCCAGAGCTGCTCCAGTGACCTCTTCCCTCGGCAGCCGCGCCGCACACTGCAAATGAGGCAGGCAGCCGGGGATTCCAGCTCACCTCACCTCTGACTGCCAGTGTGGGGTTTTCTGCACTATTATTAAAAAATAATAACACATCTCAGCAATTGCCTGGAGTTATTTACCTCAGTAGCACTGGGGACTATTATGAAAGGATATCAAGCTATGGCATGTTTCCTGCCATTTGTTTTACTTTCTGTTTAGTGCAATTAATTCCTAACATTTTAAAGACTACATTTATCATTTTATCTTATGCATTTAATTTTGATCAATTAATAATTAATTTTACATTTCATAAAAAAAAATCAAAGTATGTTTTATGAGATAAATTGTAAATGTAAATTTCCAGTTTTCGTTTAGAAGTGAATATCATACTATTTAAAGACATTGTTTGTGCATAAGAATTAATTCAGCTCTTTGTGTTTTATTTGAATCCTCATAATTGAGTGTAATCGGGATCAAACTACAACATCCTCTGTATTTTCTTTCTCATTCAGTTGTGGTTGAAATCTGTACTTAGAATAAATTACTATGCGTGACTTATGTCGATAATATACATGAAAGCAGTGAGGGAAAAATCATTTTCATATTAGTTGTAGAGAACCTTCATAATGACCACATATTATAAGTGACAGGCATGTCAGAGGGTCTTGTGAGCAGCTTTGCCGCTTGAGTTTATTGAGACTTTTGTGGGTCAACTCAAATATTGCTTCCTTACAATCACAACAACCACCGACACGTTTGAGTCATTAATGTGCGTGTATGTATGTATGTGTGTGTATATATATATATGAAATGTATAAAATCTGAAATTTTATATGCAATATATTAAAATCCATTTATATTTATTAAAATAAAGATACATTCTTATAAAATATATATATATATATATATATATATATATATATATATATATATATATATATATATATATATATATATATATATATAATATGCAATTTCATATTTTATATTTATCATATTTTATATTTTATCACAGTTTTTATCAGAATGAAATACAAAATAATACCGCCAGTGATATATAATATTTTATATATATATATATATATATATATATATATATATATATATATATATATATATATAAAACACACACTACACAGTACATTTGGTATTTAAGTTGTAAAATGATCTGCTACTGTATTGTATGTTTAGACTTTACATTATTTAGCTTGATGGACGTACAGAAAGAGACCTGTAAAAATGATTGGATAAATGATGACTGGACAAATGAATAAATGAATAACGGAATGAAGGAATGAATGGCTAGGAATCTTCACATTATCTGTTTTTTTGATGTCCTATGATAATATAATTATACTATCCACACATCTGAGAGGAGAGGTTGATTTGTCTTGCTGTGAGCTAACACACTTAATTGCAGTATGCAAATGAGAGCAATTACAAAGCTTTTAGGTAAAGAGATGACAGCTGAGGTTGAAAGAGGAAGAGGCCTCACCCAAACAGTTGTCATGGTAACAATATGGAGTAACCTTACAGTCAAATAATTATACATGGGGGAGGCAAGCTGATAAAACCTAAGGATAGTAGAGGTTTGGTAATGCACATGCATAAAGACATCTGCCACATAGAATGAACTTAATAAGCTCTTAATGCACAAAATACTTTCTTTTTACAATTATTAAAATAATAATAAAATGTGCTGTAATTTGCATGCCTCTGTTAATGACCAAACTTTTTGTACTTTCCTTTCATTGACTTACAGTAGCATGTCATAAAACCATTCAGGTGCAAAATAACATATGTCCAGCAATACATTATTTGAGCAAGGAATAAAGCATTTATATAATTACTACTGTTAACGGCTTTGACTGGAGAAACTTATTTCACCAGACACTTTGAATGCACTCTGCCGATGATTAAAATAAAAACCACTGCACTGTGCACTGTGAATAAACCATTATCATTGTCATTGCATTAACATCTTATCATCGATCCATCAAGAATGCTACAATTTATATGACAATAAATCAATTCTCGCACATGCAGCACAAATTACCAATCTGCTCTGAAACAAGTATAACGAGAGCATGATTGTGACTCAAGTACACTGTTTGAAATCATTTTCGGCTCAACAAAAAAACAAAAAACAATTCTTGCCAGCAACTGGCACAAGGGTTGCGTTTCTCCTCTCTTTGTTTACCACAAAATGAAGGGGTGCGACATAGCGCTGAATGCCGCTAGCATACCTAATAAAAATTGTAGTCACAAATTGATATTTTCTATGGCAATTTATTTTACAATTACTCTTGCGGAGGCTTTCATGAATTAAATATGAGTTCTGTCTGGGAATTAGATGTTATAAAGGTAAATTACAAGAGGCAGGCTGTAATTGAGGTGGCTGCAACATGGGCCTACTGAACTAATCCCTGGCTGGGTCATGTGATAGTCTGTCCTCCAATGGCAGGAGGCTTTTTTGCCACAAAGCCCGAGCAGCTGAGAAAATTGATTTCTCATCTGAGCGCTATTTGATAGCTTTTGAAATCAGAAATTGAAATTAACTAACCTACGCCCCGTCATTACAAAAGAGCAAATTAAAATTGCAACAGTGTTTCCTATTGGCAGTGTACGCCTGCCAAGGTAAATTTCTAAATAGATTTTAAGATGCTCTGCTTGCACGCCTGGCTTACTCCCTCACACACACAAAATCACTTTATCTTTACACGCAAACAACACGCGGCACACACACACACACACCTGCGCTACATTGAGAGGGGGGATCTTTTCATTGAAAACTGCAGATCACTGGCAGATTATACTTGATATTGTAATGCTACGCCGCAACAGAAATCCCAGAATTTACATGACACTGAAATTAATTCATCGGTGAGTGAAATATGCATGACGTCTTTGATCTCGGAATAAAAACAGACTCCTGTGACTTTTCGCTAGCTTTTATGCATGCATATTCAAATGTATTTTCCCTGGGAGGGGCTTCATTTCAATACACACACCTCGTCAAGAGGTTATTATTTTAATACATTAATTCTGATATTAATTTAATGCAAATAAATATTCAGCCATGCTAGTGGTCTTTGAAGCAGCGAGCAATAGTTGCTCTTGCTTCCCTTTTTCACGTTCGAGCAGGTGCTTGACCCTTTCAATCTATCGCCTCACGCAATCTGAGGAGCGAAACTTCGGCGAGGTGGCGGAAGAGTTGTCAGCGCAAAAAGTGGATGTTTGTTTGACAAAAGACATGGAGGAACAGATGTTAACGCAGGTGGACACACAGATCAATAAGCGGTGCTGAGCAGAGAGCTAGTTACCTGAGCTCGAGCTACTTGTAGCAGATGTTAAACAGACTGATGCCTGAGTAGGCAGATCAATGGACAGCAAGCAGATGGAGGAGAACGGGCCTGTGAGCAAAAAGGAAGGGAGAGGGAGAGCAGCAAGAAGCACTACGTACGCGAGTCCTCCGTGACAGGCAGATGGGCTCACATCCACAAAGAAAAGTTTACTCTCGCTGCCGCAAGTAAACAATGGGCGGCCGCAGAGGAAACTTTCCGCCATCTGTGGCTAAGCTATGTTAAATGCCCAAATCTCTGTGTACCGTCGCAATTTGTCGGTAATCGTTCTTAAATTGCATTAAGCCCAGTGCTGTCACTGTTAGACATTGTAGAAAAATGTTCTGCCCCAACTGATTACTTTTCCTGTCAGTCACACTAAAGAGGAAGCGCTTTATTAGGCCGGAGGAAGTGCGACTCGGCCCCCTGTCCGAGCTTTGCTAACTTTGCTCATTAACTGTGCTAACAGGTTTGAGTCAGGTTGTGAGGGAATGCTTGGTCCCTCTTGAGTCCTATTAGTGTCTTAAAGCCAGCATCTGAGACAGGCAGCGGACATGATTATGACTTTGCACTTCATCACGTTATCGCCGTCGTCTCTTGACCATTAGCTACCTGAGTGAACTGGATGTTTTGCTCAGCAATTATTTCACATTGGTGAAGTGAGAAAATCCCACTTACTGCTTTCTTGTGCCTGCAAGTACGGGTGCGAGGTAGAATTTGCGAGAGGTTTGTGTGGGCGAGTAATTTTATTCTTTCACACCCTTCAAAGCAGTGGTATTCTATTACATTAACAAGTGGAGAGCATTCATTGGCTGAAAAGAGAGCTTTTAATGTGTGTGTGTGTGTGTGTGTGTGTGTGTGGTCCTGGTAAACCCTATGTTATGGGGACAAAATGTTTGAAAATATCCAAAATCGTTGTTCTTGAGGAGGAAAGCTTATGAATCAGACTACGTGATGTTTTTTGAAAATGTAAAAATGCTGAAAGTCTTCTGCGATGGGTAGGTTTAGGGTCATATACAGTTTGTATAGTGAAATATAGATAAATAAAATTCATTATTTATATAGAAAGTCTCCCTAAAACATGAAAACGTGTGCATTTGTGGTCCAGGTAAACCTTACGTTATGAGGAAAAAAATGTCCCTACAAAGATGGCAATATCCGAAATCCTTGTCCATGTGGAGAATTTTTTTGGTCCCCATGAAGAACAGCTTATAACTCATACCAAATTATGTACAAATACAGAAAGTTTTCTGTGATAGGTAGGGTTAGGTGGTAAAATATACAGTTTATATATATTATGCATATGGAAAGCCCTAAAAATGTGTGTGTGGCGACATTTCACTTCGGAGATTCATTTAAATTTTTTGGTTGTTTTTTTTTGGTTGCGCTAATTAGCTCAAAATTTGCAGCACTTGCCAGAGGTTATCTACTGCAGATCAATATCTTTTACGATGTGTTTTTAAAAATTGTACTCTCTGAACAAAGCACAAATGCCACACAACATGAGAGAGAAAGAGAACAAGGACACAAATTCCCTGACAACCCGTCCCAGCGGCCTTGCTGTCCGAGGAGCGACTTGAACCGGGCGATAACCCGATAGACGTTATCTTGTCTTCTCTGGGTCTCTGGGAAGCCTGCGCAATACTCTTCAGTGGTTAGGCATTTCTGCAAACCCCCCAGAGCCCTAACCTTCCCGTGTCTCTCCCCTCGCCCCCACTGCTCAGACACCGGGGTGGAAGATCTGACAGTAGCCTGTTGCTTATTTATGGTCCTGCATGTTTTATGTCTGTGCGAGATATGACGGCCGTGACACAGTGCTGATTTCAATCAGCCTGCCACTCGGCAGACGGAGTGACAGCAGGCAAAATTGAGAAGCACGAGAGATGGGAGAGAGCGAGAGAGAAATAATCTTCGGAATCGTCATTGTCTTGGTTCGGGCTTTGGCCTTGTCTCCGAGCTCAGAATTCTCCAGCCTCTTTTAATGAAAATGTTTCATTCACATCTCAAATGAAGGTGCCTGCTGCCTCCACGGCCGATGAATTCAATAGAGAGGAATAAAAAGCGGAGAGAGGAGCGAATGGGGGGAGATAGAGTACGAGAGAAATGCGCTTTTGTCAGATTGAGGAGGCTAGAGGAGAAGGTGACCCCTGAGCCAAAGGTGCTGACATTGCATCAATCCCTTTAGGGTAGAGGCCTGCTAGACCAAGCCTAGCTGAAGATTACCTCCAAACATCTGAGGGATGACGACTCTATCTATTACGCACGCTCCATACACACACATTCTGGACCCTGAACTGATCTTTAAATTAAGTCTGAGATTGTTGCATAGAACTAGGGGCCCTAACGCAGGCAGATCTTTTTCAAAGACTTTAAGGGACAGGGCTGTGTATTCCTGGGATGAAATTAAGAAGCATCTCCTCCCTCCTATTCTCCCTATGAGAGTAAGTAAATTTATGCCATCCGTAATCACAATGAATCTCTCTCTCGTCATATGGAGGCTCATACATGCTTATCCTGCTAAGATTCTCCCACGCTGCTTATACACAAACACATGGCATGCACTTAAATCTAGAGTTTGCACTTATAACTTTTAATGCAGGTAAACAAAGATGATTTCATGATTTCTGACATTGTAATACATTTGAAATTAATATCTATATATTTTTAAAGAAATGCATTTTTTGATTTGTATTCTAGTTTAAGTTTGCTTTATTACCTAAATAGATTATTTAAAATGTATTAACTAAATATAATACACACACACACACACACACACACACACAAACGCATTAAATCAAACAAAAAAGTTTTGTTTTACAAGTACTATATATTATATTATTAATAATATATATATATATATATATATATATATATATATATATATATATATATATATATATATATACAGTCAGACACACATTATGTAAACAAAAACATTTACAGCACTATATATTATATTATTATAATGATTTTTATACATTTTCCCTTTTTAAAAACAATCTTTTTATTTGTTTGTTTAGTTCCATTTCCAAATGAACAAGATTTTCATCCTGGGTCATTATCCAAGTTCTGCTTTTAATTGCAATCTATTGCATTTTTTTACCTTCAAACTCGCTAATGCTTCTATTACAGACTGGAACAGAGACTTAATTAGCTGTCATTGGATCAGTTCAATTTCCTCCTGCTAATAGCAAATGTTGACAGGTGTCTCACATTTCATCTGTTTGGTTTCTAGCTACACTTCATGTTAAAATGGATAATTGATCCATCAAAAAAAAAGCCTCACAACAGGCATTAAATGCCTCCAGACAACAGTAGTGAACATGCAGAAAATCGAATTTAACCCTGTGCTGACTGCAGTAGTCCCTCCGGCTGTCAATCAAGCATCTCGCTCTCTGGCAGCCCTGTTTCTATGTTGTTAAATAATCAGAGCGAGAGAAAGAGAAAGAAAATGAAACATGAAAGAAAAAAGCAGTCTCAGAGGAACTGTCATGAGAAAGGAGAAATGCCATGGGGGGGTGAAGAATGCCTGCAGTCCGCCAGCTTTTCACATTGTAATTTCAGTTCCCCAGGACTGACTGGTGGTAGCGGCTGAGTGAGCGAAGGCCTAGGAGTCACGGCGATGGCTGACCCTGCCATATACACACGCCCAGAGAGATGTCAGCCCCACAGCTCCCTGGGATCACCCCACTGCCAGCCACTTTGAAAGCGGCTGCCAATTCAGCTTTAAGTCGTGGCTGAATGGACACAGAGGAGAAGGGGAGTGGACCGCAGCAAAAAACAGGTTGCAAGGGAAAAAGAATTTGCTTTCAAAATTTATTTGGCCTATGACCCTCGGAGTCCACCCTCTCGCCCCTTCGCTTTGAATGCGAGCATATTTTTTTTTGATTGGGTTTGGGTTGAGGGACTCAGAAAGAGGTGAGGGTGGGATGTTTCAGAGGGGGTGGATGAAGGGGCCTGTCACTATACATATATTAATAATCTGACGGCTTCATCTGCTTTTGAGGGGCAGGCATGACAGCTTCACAATAGCTGGAGCTGTAGCCTTCCTCCAACACGGATGGCCTTCCTGTCTGAACAACACAGACAGTGTATTAAGACATCACGCAGCCGTGAAGTATTGACTTAACACCCGAGTGCGACCCGAACGGCAGGAGTCCTTTCTAAGACACTTATTTAAAATAATTTAAAGGCTGGAAAACCAAGACGTCACACTTCATGTGATAGTGAGAGGATTGTGCTTATGAAAATGTTCTTTTAAAAAAATAAAATAAATAAAAATCCAAGCAATTTGATTAGAGAGTGCTGACTGCAGCTGCCAATCAATATCAAATTGTAAATATGAATAAGTTCGTGTAGGATTCGCTTTGAAACAATTTGAAAAAATGGCAAGTAACATTTGTAACATTGAATTAAGTGACATTTTAAAGTACAAAAACCGAAGTGTGCTTTTAGTAGACTTCTCAGAAATATGCTTAAAATTACACTTGACTTATACTGACTTATTCTGGCCTATACTTTTACTCAATTTTTGATCGAGATATACTTAAAAGTATTCAAATATATTGATTGAGTAGCCTATTAAATACCTTTGCACGTAGTTTTGCACACTGTCTTATAAACTTGAATTGTTTGAAAATATTGAGTTTATAAAGAAAACATATGTTCCTAAATCTGAGTATATGAACCTTTTCACTGGTAGTGTACATATGAATTTACTTAAAATACTTAAAGTACAGTTAAGGGTATATTTCATGTATAAAAATGTATACCTAAATAGGAGAATAGTATATACTTAAAATGAAAATATTTTAATATACACGTAGTAGTATGATGTTAAGTTCACTTAAAGAAAACTCACAGTAAACTAAAAATGTGCTACTTAATTAGTAAACTATCAGCATACCTATAAGTTCACTTGTAGTATAGTTGTAAACTAGTTGTGTACTCAAAGTTTATTACTGTTACACTTAAAGTATACTTTTATACAAAGTGGGCCAATTTAGTCCCAAGTAGTATTAAAATAGTACACTTACAAGTATACTAATACAATGATATTAGCATACTTATTACATAAAGTATACTTAAAAATATACTTTACTTAATAAAATGCACTTGAAGTATACTTATTTTTGTGAGGAATATTTTCTTGTAAAATGTTCTTAAACCTTTTAAAACTGTAGTCTTCTTTTATTCTCGTAGCTTAACATTTAATAAAACAGTAAAAAGTTTTACAATAAGAACACTAACAATCTGCACAATTAAAAGTATAATTTGCCAAGAAATTGCACACAAATTGTTGCTCAGACAGCCCATCGAGAGAGAAAGTGAGGAAAAAGAGAGAGATAGTGAGGTCAGTGGGAGCACAGGTAATTGAGTAGTCCCCTCCCTTTCGTTTTCTACCGAGCTCCTCAACCCAGTCCCTCGCCCCCGCCCCAGCCACACAGCGGGCACAATTACGCTCCCTATCACCTCTCCAGCTGGCCCCCATGATCCCGCTCTCCTCAGCCTGCTCACCTCGTCTGGCCCTCTCCCTCTTAACCTCCTGGCAGTCTCTCCCAGGGAGCCAGCATTAGGCTCAACAAACACTGGGAAACACT
Organism: Paracanthobrama guichenoti; assembly: GCA_018749465.1. Taxonomy (NCBI): domain Eukaryota; kingdom Metazoa; phylum Chordata; class Actinopteri; order Cypriniformes; family Gobionidae; genus Paracanthobrama; species Paracanthobrama guichenoti. The sequence continues at coordinate 1,405,552 of JAGHMJ010000663.1, forward strand.
GCGAGAGTGAGAGAGCCAGTTTAATTCCAAATACGAGTTCTGTGAACAAAGGGTCAACTATTCTCATACTAGTGCTGTGTTTTGCATTATTCAAAATACTTTTTTTTTCTTCTTTGCTGTGGGTTTTGTGTTGCCAGGTATGCAAGTCAAAAGGGTGTGATGTGTATGTGCTCTGCATTTATAAATTGTAGATCATCTCCATAGATCTTTTGGTTCACCTTCTAATGTAAAAAAATGCAGTTTTCAAAAGCCAATAAGACAGTCATTATGCCTGTATATACTGAAATATGAAAACTAATTGATATAAACTAATATATATATGTAACTAAAATGTTAAAATCTAAAATGAATTACATGTAATATAGTTATTTGCTTTTTCCCTATATAATAAAAAGGCATATAAATTATTATCTGTTATAGATAATATATTATATTTCAATACGTAGGCTATATGGAGGCTCTCTAAAGCAGAGGGAGAGGAGAGGCCGATAGTTTTGGGTCTCAAACTCAGGTCCACACAATGCCTAACGCTCCGATCTGTACGACATGCTACCCTCTGCACAACTGCTCCGACAGCAAAGTATATTTCCATGCAATTGCGTTTGTACCCTAGCTTACTAATTAGCATTTTTCTGTCTCATCCCTTCACAGAATGTCTTGATGGACTGCGCTCTCTCAGTCTGTCCCCTCTCGCCTTGACGAGGAAGACACCTCTCTATCCCATTCGCTATTACCTGAGATAATGCCATATGGTAAAATGTAAACAACATCTGCATATTCATGTCGTAATTTCATCTGTTTAATTAGTTCCAGCAAAGCAGTTTAGCCTCTGAGGCCTGGGCTGTCAGTGCGGTGAGGCTCAAGCCGTGCCCTGCTGTCGACGCTGACAGTCTTCCATTGTTCAGCCAGCACTGCCGCCCCACCAGTTTAATGCCAGGTGCGTCTGTACAGGGCGTGGGTGGGGTGGGGTGGACACAAGGGCCCCTCTCCTATTAGACGCCAAGACACACGATCGACAAAACATAAGCAGGCATTTTTATAGAGGCACTGGAATATATACACAATACCTTTTGGTTCTTTTAAAATTAATTTATGTTGCATAATTTTGTGCAAGGATAGAGGATTCAGTTCACAATTTTATTTATATTTAATTCTATTTCAAGGTTTTTGTTATCTTTCCAGTTAAAAAGTCTAAAGCCCTATTCAGATGGCAACTGTGGGGTGAGGTAAGGCAAGTCCAGCATTTTCAGGGGTTAGTAAGTGATTTTATTGGCATCTAAATTGGACATGTCTGTGTTTTTCTGTCACCACCTGAAAGAACATTTCTGGTTGAATTACCTGATGTTTTTTGACAAACACCAGAGTTCTGAGGTAATTTAATTCATGTGTCATGTAGGAAGCAGGAATTAGTTGACAAAAAACTATCTAGAAATTTGACCACTTGAATATGACCACTTCCAAGTGCCAAGTCCAGCTATTATATTTTGTATGTAGTATATATATATATATATATATACACACACACACACACACATCGGTCAGGCATAACATTATGACCACTGACAGGTGAAGTGAATAACACTGATTATCTCTTCATCATGACACCTGTTAGTGGGTGGGATATATTAGGCAGCAAGTGAACATTTTGTCCTCAAAATTGATGTGTTAGAAGCAGGAAAAATGGGCAAGCTTACGGATTTGAGCGAGTTTGACAAGGGCCAAATTATGATGGCTAGACGACTGGGTCAGAGCATCTCCAAAACTGCAGCTCTTGTGGGGTGTTCCTGGTCTGCAGTGGTCAGTATCTATCAAAAGCGGTTCAAGGAAGGAACAGTGGTGAACCGGTGACAGGGTCATGGGCGGCCAAGGCTCGTTGATGCACGTGGGTAGCAAAGGCTGGCCCGTGTGGTCCAATCAAACAGGCAAGCTACTGTAGCTCAAATTGCTCAAAAAGTTAATTCTGGTTCTGATAGAAAGGTGTTAAAATACACAGTGCATCACAGTTTGTTGTGTATGGGGCTGCATAGCCACAGACCAGTCAGGGTGCCCATGCTGACCCCTGTCTACCGCCAAAAGTGCCAACAGTGGGCATGTGAGCATCAGAACTGGAGCATTGAGTAGTGGAAGAAGGTGGCCTGGTCTGATGAATCACGTTTTCTTTTACATCACGTGGATGCACTATGGGAAGAAGGCAAGCTAGCGGAGGCAGTGTGATGCTTTGGGCAATGTTCTGCTGGGAAACCTTGGGTCCTGCCATCCATGTGGATGTTACTTTGACACGTACCACCTACCTAAGCATTGTTGCAGACCATACATGGAAACGGTATTCCCTGGTGGCTGTGGTCTCTTTCGGCAGGATAATGTGACCTGCTAAAGCAAATATGAGTCAGGAATGAAAAGATACCTGCTTTGAAACAATATGCATTGTGAAAAGCGCTACACAAAATGTGTATAGTTTGAGGAGCACAACAATGAGTTTGAGGTGTTGACTTGTCATAATGTTATGCCTGATCAGTGTGTATATATATATATATATATATACACTCACCTAAAGGATTATTAGGAACACCATACTAATACTGTGTTTGACCCCCTTTCACCTTCAGAACTGCCTTAATTCTACGTGGCATTGATTCAACAAGGTGCTGAAAGCATTCTTTAGAAATGTTGGCCCATATTGATAGGATAGCATCTTGCAGTTGATGGAGATTTGTGGGATGCACATCCAGGGCACGAAGCTCCCGTTCCACCACATCCCAAAGATGCTCTATTGGGTTGAGATCTGGTGACTGTGGGGGCCATTTTAGTACAGTGAACTCATTGTCATGTTCAAGAAACCAATTTGAAATGATTCGAGCTTTGTGACATGGTGCATTATCCTGCTGGAAGTAGCCATCAGAGAATGGGTACAGGGTGGTCATAAAGGGATGGACATGGTCAGAAACAATGCTCAGGTAGGCCGTGGCATTTAAACGATGCCCAATTGGCACTAAGGGGCCTAAAGTGTGCCAAGAAAACATCCCCCACACCATTACACCACCACCACCAGCCTGCACAGTGGTAACAAGGCATGATGGATCCATGTTCTCATTCTGTTTACGCCGAGACTCATCAGACCAGGCAACATTTTTCCAGTCTTCAGCTATCCAATTTTGGTGAGCTTGTGCAAATTGTAGCCTCTTTTTCCTATTTGCAGTGGAGATGAGTGGTACCCGGTGGGGTCTTCTGCTTTTGTAGCCCATCTGCCTCAAGGTTGTGCGTGTTGTGGCTTCACAAATGCTTTGCTGCATACCTCGGTTGTAACGAGTGGTTATTTCAGTCAAAGTTGCTCTTCTATCAGCTTGAATCAGTCGGCCCATTCTCCTCTGACCTCTAGCATCAACAAGGCATTTTTGCTCACAGGACTGCCGCATACTGGATGTTTTTCCCTTTTCACACCATTCTTTGTAAACCCTAGAAACGGTTGTGTGTGAAAATCCCAGTAACTGAGCAGATTGTGAAGTACTCAGACCGGCCCGTCTGGCACCAACAACCATGCCACGCTCAAAATTGCTTAAATCACCTTTCTTTCCCATTCTGACATTCAGTTTGGAGTTCAGGAGATTGTCTTGACCAGGACCACACGCCTAAATGCATTGAAGCAACTGCCATGTGATTGGTTGATTAGATAATTGAAATTGAACAGGTGTTCGTAATAATCCTTTCTATATATATATATATATATATATATATATATATATATATATATATATATATATATATATATATACTGTTAAAACAAATTCTGTAAAAATAGGGCACAATGTACTGTATAAATATGAAGGAATTTTCTGGAATTTTTTTTTTTTCCAGGTGTTTTACCTGTATTCTGAATTACGCATTAGATTAGGTTGTGTTTTAAGGGTTAACATACATTTCTGTAAAATGTCTTGGCAGAAAATTACCAGTACATTTTCTGCTTTTATGTTTAAAAAACTAAACTATATATATATATATATATATATATATATATATATATATATATATATATATCGCAGGTGTGGCAAGAAAGTGACGTTCCATTGTTGTGTGGCAGTTTTGTGTGTTCTACGTTGAATATTTAGATTGGAAAGGCTAAAACTTTCGTGATGATGCAGCACTGACCCGTCAACTGTGTAGAGTGTTATTCACATTTGTTCACTTTCATGTTCGGTAAAAAAAACATTTTACTGACCAACACCAATTTTTACTCACATTTGCAGTGTTAATTTTACATGATCATTATACTCGGTGTCGTATCAACTATGATGGAAGCAAATTTCTGGCTTTGTAGAATGACATAGCTCAATCATACCCTGTGGATTAATTGTTATCTGAAAGTTCTATCACAACGGAGTCATATAAAACGTTTATATAGATGTCACAGAGAAACAATTACCATCCAAATAGTGCTTAAGGCTATTTAAGGTCTGTGTTTTTTTTTTTTTAAATAATCTCGACCGTGGCCCAAATGCCCATAGCGAATCCAGAAAGTGACTTGTTTTTCACCCAGTCACTCTTCACTGGATACTTGTTAATGCTTCAGCGTTAATACTCTTGACCTTATACTGGCCGAACACTGACGTGCTTGGGGAAAGGGAAAGAAAAAGAAAATATCGAAGAGTCAGATATGTTTTAGCCTTTGTTTCTTGATGGGTGCCCCTGATGTCGCGACCAGCTGGCGTCTGGCTAATATGCTAGAGTGCGCTGTGGCATTGTTCTCAATCAATAACTAATTATCAAAGTACTGGCTGTAGCTGCCATTGTCTGCTTTAGCCCGGAACCCTTCGTAGTGGAATGACAAACAGAGTTGGAGGGGGAACGGATGCCTTTTGGCTGCATTGCAGCACTGCCACCAGTACATGGTTGCAAGCCTTTCAAGATACAGTGAACTGTCAGCTTGAATTACTGTCCCCCGACTAATTGATATAAATTAGAACAGAAGAATTCTTGTTGCTGGCAAATGTCAAAATGATATCCTCAAAGTAATTGCGGGACAAGAAGGTGAACGGCACAAAACCCACACGCAGACCCCCAAAAAAGGACAAATTAGGCTGACTCCTGCAAGTGACCCTACAAACGCGATGTGACACAAAGGAAAAAGCATTAAACAAACATCTGACTGGCCATTTCACATTCATTGTGCATAGAACCGATAATATACTGAGGTACTTCTCTTTATCAGAATGAAGCACTAACTATATTTTTGCTCGAATAACAATTCTGTATTCGTTTACAGACTCCTGTTTTTTGTCAACTTTTTTTCTTTCATGAGCCATCACAGTTTGTCATTGTTCTCCAGAGGCGAGCTGTCTGAAGCAGTATAGTGCTGTGCGGAGATGGCCTGGCTGGGCGACTGGGTTGTGGTGCCGGCCTGTCTCTGTGAGAGCGTAGCCCAGGCTCTTCCCACATGGTGGCCCCTGCCTAGCGCCCTGCCCCCCTTCTCCATCTCACCGCCATGGCCGTGGGTGCCACTGGCACCGGGGTTGCGGAGATGGGTGGGTGGGGGGAAGCTAAGGCCCTTAGGAGCCTGCCAGGGTCAGGACAGGGGAACATCCTCTCTTCGGATGGGGGTAAAAGTCACGGAGAGAGGTTCTGGGGTGGAAGCTTCGTAATCCCTTGGTGCTGGCATGGCAGCTGGAGCAGTTTGCTCAGCCCATGTAATGATATCGCTTGCACTGGAGATGATGTCTGACCTCATTACCAGAGTTTAATTGGATTGTTACACAGTTTCACTTTTTCTTTCTCTCTTGCCTCTCCCAATTGCTTTCTTTCTTCCTTGCCGTTTCTCTCTCAGCCTGCATCTGACAGCTCTCTAAAAGCATTCCTTACTTGTTTTGAAAGCAAATTAATTATTTCTTTATGCCTATGTGTTTTTATGCTGTTAGACAATACAATCGCTATCATTTCAGGATTATATCGGATGCTTGAGTGACTTTTAAACAATGTCACAATTCTATCTCACTTGTTTATGGTACTTTAGACATATAATTTATGATGTACATTCGATTCATTTGCACGTTTTCCCCGTCACTGAAAGAAAAAAAACTTGCAGAATGCATATACAACACAGATAAAGCATCTCCAATCTGTCATTATTCATAATGTAAGGCATAAACTTTCCCATGTACATGATGTCGTTTTACCCCCCAAAAATAAAAAATAGATTTTGTATTATTGCAAATTTAAAATCATTATTAATAATTCAAAATCATTTGCATAGATACTTTTACAATAAATACTGGTAAAAAAGAAACAACTTTTATTTTGATTTTCCTGAAATTTTCTGTGGACCTCCTAGTACCCGCTTGTATCTCACTGTGGGTGAACCCTGAACCCTTTGAAAACCCCTAATTTAAAGGAGACAATAAATGTATATTGAATACCTCTATTATAAATTACTACAGTACCCCCTAGTGAATCTCAGCCATTTCTAGAACTGAACATTGAAAAAAACGTTGAACCCAAGTGCAGTTTATTTTAAAAGGAATAAATATTCAGTGATCAGAAGACTTGACCAAAATGGCACAATCTAAACTTGACTAGAACTTTGACCACATCTACCAGAACTAGGCAGTGTCAAGCCAAGAGCCTAACCCACTTCTCAATGCCTGAACAAAACATATCATAATATCACACTATCTTGTTCTAGCTAATCCTGAATATCTTTAACCAATTAGCACTAAGCTAGTAGGCTAGGCTGTTATCTTGCTAACCAAAGGCTACTGAAAACACAAAATAGGGAAGGATTCATTTCAAATTTTTTAGCAATGAATACTATGTGAAATTAATTAATGATAAATATACTGTAAGGCTATTTTCTATTTCTAATCCAGCATTGAATAGAGTGGTGCAGGTATGACATCACTTTGTAGGCCAAAATGCAGATGCTAACAAGTAGCTAAATGGGACTACAGAGGCTGTCAGGTTATCACACCGAACAGGTAAGCTCAGTCCGCTTTTACAGCATCTTTATGCTCATAATTGTGCTCTTATAAACTTGTCCAACTCACACGTTCTGGGAAAATGTTTTGAGATAAAAACTGAAAGAATTGTCGGAAGTTTAGTGATGGTGACGTTGAATTCAACTGTGGTGTAGTTCGTTTATAGCCTACCTTTAGCTTTTAACTTCTGCATTTAGGCTTCAAAATATGTGTGTTCATCTGTGATAATTATCTTTATGGACAAAACAACTTTTGTTGATCACAGAGCTTGTTTTCTGCGATAATCCAAAAGCCTATGGGAAAATCCTATTGGGTTTTTCTCGAGGGAACCAATGTGATGCTAACTGCCATTTGGCCTACAAAGTGACATCATACCTGCACCACTCTATGGAATCCCTATACAAAGTTTCCTCAGCCAATGAAATGGCTTTGAGGAGTAATTGTGATAGAGCCTAGTACAAAACCAGAATTGAAGGGATAGTTCAACCACAGAAATTCTGTCATCGTTTACTCACCCTAAAGTTGTTCCAAACATGTATGAGTTTCTTCTGTTGAACACAAAAGAAAATATTTTGAAGAATGTTGGTGACCAGATAGTTTGACTTCCATAGTAGGAAAAAAATACTTTGGAAGTCAATGGCTACCATCAACTGTCTGGTTACCAACATTCTTCAAAATATTTTCTTTGTGTTCAACAGAAGAAATTCATACATGTTTAGAGCAACTTGAGGGTGAGTAAATTATAAAAATTATTATTTTTATTTTTTGGGGAGAACTGTCCGTTTAACACAGAAATGTACTCAGCACATAACATAGGAATATACTCAGAAACCAATTAGCAAGGATAACTCACCTGGACACAATAGGAAGAGAATGGGATTTTAAATTTTTTGGATATTTCATTTATCCTCCTGTCATTAGCATGCTTTGCAGCATGAATAAATTATGTTTGCTGCTATAGAATTTATAAAATAAACTCATATAGCCATCAGTAGCACTCACTTTGAGATATTTATAGCAAGCTCAGTGACTCTAACTGTTTATCTTTCTCGTCATTCTGTTTGTTAGTTCTGAACTGTTGAGCGTCAGTTGTTTCAACAGTCAGAATTTGTTGTTGTATCTGGCTGATTAGTCATTATAGTTACTAATTTTGTCCTTCTACATTTCTGTCAAGTGACAAAACACCAGATTAATGATCAACTCATCTGGACAGCCACACCTGTTGGTGGGCCATGTGATCTGGGATAACGTGATTTTGTAAATCACAGCACAATTTCATTGGTGTATTAACACCTTTTACTCCTTAAGCAGAATAATACCTGACTTCGCTATGTACGCTACTGATGCAAATACCTTTGGTGTTCTTCACACTTATAATTGGACATTCATTATGGTACTAAAGACAAAAAATTCAAGGCGTTGAAATGTATCTATTTGTTTCAATCCTGTATGCTATCGGAGAACAGTTGAGAAGTAGAAATCAATGATCAAAATAAATCTGTTGGGTTTCATTCTGCGTTGTTCAGTGTGTTCTTGATTTTAAGAACGATGAGAGAAAATAAATCACCAGCATGCAGGAAAGCAGCAAACCCCAATGACACAGGGGCACCTCTATCGAGAAACCGCAATTCCATCAGTAGCCCTGGGACACAACTTCCTCTTTCAAGCCATGATAGCACATAAAATATGAATTAAATCCCCAAGGTGACGCATATAGCAGCCTGATGGGGGAATCAGTGTAGCGTGCGGAGGGCCCGTTACCTGCTTTATGTGTGTGTTTTGCCTGTGTACCTGTGTGTGGTTGTGTGTGGCCATGGTCTTCTCTCTTTCACAGAGCTTACCAACCTACACACCTCTGCTCAGCCATGACTGGGCTGAAGGTGGCAGGGGTCACTGTGGTAAATGGGGTTGCTCTTTCAAAACGTTGGGACACAAGCAAATGGGTCGTGCCACTGTGTATTAACCACAGTCAAAGCTTGGGTAAATGTGAGGAAACTCAGGGATGCTCTAAGGGCTGAGGGTAGAACAGATTCTATTCAACCGCTCTCTGTGTGCAGGAATGACGACTTAAGCTCCATCAACGGCATTTGTGTTTTTTTAAAAAGAAAATATAATTTTGACTTATCTTCTGGAAGCACTTTTTAAAGAGGAAAAAATAGGTTATTTTTGGAGGACTTAAAAGCAGAAATGTGATCATTTTATAATTTTGTAAAAGCACAAAATATTTTTTATGATAAATACTCAAGTATTATTTAAGCTATAAAGTCGTTATCATAATCTTTAGGGTAATTTTAGGGCTTTTACATGTGTCATGTCATGTCATTGTCATAAATTCTGCTGAAACTGAGCATTTCAGTTATTTTAGTATTATTTTTGTATACTTTTATATTTTTATTCATATTTTGTATTAGCTTTTATTTTAGTTTATTTATTAGTTATTTTGTTGTTTTTCATATATTTTAGTTTCTTTCCAACTAAATTGTTTTAATAGTTTTAGTTTTACTTTTAGTTAATGGCTAACCCTTTTCACTTCCATTTTAAGTGCCTCACTGTAAACCAAGTCATTTTTATTTATTTTTTATGAAAAGGAGGGTGAGTTTAAATGTTTTATGGTAATCAACATTATGCCACAGAGTGCTGTCAACTGAGCTCGGCTGAACCCGGAATATTCCATACAAAATATTAAAAATCTGCTCAAAAGCATTGGCACACATTTGGATTATTACATTATCTGTTTGTTGTATTGCAGTGCATTCCCTATAGTGAAAAATAAATACCAAAATGTATTTGAAATACATTTATTTTATGCTAAGTATACTACGAATACATGTATGTACAGTACATGTCATATAAATACCCTGCAATTGTACTTTTGGTATACTAAATTGGTATACTTAAAGTCTTAGTTATCCGGAAATATGTTTATCGAGGTCCAACTAAAGTTATACTTAAGTGTATTTGATTGTGCTAAAATGGAACTATTGCAAATATACTTTAGGTACACTTTAAATATCTTGCATTTAAAGACTGATATTATACAGAGATCATACTGTCCTTACTAATAGTGATATTAAAACACATTTTAGGCTTTATATTAAGAAATGTGTATTGTGCAATAACTTAAGTACTCCAAATAAAGTCTCAAGAAATATGTCAGTAAATATGTTGATGGTATTGCAGTACACTTAATATTAAATAAATGTATTTTAAATACATTTTAGTATAGCTCTTTTATATTCTATTATTCTCTCAATGCATTGAACTTAAATCACCTCAAAGCACTGACAACTAACGATATGTGTGGTGACTCTATTCTGTTCTATTCAGTTTTTTTCTTTCTATTTTATTCAGAGTAAATACATCAGGGTTTGAGGAATAGGGCAGAATCTGTGCAAACAAACTTGCAAACATTCAGGCAAAAGAGAAGGAGAGAGTTAAGTGAAGACGTGAGTAAGGCTGGGCTTGGGAGAATGCAAAAAGGGAATCAAACAAATGAGAGAGAAGACAGCAGTGTGGGAGGAAGTAGTAAGGAGTACTAATCCTCTATTAGGCTCTGGTGATCTAATGAGGCATCAGGCAGAGCTCTGTCTCCAGCTCAGTGGAGCCCAGCTGTGGCTGTGCGGTGTGGATAAGAGGTCAGTCTGTAATGGAGGGCTCCATGGCTTCCCCTCCAGAGAAGGGAGGGGCCTGCTTGCGTTGACCCATTAAGTCGAGTTGCTCTCCACTGACCCTCCAAAAAGATGGGAAGTGGGCGGCCGACAAGCTCCAGACTCCCCACACATGCAACCCCTCTCATGCCCACAGCTATGGACCAACCAGCCGGCATGTAGCAGGGAGACCGAGCCTGTGAAAGATGTAAATTGAAAGGAAAAGGAGCAGAACTTTAACCTATGGGCTATTACGCGGGCGAGTGAAACCGAGCTGCCGTTCGAAATTAAAGGACAATGAGGAGGTTCAGGCTGAGGGCATTTACCCAACGGGCTGCAAGAGTATCACATCACAATCTAAGTGACATCGCTGACCACCTCCTTGCTCTAACGCTGATCTCTGGTGGCAGCACACAAGACAGAGAAAAAACAAGGGAGAAAACAGGGTCTACAAGATATAAGCTGGCAGAAAATACAGAAAAACGGATGAAAAAATAAAAATGAGACCTCAGTGGACATTACAAGCCATCATGTGGTGCAGAGGGGCAGCAAAGCTGTGTAAATAGTCACCGGCTCACGCAGTCAATAATTCTTGCAATCTGGGGGGACAGAAAGCTATAATCAACAAAAATCCATAACATGGGTGAATGCCATAGTTTTTTTCCAAATGTCAGCGGCATGTTTGCAGAAGGGCAGAGATGACAGATGAGGTGTGTAAACCAAGCAGAGTATTTGAGCATGATGAGGTGCCGGTGCATGTGTCCAAGCTGGGAACAGTGAAGGCTTCAGGGATTCACCCAAACCTAGAATCTATGTAAAGCAATTAGATGCAATGTTCAGTGAATTTAGATTCATTGCACTCTGCCGTACCCCTGATTACAGTATCTTCAAAAGTGTATGCTGTATTTTTCATGTGTGTGTTTGGTGATCGAGCAGTGTTAAGTTACAGCAGAAATTAATGGCCTGCTGTCATAATATTCCTAGCTTGTTTGACTAAATACTTTTATTTGGCGGTGGTCCACGGGGCAAAGATTCTTTGGTTTTCCTCAGACCGTAAGCTCAACAATCTGCCAGTGCTCTCCATCTTAACAGTGAAATTGTGGTGTTTTATGTTCGATTTCTCTCAACTCAATCATTTTGAATGAGAGAAGTCTATCCCACCCCCACCCCCTCCTTCTCTAAGGTCTTTTAAGTCATTATGAATTTTTTCTCCTTTTTTTTCATTTTTGGCTTAGTCTGCTTGAATGAAATAAGTGCAGATTTGCTGGAAATCAGAGGCTTTTGTGTGCGGCTGCAGGAGCATGGTGAAATGTTTGGACACTAATACCCATTCATTTCAGGGAGCCCCATAAATAAAAGCAGCCAGCTATGCGGCTTGCCGTGAAGTGGTATTCTTTGGTTCCCAGCAGGACGTCCTGTTCACATTAGCCCAGCAGGGAAGCAAAGCGTCCGGAACAGCCAGACAACTAAATCAAGACATTTTCAACTTTTGACAAAAATTACTAACGGAGGAGAGAGCCAGTTTTAAAATATGGGAGGGGGGTGGGGGTGTATTTGTATTGAATGTGTGCGTTAGGGATTTTGAGGGGGGAAGAAAGATGATGTCTTTTCAGAAATGTTGTATATTCCAAAGAATACCGTAAAGGAAAGCTCCATGTGGTTGACATGGCAAAGGAAGTATTACCAGAATGTGAAATACAATGCCCTGAAAGATATTTAAGCTGATGTATTAAAAAGACCACAGCTGTGTATAAAATAAAGTAGACAATGGGAAAGAAATACAACAACAACAAAAGACCAGCAGACTCCTGCTCGGTTTTATTCCACAGAATGGAACTGCACTAGGAATGCTAAGGCATTGTTGTTTTGATGTTGTGATTTAAATATAAATGTAATATAAAAAAATAATATTTATTGATGTTCAGAATCATTGTCCTGTCATAGTTAAGTTAAATTTGACAATGCTTTATTGTTAATGACTACTAAGTTAAAACATTTCAACTTGAGACTTTATATATATATACACGTTTCTTGGAATAGAATAAAACAAAACAAAAACAAAATAAAAAAATTTTTTATAATGTTTTGTATATGTATTCATTAGTTTGTCTATATAATATACTCTTCACTCTTCAGCCCATGTGTGTATCACTTATGAACAAACCCAACCATTGGTTTAAATGTTCAAATTCAATTTTTGGTTGGGTTTGTCCATATTTGACCATGGGTTGAAACAACCCATGATTTTGTTCTTGTTCTTTAAATAGTTTAAATTAAAATAAAAAAGCAAATGTGATTGTTATAAATTACATAAGGAAATTCTGTCTTTACTGACGTGACCATGTCCAGAATTAATCACCCAAAAATATTTCTAGCTCTGTTTGCAGGTGGTCAGTTTCTTGTTTCTTTTTGGGGATCAGTTGGAGAGGATCAGTGATGGGCCACTGTCCAGTCAAGACCACAGCTGGGATGTGCCATCTTGATGATTGCTGAGTTTAACCTCCTGTATTTAATTGAGAATAAAATTAGACAATTTGGTGCTTTGCGCCATTGGATTTTCAAAAGAATAAAAGAGATAGTGTAGTGTATTGTCCCTCCCTTCCCCCACACCGCCAAGCACATATTGTATCCAGTGGAGGAAAATGAGGTTTGGCAGTGCCACCACGAGGTTGGGGCTGGATTTTATTTGTCTTGAGGCAAACTGGAGCCCTTCCAGCCCTTCTCTCCTCCCTTCTTTTTCCACTCTTTTGGAGTTCTGTGAAGTGGAGCTGAGCGAGTGCTCTCTCTCTCGCTGCCGTCTCCCTTTTGTGTGACTCGGCTTGCAATCTTTGCTGCAGGGTTCAGTGGACCTTGAGAAAACACCAGCAGAATCTGTCACCATCTCCCCTCCCCTGAAGGACAAAGTTGGCCGGCCACTTCTGAAGCTGCAGTGACCCGAGGACTGAACCCTGCTGTTCTCAAGTCCCTGTTCAACGTCAGCACTGGGATTGCCTGACCCTCTAGAGCATCAGTAACATGGCCATATCAAGCCAACGCTGCCATGCTGTTATGTACATATTCTCCTGTACAGGATGATGTTTAAATCTTTGCAGTCCAAAGAATTTTACAGCCCCAAAATGAGTCAACCTCTACCTAGCCATTGACTGACAATTATTATCATGACTTTGTTATTATGAGTACAATAATTCTGGTATATTTATGCCAATTTGTCCTGGCCCAGATGGCCCTTAATTGGTTGGCAAAAGCAGAGAGGGAGTCCTCTTTGAGGCGTGAGGAGGGATTGTTGCGGTGAATGGCTGGCGGTGTGATATAGGGATGAAGCGGGGAGAGAGCAGCTTGCACAAAGGGAGCACCAGCCATGCTCACAGGGGGTGGGTCCTGAAGAAAGACTGCCCGAAAGGTCTAGATCTGCAGAGGAGAGGGGACTACAAGTGTGTGGGAATGTATCCTCCCCACGGACTTCAGAGAGAACGTGTGATGTGATAGACTATGTATGTGTGTGTGAATGAGCTATAATGTCTAGTTACTGTCTGTGTATCTATCTGTGTATCCATCCATCCACTGTAATCTTTTTTTTCTGTAACTGTATACAGTAGCAACATTTTAAGTTGTATGGATTTGTTGTATGTTTTTACATTTACAGTAAAAAAACACATTTCATATTTCTCATATTCCTTTAACTCATGTGATGTTAAAATACCAAAGTGATAAAAAATCAGTTTGTTTGTTTTTTAGCTTTATACATACTGACAACCACAATTCAAACAGACAGTAAAGAGAAAACTACATGATGAATCAGAGTTTAGCATAAATAGCTTTTGTATATAAATATTAATGTATAAAAGTGCATGGTGTCTCATACAAATAGAAAACACCATTGGTAACACACAACACTAAAATAATGCAATAAACATTAAGGTAACAACATAAGATGTAACAAAAAACCCAAATGTACATAATAATAACAACAGAAAGCAAAATTATTTAAATGAAAAGCCTTCATGTAGTGTCAAAAAAGGAATTCTGGGAATGTCAGTTTGCAGTCTTGTATCATTAATTTTTATTTTTAAGTATCTATCCGTCCGTCCGTCCGTCCGTCCGTCCGTCATCTCTAAATGCTGTAAAGACATCAAACTCTGATACTCATTACATGGTAACACATACACGCGCGTGCGTGCGCTCTTGTGGTCACCAATTATATTTACCTCAACCCTTACAATAAACTGAGCTGTCTCTGATATGACACCTTTTCATCTCGACTTATTGCTCGTTTTAAATAAGAGACAAAAGACAAAGAAAGAAAAGAAAAAAGTCAGTGGCCTTACATTGTCGCAACACCTAGAAGTCGATGTTTTTACAAGCACAAGGCAAAATTAACCTGTGTCAACTTGATAAGCCTGTGGAAACGCTGAGAGAGCCGTCGAATCAGGACTTAGTGCAATAGCAGATCCCATTATAATGACACAGGCAGACCTGGGTGCGGTCAGAAGTCAGCAGCGCGGGAGAACTTCTGGTGTGACTGGCTTCATTAGAGCCCTGTTTTCAGGCGAGGTGATGGCTCTTCACTTGTCCTGAGAGGGGTGAGAAGCGAAATCTCTTTCACTCCTGCCAGCACCTTGTCACTTTAATTTCTTTTCTGATGCTCGGCTTTTACACCTGGGAATGCTATGAGACAAGAGGAGTAGACCAGGATCATGAGAAGGTCCTATTTAAAGGCAGTGCTTGACACAGATGACATTTCCTCTTCTTTCGTCTCAGCTTTTTCATCCTTTCCTTATTAAGAAGAGGAATATGTCACAGTTTAAGGCATGATTTTTCAGATACTGCCTCACCGACAATAAAACAATGCACATGTTTTTGGTTAGACTCTGAGAACAATCTTTCTTTTTATTATAATTTTTAACCCTTTGACATATTTCATACAATATAGACTGTACTAAAGCATGCTAGTTGTAAACTCTAAACCATTTTAATGTTGCAGATATGATCTGATTATTTTCGGTTTAAATGAAAATACCTAGTAAAAGGACACTAACTGGTCTATGCTAGTTTTAGATTTGCAGTTTAAAGTCTAATGAATTCTACATTGTGTATTATGATCAGAATCATAATTGTTTGCAAATGTGTTATACTGTTTGGTAAAAACTGTTGTGAAGCTTACACATCCAAAAATAACTGATACGGTTCTTATGCAACAACAATGTGCAGGCATCGTATTTTGATTTTGTCATACTATTTACAATGTAGGGCAATTATATTTTCCATTTTTTTTCAGCCAAATACCATTATACATTTGGGTTACACTTTATTTCGATGGCCCACTGTATACATTCTACTAACTATAAGTAACTTTGCAACCTCATGTCACCTAACTGTCATTAGAGTATTGTCTGTAGTAGACTGTTAGGTCAGGGTTAGGTGTTAGGATTCGGGTTTGTAGAATAAGTTGACATGTAGTTGCAAAGTTACTTATAGTCAGTAGAATCGGTGGAGTGTGTTTCATTCCTGGCACTTTGGACCCTCTTCAATTTGCCTATCGTCCCAATAGATCGACTGAAGATGACATCTCTCATGTCCTCCACTCCTCCCTCACTCACATCGACAGCAAAAGTAGAAAACTACGTAAGACTGCTATTTATTGACTATAGCTCAGCCTTTAACACCATAGTTCCCACCAAGCTAACCTCCAAACTCCTGGATCTCGGCCTGAATCCTTCTCTCTGCCACTGGATTGAGGACTTCCTCATTGGCAGGCCTCAGGTGGTGAGAATAGGCCAGTCCACCTCCTCCTCCATCACCCTGAGTGTGGGAGCTCCACAGGGCTGTGTCCTGAGCCCCCTGCTCTACTCTCTCTACACGCATGACTGTTTGTCCACACACAGCTCCACCTCTATCATCAAATTTGCTGATGATACTGTTGTCCTGGGCCTCATTTCCAACAACAATGAGACGTCATACTTGGACGAGGTGGAGCATCTAACATCATGGTGCCAGGACAACTGTCTCTCTCTGAATGTTGGCAAGACCAAAGAAATGATTGTGGAGTTCAGGAAGAGACAGCAACGGACATACTCCCCCCTCATGATCAGCGGGTCACCAGTAGAGAGAGTGAGCAGCTTCAAGTACCTGGGAGTAAACATCTCCGAGGACCTGACCTGGACTGCTCACATTCAGACACAGGTGAAAAAAGCCAGGCAAAGACTGTACCACCTGCGCCAGCTGAGGAAATTCAGGGTTTCACCAGCTATCCTGAAAACTTTCTATTTAGGGGCGATAGAAAGTGTTTTAACTCAGTGCATCACAGCGTGGTATGGGACCAGTCATGACCGCAAAGCCCTGCAAAGAGTAGTGCGCTTATCCGAGCGTATCTCAGGGTCAGCTCTCCCGTCTCTGCAGGACGTCTACACCAAACGCTGCAAAGGTAGAGCTACCAAGATCATCAAGGACTCTAATCACCCTGCAAACCCTCATTTCACGCTGCTGCCATCTGGTAAGCGCTTCCGAAGCCTGATGGCCAAAACTGAGAGACTCAGGAGGAGCTTCTTCCCCCAGGCCATCAGACTCCTGAACTCGGTCACTTAACATCACGTGACCATCGATATACTGACATTGCACTGCACTTTCTGTTCTCGTTGTTACTGTGTAACAACCTGTTATAAACCTGTTTGCACATTATACTCTTTATACATTTGTTAACCACATATTTATAAGTCTACAGTTTACTCACTGCAAAGTCTACTTCAATTATTTTATTCCACTTTATCCTTATTTGTTACCTTTTTTTTTTTCTTGACTTGATTATTTATAATTCTACATATATATATATATATATATATATATATATATATATATATATATATATATATATATATATATATATATATATATATATATATATATATATATATATAGATACTACTTTTTTTTATCCTATTTCTATTATAATTTCCCCCTTGTGTTTTTAACTGTGAATTTGCACTGTCCATGGAGCGGACATGTTTACATTTCACTGCCGGTTGTATATTCTGTATATAACTGTGTATGTGACAAATAAAACTCTTGAATCTAGAATGTCTGACGGGGCAGCATCAAAATAAAAGCTACATCCGAAAACTTGGGCAGCTGACTTGTTGTCTCGCTGCCTTATCAGGCAAAGACTATAAGGCAGCATTTGCGCACGAAGGTACCTCACAAACTAATTTCAGACAGACTACAAGCAAAACAGAGCGAGCTTTAGCGATAAATAAGCACATTTTTTATTACTACAGTAGTAATTTCTCACTAAAAATTACATCAGAAGTGGAAAACATTGGTCAAAAACGTACTTTTACACACAAACTGACCAGCAGCCGCAACTTTCAGATGCCATCTTTCTTTTTCTAGCTCAACTGTTGCCAAATGGAACGCATAGGATTGTGGGATATCAAAGGCAGCAAAGGATAGGCCTACATCTATGCTGCCTTCAAAAATTGATCAGATGAAGTTGTCTCAGGAGGCAGGAAGTTAATCTAACATTGGATTCAAACGTGCCTTGATGCCTTCCCACCTTGAAATGTGTCTTCTGAAGGTAGCATTTTACAGTTTTCGGATGCAGCCAAAGTGTTAGCAGATATTAAGCAGACAGTCTACTAATACTCTAATGAGAGTTAGTTGAAATGTAGTTGCAAAGTTAAAATCTGTTTCGCATCATTAATGTAATGGCAAGCTGACAACCACTGTAATAACATAACTGTCATGTTTGGTGTTAGGTTTTGGTTCACGTTTTCATGTCTTTTATTTTGTAGATTCAAGAGTTTTATTCAAGATTCAAGAGTTTTATTTGTCACATACACAGTTATATACAGAATATACAACCGGCAGTGAAATGTAAAATGTGTAAAATTGTAGTCATGTTTCCTTTTGTTTCCTGGTTTTGTCACGTGATTCCCTTATCCCATCATGTGATCATGTCTTGTGCTTCCCTAGTCTTATGTGTCATGTTCTTATTGGTTGATCATCTTTATTGTTCACAGGTGTTTCTCTTTAGTCCTTTTTAAATAGCCCTCATGTTTCCATTGTATCTTGTCTAATTTGATCCAAAATGAGGAGAGATGAAAGTAAGCTTTGATTTGCTGTGATAAGAGTAAAAGATATGTATTATAATTTTGCTGAAACTATTTAAGTGAGTTTTTTTTTTATTTTTTATTTTTTAGTTTTTTTTATGTGAATTCAGGGAGATTGGGACATTCTTTGCCATTGATATGACTTGAAAAAAATGTCCCAATCACTGAATTCACCCTAGTAGATATTCTGGTCCACACTCCATACCAGTTGGTGGCGGTAATGCACCAGTACATTGTTTGCCAACCACCAATAAACCCTAGAAGAAGCTTTGTTCATGTAACAAAGCTAGAGTTTGTTGGTGAGTTTGTTTCTGTTCAAGTTTAGTTCATAGTTCAAGTATTGTATATTTTGTCTGTTTATGTTAATCAACTGCACATGGGTTCTTCAAACTTGCCTTCATTCATTACAATAATATTAATCAAAGTTTATCTCAAGCTATACAACAACAACAACAACAACAAAAAATGGTAACACTCATGACACCAAAATACTGCATATAATACTGCAAATTAACTGCAATAAACATTAATTTAACAACACAAGGTGTCACAAAACCCTAATGTACATTGCTGATAAAAAGATAAAATAAAATAAAAAGATTCATAATCATTAGAATGGAAAAACTTACTGTTTACCAATTAACAGGTTTCTGCTGTAGCTTTATTACAGTGTTTTGACTTGATTAGAGAAAATGTCAAACTGCTCAAAAAATTTGGAACAGATACATCACAAGATTTGCATCAAGGAGGATATCATCATTTAGCCAGATCAAATTAGAAGTTATTGGCTAGTTGAATTTTTTTTTTTTTTTTTTTATGTAATAAAAAGGGGACTTCTATATTTTGAATAAAAAGCTCAGGCTGCAGACCAACCATGCAGAGCAAGTGAACTCGATAAAGTTGACAAGCCATCAATGGCATGTTAATAATACAATATGCTCCCCCTTCCTCAAGGGGGTGCATCTTCACTATGCGGGTCAGTGACTGTATTGAAAAGGTTAAGGGTGGGCCATAAATTTATAGTGGATGCTACAGCAGCATTGGGGCTGGAGCACTAATGGATGACCTTGTGGCTAGGCTGCTCCAGACTCAAGGAGATCAGATCTCACTAGCTTCCAACCAGCAGGGTGACCTCCTTCCCTCACCGGCCTCGGCCTCAACCTTTAACTTGCTGATCTTTGACCAACTTATTAAGCAGACACCTGCTTTCCGGTGTGGCTGTAAAGGGAGGAGAATGGCTTTAATTTGATGTAAATGTTTGGTGTGACAGTATCCTTCCGACTAGAGGGATTCCATCTGTGCAACAGTATAGATTATTTACTGTCTTTACAGCAGAGAGCTGCTCTTCTCTCCTCAGATGCCCTGAAGTCAGTGAACTCTGATCTGAGGGCCTAGTACTGCTTTGACAACAGTAGTGCTCGGGGAGGTCAAAACATAACATGGAAGTAAAATTATACTGAAAATATGTGCAGATTAGCTTTACTTTGGGCCTCCAACTATGTCCGTTTACATGTACCCTAAAATTTATTTAGAAGATTACTGTTTACTTAAAGGCACAATATGTAAGTTTTTTTGATTAAAATATCCAAAAACCACTACAGCAGTGTTATATATTTTGTTGACTTGTGTACTTACATTATCCCAAATGTTTCCAAGAATGTTTACCATTTTAACCAGGACACGGGCTGTGTACGTCTGTCGCCTATCAATGAAATCATACCCACGTTACCCTCGATTTCCAGTTTTATTTTGTAGAAACCATGGAAACACCAGAGACGCTTTAATATATGTGACCCTGGACCACAAAACCAGTCATAAGTCACACGGGTATATTTGTGGCAATAGCCAACAATACATTGTATGGGTCACAATTATTGATTTTTCTTTTGTGCCAAAAATCATTAGGATATTAAGTAAAGATCATGTTCTATGAAGTTATTTTGTAAATTTCAAACCGTAAATATATCAAAAATGTATTATTAGTAATAATATGCATTGTTAAGGACTTAATTTTGACAATTTTAAAGGCAATTTCTCAATTTTTTTTTTTTTTTTTGCGGCCTTAGATTTACAGATTTTCATATAGTTGTACCTTGGCCAAATATTGGCCTATCCTAACAATACATCAACCATACATCAATGGAAAGCTTATTTATTCAGCTTTCAGATGATGTAAAAATCTTCATTTAAAAAAAAATGCACCCTTATGACTGGTTTTGTGGTCCAGAGTCAGATATAGTTTTATTAGCTAGATGAGCAACTGTTTGGATCTCGTTTTCTTGATTTGCCATGAGTACCATGTTTTACCATGCCTAATATCAATCTAGCTTACTGCAGTGTGTCTCATAGCAGCCGCTGAGTAGCATTATAACATAACTTTCAACACACTCAAATGTATCTAATATGATAAAACGACACTGCATTACCCCACATGCCCGTAAAAAGCAGAAGCGGTCATCTGCGGTATAATAAAAGAATCAAGGCGTCATCAAGCTATGCCTTTATTTTGAATAAGTGACCTCTAGCGGCTAAAAATTACAAAATGGAACACGATTCTTAGTGTCATTCAGTGCAATCCACTTTAAAGTTTTTAAATAAAAAGGTAACACTTTAGATTAGGGAACATTATTCACTATTAACTAGCTGCTTATTAGCATGCATATTACTAGCATAGTTAATTAGTACTTATAAATCATATATTAATGCCTTATTCTGCATGACCTTATTCTACATACCTTAAAGGTTTAGTTCAACCAAAAATGATCCCATAATTTACTCACCCTCAAGCCATCCTAGGTGTTCAAGTTTCAAGTTTCAAGTTTATTTGTCATTACACATGTACAAGTACAGTATAACGAAATGAAGCTTGTTATATGACTTTCTTTTTTCAGCCAAACACAATTGGAGCAATGCATTTGCCAGAAAAGTATCCATATTTATAACTTTATAAACTATAATCACTGGCTTCCTACATCCTATGTCATAAGTCAGGTCAGAGGTCATTCTTCGGCCGGAACTCGACTCATGTACAGCCGAGAAGCCAGAGATTATAAATTATGAATATGGATATTTTTCTTACACAAACAAATCACTTCGTTTCAGAAGGCCTTTATTAACCCCTAGAGCCGTATGGATTACTTTTATGATGGATGGATGCGCTTTTTGGGCTTCAAAATGGTACCATTCACTCCCATTATAAAGCTTGGAAGAGCCAGGATATAGAACTTGTGTTTGGCTAAAAGAAGTCATATACACATATGATGGCTTGAAGATGAGTAAATTTATGGGATAATTTTCATTTTTGGATGAACTAACCCTTTAACCCTACCCTTTACCTAAACTTAACCACTACAACAACTACTTTACTAACTGAGGGGAAAGCTCCAAGTTAATAGTGAATATGTGTTCCCTAATCTAAATTGTTACCAATTAAAGTTTATTTAATCCATTTGTGTTGGGACTACATGAACTGTGTCAAATAGGGATAGAATTGCTGTAACTGGGTATCCAGCATGAGACTGGATAGGGAGCCAAAATGTTGAAAAAGAAGAGTTGTTTTTGTGAGGTAAAAACAGGGAAGATATGTTAGAGTTTAATGTTTTGTTGTGGGGGGTTCTATTGTAAAGAGCAGAGCTTGTGATTAGGATGAGGACAGTACATAAACAACATACTGTATACTCAAAAAATTTACCTTTCTTTTTGCCTAATTAAAACAAGCTGCTGCCACATTTATTTCATTGCATTCAGTTAATTTAGCTACTTCATTTCTTTTTAGACTATGTGAATAATTTGGTGGTGTTCAGAATTGGTGAACTGGGTAGAGGATTTCCAGTTGCCAGCATGCTTTGCATGGAACTGGATAGGGAGAATAAGTGCGGTACAATCAAATGAACTTTTATGAGTATTTAAAACTTTCTTTTTCTTTTGAGTTCACAAAACTGACATTTTAAGTAATCTGAATTGTTTCGTTGTTTTGAGTTTTATGAATATGTTTCTTTTAATTTAGACGAGCTTAAATTTAATTGAAACCTGGCTGGGATTTCTCTTTCCCAGCATGCTTTGGGAGAGTAAACGCTACAGTTAAGTGTTATATAATATATTTTTTTACAAGATTAATGTTAAGCATGGGGGGAGCATGAGCTTAATTTGAGAACAGATATGTTGAATGTTCTATACTGCTGTCCTCATTTTGCAATTGCTATGCTATCAAAGCATTTTGTTACCAATTAGCAAATTAGCATTTGCTGAGTAGCTAGCCAAGTTTCCACTATTAAAAATATTTAAGTTGAGATAACATGATAATTTAAAGATGAATGTATGAATTAGCTTAATCAAATATTTCATGTTAAGAGTAATTTAAATGTATGAGTACAAAATAAAAAAACTTTGAAACTTGTAACTAATTACTTTTTCTTTCTTTTTTCACAACTTATTCAAGTTTACAGTGTAATAAAAGTAAATAAAGAGTTATTTTATGCATTTTGTTAGCAAGATGAGAATAAAGGATATTTGTTAATGTTTAATTGTGTATCTTGGTATTTAAAGGAGATACATGGTATTTAAAATAGTTGAAATATTGACATTTGGTTACCATTGGTGAAGAGTAATGCATGCATACATTGAGGTCAGGTTAGTACACTTTAATGTTGCATTTTTCAAAAAGCTCTGTTTGTGCCAGAGTTGTAATCAGTCATTACAATTTATTCCTAAAGAATGTTGAAACAAGAAGGCATATTGATCATGCATTACATATTAGTGTATTGTTACATATTGTTAGTTAAAGAATCACTGGTTTTTAACCACCTTTGAATCGTCACAGTCTCGGTAGTGTAAGTACATGAACAATGTGTACACTTTCTCTGTGCTCCCAGATATCCCTTTTTATTTGTCAGCAAAAGTCTGCTAGATTAGGCAAAATACATTTGACAGCTCCAGGGCTTTTGAGAAAACTACATATCGTTTGCATTTTTGAATTCCTGCCCATGGACAGCCGGGTCAACAGAGTGGGGGCACCAAATTTTGGGTGTTGAAGTTTTTGGCAAAAGAGAACACAAGCTAGTTTCTCTTTTCTATATAATCATGTAGCAATGATTTCAGAAATGTTTTGCCTTTCTATAGACGGCAAAGTTTTAATAAAACTGAGCAGTGAACTACCCTCTAATAACTAACTGCAAAAAAAAAAAAGTGCTACATAGGCTTTGTTCAGAAGTGAATAGGTGTTATATACATTTTCAAAAGGATAAGTTACACTTAAAATTATAATACATATTAAATTATATCATTTTAATTATGTAATTTATATATTTATCGGGTTTGCTAAATCCAGTTAGGTTTCTGCTTCTCCAGGTATTTGAATAGAGTTGATATATTTAAAGTTAAGAAAATCAATTTCCAACATGTAGAACCTTTGTTCACAATTGTATTATTTTTTATTATTGTTATTACTTTTTCTTGTGTGTGCAGGATATAAACCACATATCCATTACACACAGGGACACACACACAAATGTATAGTCAAACACCTTTACTGTGACATTTTATTTGCTTGGACAGCTCTACGGTCTTGGGGACAGGTAGTTATATGAGATAAACTGTGTCCTCTTGGCTATGGACTCCAAGGGCATTACTTCCTGCCCTATCTAATGTGCAGTGAAAAGTAAATGCAGTGGCAGGCGAGGACGCCCAGGTGTGTGTCTGCAGGGCAAAGATCCACTCTGTATTAAAGCAGCTCCTAGTGGCTTCTGACTGCAGTGGGTAAAACAATTCAGACAGGATTTAGTGCCATTTGTTGGTGCAATTTGTCACTTTTGTGCCCAGGGAGTTAATATTAGAGGACACATTGTGTCCATGTACAGTATAAATAAGCTGCTGTGACCTCTCTCTGTACATTTGGATTAAAATATCTCGGAATCTTAGTGAAGGATGTACTGAAAGCAATAAAACATGGCGGACATTCTAAAGTCATAGTGTCATTATCGTATTTCACAGCCTATGTGTTGATGATTGTGGAGTGCATTAGGAATCCGCATCCCTCATTTACAGTTTACCCTTAAGACCTCATCCGGTTATAAAAGTCAGGATCTTTGCTATTGTTAGTGACATGTAGATGGCATGGAGGGGAGTTAATAATTGGTGCTATTATGCATCCAGTTGAGGATGTAGTCCTCTGTCAAGGACACAAAGCTAGCAGCACAAACCCTAAAGACCTTTCGGTATCTCAGGGACTGGCCTGTGTCAAACTTCAGGCGAACAAAGAAAACCCAGCCCGAGCCATTAAGGTATGGCTTGGGAATGACACTGACCTAGGTCTGCCATCCTGTATTGTCCCACCATCTGCACCGACGTGAACTTTGCCTTTAAATCCTGCCTTCTCAATTAACATGTCCAGCTGGGTGGAGAATTCCGCCAGCTCCCTAATATCATTACTATGGCGGCAGAGTGGGATATTAATATTAAAAAAGTGCCCAGAGCTCTTTCTTGGGCTCCAGGAAGGCCTCTGCTTCTCACGGCGTAATGAGGTGCACATACACAGCGGTGTAATTCTAGACGCCATGCTCTTATTAGGTTCTGTTCAATGGGAGAGGGAGGGGAGAGAGCGAGAGAGAGAGAGAGAGAGAGAGAGTCAGGCAGAGAGGGAGATGTCTCGGACTGGCTTTGTTTATTAGACTCTCACAGATTCTCCTTTGTGCTCCACAGAGAGACCAGACAAAGAGCCATCTCTAGCCTCTCACACCTTGATCATGGACAAGTGGCTTCCCCCGTGCCTCTATCTCGCACTCTGCCGCCAGGGTCAGAGACGCTGCCATTTCCGATGTGTATCAAAGTAAAACGGCTATCTTTCAAACCCAGCCTGGTGAGGTCTCTTTTGATACCTTCCGATTCCATAAGAAGGCCACTCTGATGCCTGTTTGGTGCAAGTATACATCTTAGGGGGAGTGGTTCTAAAAACCAATGAAGTCTTTGAATGTAGGACACCGCAGCTTGTGACAGTTAATCTCCCCCCACAGTTCTGCAGACGGTCGTGGATTTAGGGAGTTGGCATCCTTGCTGACCAGTGCTGTTTGATTAGATAACAGGGCCTACTTCTGACGGCATCAATGGTCCACCATGCTGAAATGAAATGGTTCACCCAGCGGTCGCCGTCCAGTCAGCCTATAGTATGATGGGGGAACCGCTTGCCCGTCTGACACACTGCGCTGCCAAGCTGGCGTGGCTCTGCCGATTCCATGCAAAGGCAGCAGCTTGCACCAGATGCTGGGAATTAGTCGGTCCCTGTGACAATCAGAGCTTGTGAGCACCTCTCTCTTCTTGGGACAGATTGCACGGTGTTGCTGGGGAAGCCAGTATGCTTTATTCAGACCATCTTCGGCATTCTTTCTTCCTATCTTGCTTTTGCCTCTTTCTCTGTTTGACGTTTGAAACTGTGGCTCTGTCGGAGCTATTATTGGCTTCAATAATGCTGAGTGGCCCGAAGGACGCCGCCTGGCTTGCTCATTATACTCGGTTAACATGTTGACCAGATCAAGACCCCCTCTGTGCCCTTTTGTTACCAGAAGAAGTCCATTCACTACTAGAAGACTATGAAGAATATTGACACTGATTCAAATCCATAGAAAGGCATTATTGGATAAAGAGGAGAATCGTCTTGATAAATTTAGCGAAACCGATCAAATTAGTATCAGGCACTGAATAAGGCGATGGTGGAACACAATGATTTTATGTGAACCATGCTTCAGGCTAGAAACAAGGTTGCTCTGGCCACAACATTCAAACCATGCAGCTGTGCAAACAATAGGACAAAATGTAAGAAGGCTTGATTTGTTTGTCTAATCGCCAGGAGCTACAGTCATTCTTCCCTTCACTTAGATATAGACATTCCCCCTTCTTTTCTCCTTTATGTTCATGTTCTAGGTTTAACCGTTGTTATTTATTTATTTATTTTTCTTTGTTGATTTTCCAAGAAAATGACTCTTTTACAGAACTTTACAGATTCTATTGCATTTGAGCCTTTCATGAACTCAAAGGAAGGACTTTTCACCCTAGCTCACAAATGCATGGAGGTTTATTTACAAAATAATCGTAAGTTCATTAAGTTCAATCTTGTGTCATAAAGTTGTTTTATCTGGGAGACATTTGAAATCAAAGTGAATGCAGACCAATTACAAAAAGTTTACAACTTAAGTGCTATGACAGCATAATGTCCAAAACCAACATTATGCCACAAATCCTGTCGATTAAACTGAGCTTGTTCTGAATCAAGAGTACTCCTTTAAATTGTGTTTATTGTTGTCTTATAAATCAATAGTAGATTGTATTAAAGACGGTTTTGCAGAAGTAAATCCTTTCATATGTTGCTCTGTGATAAAGCCAAATTCAAAGCTGGTTTGTCTTTTAGGTCTTTTGTAAGCACAATCTTTGCACTGTATAGATTTAAGCATGTGCTGTTTTTGTGTCATACTGGAACTCACATTTGGGGTCCTCATGGGAGAAATAATATACAACAATGATATCTTTGATCATTGTAAGAACTCCGGCAGCCCAGGAGCTGTGTTGAGTGTGGTTATCATCAGCCCATTTTCTATCCCCCCTTCTCCACAAACACACACACACACACTCACACACATACACACACAAAAACAGCAAGCACAAATCATTCCCGGCCTGCTCCATCCCATGCGCCAGTGCGGGGCTTCAAAAGCAATTTCAGCTGAAAAATAAGGTGCTTTTCTTCAATTTTCGAGCCATTTGTGCAGGGGTTAGTCTTGTTTACCTAGCCAGTACACTGGTATTTACATACCTCTTTAAAGGGAAAGGAAAAGATGGCCAGTATGATTTATGGACTGCAGCAGAAGCACAATTTTCCATGTTGTGCACCTAATCTAAGAGGCCAGAGAGAAAGGTCGCATCGGCCATACAAATACCAAGGCCCCTCTATGGAGAGGGGGAGAGCATATTCAATCCCTCTGAAAAAAAAATGTCAGTGGACCTTTTAAGGTGTAGGATTATAGAATGCATAAAGCATTGGAGTTTCATATACGGCTTTGAGGTAGAAGCAAGTCGAGGGAGCCTGTGTCGCCATTGGTAAAGATTATTATTACAAGAAATACATGTGTGCTTGATGTATATGAAAGCTAATCTGGTGTGGGTAGCCATTATCAGAAGCCTCTTATTATATTATTATTCTTTTTATGTCCATTCTGGTATTGTTATATACAAAGGATGCAGTTCTCAATATTCTAAAAGGCTTATATAAAATAACCAAAATATAAGACTAGTTAACACAATCTCATGAAAGTGTGTATCTATAGCACAAATTGTATTTATCATTTTTGCATGCATATGATACGCACTGTAAACCCCTTGGGTGGGATTAGTGGTGTGGGTACATACGTATCACATGCCATAAAGTGCGAAAACTGCGTATCATATGCAATCAAAAACAATTTTTTGCATATACATTGCACAATAAATACAATTTGTGCTATAGATATGCACTTTCATGAGATCAGGCTGGACTAGTGAATGAAAACAATAATGTTTGATGCATAACCACAGATTTTTCATTATGACTTGACACGTTATGCCAATGATGCCACGTTATACACATTATGCCACGATATGCCAATTATGCTGTATGTAATAAACTTCATGCGTAATTGAACAAAATTAAGTTATGTGAACTTGACAATTCCACATAACTTTCAATTACGCATTTACTTAATTTTAAGGTAATGGGTTTCCTCACTTTTTTAACAGTGTTATAATGATTACAGCAGATTGGTGTTATCAAATGTGTTGAAGGGATAGTTCACCCAAAAAATGAAAAATTCTTTCATAATTTACTCAGCCTCATGTTGCTTCCAAACCTGTATGACTTTCTTTGTTCAGTGAATCACAAAAGAAAATGTTTTGGAAAATGTTTCAACTGCTTTTATCCACACAATGAAAGTCAATGGTGTCCAAAAACAACATCATCTGTGTTCTGGTTTGGAACTGGAGGCTGCGTAAAAAAAAAAAAAAAAACAGATTTGTAATTACTGGGTGAGCTTTTCCTTTAAAGTGAAAAAGCGAAGATGGGAAAGAAGATGAGACAATGAAAAAGAGAGCAATGCCCTGTGTCAAGTTCTGATGCTCCATAGTTCTAACCTTTACCCTGTCCCTTCCCTTGGAGGCTACATGCTACCATGGGATTGAAATAGAGAACGAAAGTACATTTAAAAGTACTTAGTGAACATGATACCGCTTTAGGCCTTTCTGTGTATTTATTCATTTCCCATGCAAGCACACTGTGTGTGAAAGAAAGCTATCTTTCTTTAGTGATGCGTTGGCTTGAATTTGATCTGCTTGGCAGGGGTTGGGGGCAGAGGGCTGTAGGGGGGATGACCTGTACTCAGTCTTTTATGATTTATCAAAATACCTGTCACAAAATGGATGGCATCCCGCCTGAGGCAGTGGTTTCTGAACATGCACAGTTAACAATCAATGGCCAGTCTCTCCAATTTAATATCCATTACAGGCTGACATTCCTTGTGTTGCTCATTAATATTAACTCTG
Organism: Paracanthobrama guichenoti; assembly: GCA_018749465.1. Taxonomy (NCBI): domain Eukaryota; kingdom Metazoa; phylum Chordata; class Actinopteri; order Cypriniformes; family Gobionidae; genus Paracanthobrama; species Paracanthobrama guichenoti. The sequence goes on from JAGHMJ010000663.1 coordinate 1,434,817, forward strand.
TGGTATTACCATGTGGCATGGACTTAGGTTTCTGTTCCTGGGGGAAAAAAAAAAGGGTGGATGAAACTCATGAAAAGGTCAGAGGAATCACAGAACTGCTGCAACACTCGACAAAATAATAAAGGGCATCACAATCAAGCTATCGTATCGGGACAAGCCACCGGTGGCAAAATGACAGCAAGCTCAACTGCATTGAAAAGCCCGGAATAATGTATGCATTATTTCCCATGAAAAGTATTGTTGTTGCTGTAGGCTGTAGGTGCTCTATGACATTTTAATAGTTTGATAAAAACGGTGACAATGAGGATAATTGGAAAAGATTTGCATCTTGACAATTATGATTTAAATGGCTTTGGTTTGGGTAACCACATATAGAGTTGGCTAATGGGAAACACAATCACACTTCTTTTATAGCCACTACATTTTTGCACAGTATCAAAACTCAATATTGTTTTTTTTTTTTTTTTTTTTTTTTTTTGTATATTAACATATACATTTCACAAATAGCTTGCTTGTTTTTTTTCCCTTTCAGCACAACAGATAACCACTCATTAGCCCCGTGACTCCCTGTGTCCGCTCTGTACCGACCCACTGATCTCTCTTCGTGTTGAGGAGGATCAAGTTCAGTCCTAATGACGACCCAGAGCTGACCTCTCCAGAGAAAACAAATGGAACCTCAAGGTGATGTTTCAATCCAGCTAACCACTTGGGTGTCCCAGGGAGGCATGAACAGATGTAGCTCTAAGGATGGGAAAGGGGTGAGGTGCAGGTCAAGGTTGCCATACGCCAAGGTTAGGGTCACATAAGCACGGCTGGCTTGGGGTCTTCACATGCCCAAAGGCCAAAAAGGGGAGGGAAAGATTGCAGGAACTGTGGATCAAGTGTTGGTCCTCGGAGACTGGGTGGGGGCATTTGCTGTCATCTGTGAAGCTTCAGAGTAGCAATTCTCAGGGTCAGGGTTTAAAGACACAGGATGCTAATTTGAAAATGTGTTTTCTTGTGTTTTGGTGCTAGTTGGATATTATCATTTTTGTACTGATGCATTTGGTTCATCATAACATCTTTAGCAGCAGGTCGCTGTTTCAAAAGACATTTGCATCCCACAGTCTTTTTTTTGGGGTTATTTTTTGGGGTTATTTAGGTAGATTTGTGTGTTACCCAGCTCCTGGGTCAGACATAACAACTCAGTGTTTGGGTAGTTTTTGTGTAACCCAGCTCCTGGGTCAGACATAACAACCCAGTGTTTGGGTATTTTTTGTGTAACCCAGCTCCTGGGTCAGATGTAGCATACCAGTGTTTGGGTAGTTTATGAAGTTGAAGTTGAAGTTTATTCGTCATTACACATGTACAAGTACAGTATAACGAAATGAAGTTTGGAGCAAGCCTCCGGGCCGCAGCCGATTATTCAGGCGCCGCCCTACGCTCTCCAGAAATACAAGAATGCAATTTAGCAAGCATTACATAGCAAACACAACAAAACATAAACATAAACATAAACATGACACAGTACACGTGGTCACGTGATGGGATTTTTTGTATGGAGTGGGAGAGGAGATAGATAAACAGGCAGACGGTTGGAGGGGGGGGTGGGATCGGGTAGGTTGTGTATGGTGCGAGTGAGTCTGAGATTGTGTTGTGTGAGAATGTTAGCCATAACTTCAGATGTTTTCGAGTTCAGTTCTATGGTTTGTCCTTGAAGGGAGATAAGGCAGTGCACAGGGAAGATAGCAGATTACCCAGTGTGTTACCCAGATCCTGGGTCAGACGTAACAACCCAGTGTTTGAGTAGTTTTTGCGTTACCCAGATCCTTTATCAGACGTAACAACCCAGTGTTTGGGTAGTTTTTGCGTCAAAGCAACATACAGGGGTGCGATGTGAGTCAGCTAAACGAGTGCCGTGTCGGTCTTTTTGTGTGATGGAAACACCTGATGCCTTTCATAAAATGTTATGATTTCATTCAAAAAGATACAGAATATAAATACTGATGATGTTAAAATATGTTCTCAGAAGTGTACACTGATTGTTTATGGACAGGTTATGGAGCCAGTCACTGCAGATTTCGGCTAATTGGGTTGTTTTTAACCCAGTGTTTTTTAGAGTGCATGTTTTCATTATAATGCCATGAGGTACCATGTATTTGACTTTGTGTGCTTATTAAGATTTTAAGATTAAGATTAAGAGGTGCATTAGTTAATGCATCACAATTTTTATGATCTCATATTTTTATATCAGACTTTGCCATAAGAAAATTCTAAACATACCTGCAAACGGTAAAAAAAAAAAAAAAAAGTTAGTTATTATGGCACTCTGATATATTTAGTTAAAGGTGAGACATCTAATTCTTTTCTGAAGACAAAATGGATGTGATGGTGCAATTAAAATTACTGGGTACACGTGTATATATCTTTAGACAGTAAAACATCAGTTGGAGTTATTCAGTCCCAGGGTATTTCTACAGAATACATTAACTCCAGCATTTTTATTTTGACTTAATTAATAAGATCGCTTAAGTGATTTATTTGATTTTCCATATCTGGATGTTGCAGTAATAATGCACCGGGAAAGTGTGAAGAATTCGCTCAAATGAAGGAAGCTAACAGCCCTGGAATAAAACCGCAATTAATGTCATCCTCAGTAAGAGGAAGACTAATAAGGAGCCTCTCATTTTGCAACAGGTCCAATCAAATGTAAATATATTCTGTCAGGTTGTGTCTCCATTAATTAGAATGAGCTAGTTGTTTGTTAACTCCTTTAGCACCACTGGCTGTCACTTCTTCGCTAATTTACTCCTGATTCCGGCACAGTGGTGCCCATTTTGTAACATTTTAGCCTGTTAATAACAAACCTAGGTGAAAGCACCTCTGTAATAGAGATAAAATGGTATAATAAACACGTGTTAGCATTGCTACAGGGCACATTTCCAAGATGTGCCTGCTCTTCAGTTGACAATGTGAAGGAAAATCATTGCATTCTTTATTAAATTGAACTGAATTATCATGTCATTTAGACTATACCAGATATTTTTCTCTTATGATTTACTTAAAAGGAGCTAAATCTACAGCTTAATCTTGAGTGTCATGTGACACAAATGTGCATTAAGACAGAATCTTTCAAATAAAATGATAGACACATTGTAGTTTCAGCAGGAAACTGCAGATGAAACATTCCTTGTTGGTCTGTAACACTAACATAAACATAGCAAAAATACTAAATATTTAATGAAGGTGGAGATACTGGAAACTCATTGAATTTCTCTCACATTAACATGATATGCAATGGAAAACCAAGCAGAACCAGAATAGACAGGCTGCTGGATGTTATCTACAGTATAGACCCATTTGAGAACTGCGGTGCATACCTCTTGACTTGTCACTCTAGATATGATTGCAAAGTATTATTCTTTTGTCTATATAAAATTTCTGTGGAACTGTGATGGGCGCATAATCTGTGACCTTAACAGTAACGGATCATATCTTACAAAATCAGAATGGGGAATTCTATGATTGTCAGTCAGTGATTTGTGCCTTGGTGTTAATGTATTCTTTTTATTAAAACTGTTTCTGATGCCTTGCACATGATAAATGTACACTATCAGAAAAAGAAAAAAAAACGTATTTACCCCTATATGTACCATTAAGATACTACTATATGAACATTTTATATATATACACACACACACACACACACACACACACCGATCAGGCATAACTTTATGACCACTGACAGGTGACGTGAATAACACGAATAACATTATCTTTTCATCACAGCACCTGTTAGTGGATGGGATATATTAGGCAGCAAGTGATTTTGTCAAAATGGAAAAATGGGCAAGGATTTCAGCGAGTTTGACAAGGGCCAAATTGTGATGGCTAGACGACTGGGTCAGAGCATCTCCAAAACTGCAGCTCTTGTGGGGTGTTCCCGGTCTGCAGTGGTCAGATCTATCTTATCTATCAAAAGTGCTCCAAGGAACGAACAGTGGTGAACCGGTGACAGGGTCATGGGCGGCCAAGGCTCGTTGATACACGTGGGGAGCGAAGGCTGGCCCGTGTGGGCCGATCAAACAGACGAGCTACTGTAGCTCAAATTGCTCAAGAAGTTAATGCTGGTTCTGATAGAAAGGTGTCAGAATACACAGTGTACTGCAGTTTGTTGCGTATGGGGCTGCATAGCCGCAGACCAGTCTGGGTGCCCATGCTGACCCCTGTCCACTGCCGAAAGTGTCAACAGTGAGCATGAGAACTGGCATTGCACCTATCTAAGCATTACTGCAGACCATGTACACCCTTTCATGGAAACGATATTCCCTGGCGGCTGTTGCCTCTTTCAGCAGGATAATGCGTCCTGCCACAAAGCAAAAATGGTTCAGGAATGGTTTGAGGAGCACAACAACGACTTTGAGGTGTTGACTTGGTCTCCAAATTCCCCAGATCTCAATCCAATCGAGCATCTGTGGGATGTGCTGAACAAACAAGTCCGATCCATGGAGGCCCCACCTCACAAATTACAGGACTTAAAGGATCTGCTGCTAACATCTTGGTGCCAGATACTACAGCACACTTTCAGGGGTCTAGTGGAGTCCATGCCTCGACGGGTCAGGGCTGTTTTGGCAGCAAAAGGGGGACCAACACAATATTAGGTCATAATGTTATGCCTGATCAATATATATATATATATGCACACACACACACAAAAACACACAATTTATAAATATACACATCAAATAAATATACTCCCTTCTTAACATTAGTTAATATTTTAATTAACATGAACTAACAATAAGCAATACATTTCTTACTGTAGTGATCTTTGTTAATGTTAATTAATAAAAAATACAGCTGTTCATTGTTTGTTAGTGTTAGTTTACGGTGCATCAACTATGCTACCAAATAAAACGTTTAATAATACAGTATATTAGTAAATGTTGAAATTAACATTAACTAAGATTAGTAACTGTTGTAGAAGTATTGTTCATTCTTAGTTCATGTTTACTAAAGTAGTTAACTAATGAAATGTTATTGTGACCAATATATTTTGTTTATATTCTTCATCTATTCATATGTACATACTCAGATACAAGGTAAACTGTAATACTTTAACAAAAAGAATATCTTAGTGCAACAGGACATTCAGTGGTTACACTTTTAGTACACTTTGGTGGAGATGTACACAACTTATTTTTTTCAGAGAAATTAAGAATTACTTAAGCAGTAATTTAAGAGAAGGACCGACCACAGTGTGTGGGTTCACTAATCATGTGATTAAAAACTTGTGTGGCAATAACAACTGGGGTTTAAATAAAAGAGAAAAAAGAGAGCACGGTATCATTAGCACCAGCAATAAAGAAAAGCAGACACAAACCTGGAGCGAGAAAGAGAGAGGGATGGAGAGCGAGCGAGAACGTGCTCTCTCAAAGGTCAGTCCTTCTTTGTAGTCAATAATTGACATTTAAACGTGCGTTTCAGACGTCACTGATAATGTTAGGCGAGATAATGGGGGAGAGCTGCTTACACTGCCACGTAATTATGAGCAAAATGAGATGCAAAAATGCAAATGGCTTTGAGCCCGCTCCAGCCCGCCTTTTGTCCGGCACGATGACGGTTGTGCTGGATGATAGATACCACGCCGGCGGTGGCAGACTGCTCCGTGACATGTGGGAGTGGAAGCAAGCAGGGAACAGAATTAGGGCAAATGCACCACACTCCTCCTGGAAAAAAAAAAACATGCTCGCACATGCACAAACGCACACAAACACGACAAATTCACCACGGCGAATGTCTGTGTGAACGCTCTCCAACTCCAACACTTTACAGATGACTAATTGTTACAGGCTGAAAAGCCTTGGAGTCAATTTATGATTTGTGAAAATGCTAAATTGTGAAAGCTGTGGGGAGTCAAAGAGGGGAAATAAAATCAGTGATGCCCATCTATCCTTCCCATACGAGACAAGGGAGCATCTTGATTATGCATACAGCTACTGTATACAGACTATAAGGTGACCTCATGTGCAGCCAACACAGCAGCAGCTTAGATCCTGTAGTAAGCAGAACGCAGAATTATGCAGAGGGAAGAAGTTCCTCCCAGCTTCTATATGACATCAGGTCACCGGTGGGGTCAGACAGTGGGATGTGGGCGGCTGTATGCTAAGCACAGTGCAGTGGTCAGATGCCCTGGTCACGCTAATTGGTGTATGAGGCAGACCCACACGGGACGGGGGCCAGAGGAACACAAAGCGGAGGGAATACAAATAGCGTTTGGAGAACTTTTGAGTTGGATTCTTGCGAGAGGAAATAAACCACTGTAAACCTCACGTCTGTATTCCGTTTGCAAGGCTTTTAAGCGGAATAATTCAAACTCAATGTACTTTAAGATTATGCAAAGTAATGTTGCGACGGAAGGTTTTGCTTGAAAGCACAGGGCGAGTAAATATTTATAGCTTGACCAAGTTTTTAATCAAGCCGTGTGGTGTTAAACACCTGAAAAATACAATGAAATAACATCATTTTGCCGCATCACTGCAAGTTGTTTAGGCGGCCAGTGTCCTCCGACACAATAAAAATGGTAATGAGCTTCCTTTCTCCAGATGAGGCGTGTAAACCCGCGCCTCCCGGCATATGTTTTGATAACATAAATCACCTTAGATCAAGTATGCCCTAAAACATATTGCCTTGACCCCCTACTCGGCCCGCCAGACCTCTCCCACCCTTCCATTTTGGGTAGGTAACGGAGTGGCACAGACTGGCTGTAAGCAGTCATGCTGTTTGTTAGCGGCAATTAATTTCTCTGCTGCTTTTGCTCTATTCAGCGAGAAGCTTTTGTGCTTTAAATCCTGCGCCTCTAAGCCTCCCCTCTTGTTAAAAGGAAAAAAAGAAAAGTGAGGGAGAGATGAGAGAAAGTGAGGTGGGGGGAGAGAGAGAGAGAAAGAAAGGAGGAGTGTGAAGCAGGTAGTGAAAGAAAAGGCACACAGTAAGCTAAGGATGACAGATTATCTTGGTCCAGTTAAGCATGTAATTGCTTAAATTAGTTAAAATCCTTTCAAACATCTTCTTTGCACCTCATCTCACTACTTCATAGACTCAAATATTTGACAATGGAAGAAGATCAACTCAAATACGAATCTCCATTAGTTGCCAACCACCAAGACAGACATTCTCTTCCAGAAGGCCATTTTCAGAGGATTTGTGAAGGCTTCAAAAAGTGTTAAACACTCTCCCCTTTTTTTCTCTGCCATAATGGACTGAACTGCGTCTATAGCTATAAGCATATCCATTAACTCTGTTCCTTTGTGTATAATATGCACTAAAGCACCACGCTACCTTCACGTTAAAGTTTCCGATGTTTATATTCTGCTCACAGAACAACACCTGTCTGTAATCTCCCATAGCCCATGTTGACTCTGCCATCAGGGCCGACGTGCACCGACACCAGTTCTGACGAGAGCAGCGTGCGGGAAACAGATTGGAGGGAACTGATCAGAGGTGTTTGTGATAGAGTAACAGAATGGATGTGCCTTAACTCCTGAGACTGAGAGATTGTGATGGAGGGTGACAGACACAGCAGTCCGTACAAGGATCTGGAGATTGTGTGCACAGCTTCTGCCAAGCCTTTACACATAGCCACTGTTGCTCTAGGTCCGTGTGGATGGATGCCCATCCTGTGGAGGAGGGGCTTCCTCGTGCCAGTTTGACTGGGAGCTGTTAGGTAAAAGAGAGCAATTGATCATCACTTTATCTCACTATTATGTTTTTTTTTGTTGTTGTTTTTTTACCTTATTCCCTTTCATCAAATGAAATATATACATTAAAATGTTTGGCCCCACTTTATATTAGGTGGCCTTAACTACTATGTACTTACATCAAAACATAAATACAGTGTACTTATTGTGTTCATATAGTGTTCCAAAAGACTTTTGCTGATCATGAGGTGGGATAAGGGTAAGGTTAGGGACAGGTGTGGTGGAATGGGTAAGTTTAAGGGTAGGGTTAGGTTTAAGGGAAGGGTCAACAGTGTAATTAAAAATGTAACTCACAGAAATTAATTACAGACGTAATCACATGCAGGTATTAGCAAATAAATAAATAAATAAATTATGTTGAAATTATGTTAAATAAATTAATAAATAAATGCTATTTTGTTATTTTCTTATGTATTTGTTTATTTATTTGTTTTAATTGATGAAAGGAAATAAAGTAAAACATTAAATTGTTTAATAATTCAATTAATAAATGTTATTTATTTATTTATGTATTTATTTATGTATTTATTTATTTATTTATTCTATTTTAAATTAAATAAAGTAAAACAAATAATAAATGGGTTTATTTAAATAAATTAATGTTACTTATTTATTCTTTCATTCTTTTTAATTGATAAAAGGAAATAAAATAAAATGTATTTATTTATTTATTACTAATAAACAAATTAGTTTAGTGTATTTGTTTATTTGAATTGATGAAAGGAAATAAAGTAAAACAATTTAAATGAATAATAAATGTTATGTATGTATTTATGTATTTGAATTGATGAAAGGAAATAAAGTAAAAAATAAATAAATAAATGTTATATAAATTATGTTAAATGAATAAATAAATGTTATTATTTTTCATTCATTCATTCGTTTTAATTTATGAAAAGAACAAAATAAAAATGTATTTAAATAAATACGTTATATAAATGATGTTAAATAAATAAATGTATTTATTTATTTATTTATTTATTTATTTAAATTGATGAAAGCAAATAAAGTAAAATAAATTATTTAAATAAAAATAAATATATATTATATATATATATATATATATATATATATATATATATATATATATATATATATATATATATATATTTTATTTTTTTTTTTTATTCATTTTAAGTGATGAAAGAAATAAAGTTTAAAAACAAAAAAAGTAAAATAACTGTTTCAGGTAATGGTCAGCAGATGCAGCGTCTGTCCAGCGATTGAGATTACATGACAACGGTGTTGAAAACTAACACACTTGACTGCGAATAAAAAGGTAACAGTGATGAATGTCATGAGATGGGAGGGGAAGGTTTCGAGTTTCGCCAGGTGTATTTGGGCCTTGCCAAATGCCACCTTCGGAGCAGAGAGGGTGAGCTGTTTTGCCGCCCGCCCAATGAATGCTAATGAGAGCATGTGTGTGTGTGTGTGTCTAAATGTTATTCACACCGGATCAAACTAAGCCTACAAAGAGGTGCAAAAGCGAGGCTGGCAGACTACCAAACCAAAACACCCTGGAAGCACGTCAATACATTACATTTACTTAACACATGTAGCAGTGGAAAGTGTGTCAGCCACAATAACCATCAGCGCATAATGGCTTTTTTAGAGTTTTATGTTCATCTGCATCATAAACTGCAAAGCTAGCAGTGGCTGCTCTTTTTTCACATGATTGGATATATTGAAACATGCCAAGGTTTATATGGTGCACCAAATGCTGCACACTTTAGTTTTTTTTTATTTTAGCTTTGGCTGAAAATTGGCCTTGGAAAAAAAATGGTGCTTTTGTTCCCATAAAGTTAAGCGAACTGAAAGATCCCAAATTTTGCTGTCACCTTTTCGCACACCTCTTCAATTGATATAATTTGCTTTCGAAAAAATGGGTGGAATAGAAGAGTATGTGTACTGAAGTTTTCCTACAGATTTAAAAAAAAAAGATTTTATTTCAGTCGTAAAGAAATGGAAGGCCGTTGCTGTTTTGTTGAAATGCATAAAAAAATTAAAAAAAATTCTCATAACTTCTAAAATTCATCAGTGGGATTTTTTTTTTTATGTTGGTCAGGTGCACCTTCTGTCCTACCCATTGTTTTCAATGTCATTCAGTGCAGAATTGCTATGCACAGGATCTGGGTGCGAGGAGCGTATTCTGAATAGGATTCATTCATCTGAGTCATCTGATTGGCTGACAGTTGACAACCTGACAAGGTCATTGGATGTACAAGCTCTCATTAAAAAAAAAAAAAAAAGTAGTAATTTTAGCAGGGCTGGGGTTAGTTGGGTCTATCAGGACTGTCAATCAATTAATGACAATTATTGAGCAAGGACACCCAGGGGAGGCGAGAGGGAGAATGAGAATGATAGTGGCAGGAAAGAACAGAGAGCAGGATAAATTAAGGAGATTGGAAAATAATGACGGAAACCCCAAGGATGAACAGGCCACACATGTAGATATTATTCATTAGAGTTTCAATTTTAGTTTTGTGAACTGATTTACACCATTTGATTGATTTTGTATCATTTCTATTGTCTGATGTTGCGCAAACAATCATGACAACACTGTGAAACACTCAAATCAAAGAGTGATTAATTTAGTGAACATTGTGCGTCGGAATCATATCAAATATACTGTATTAGTAACTACAGTGTTTCTTTTGAACTAGCGCTGATAGTAGGTTAAGTGATTTAAACAGAGGGCTCACGTATTTCAGTATGAAAGGAATACCTTTTGATTAATGAGAGGGTCTGCATGGAAACCTGGTTAACCCGTTTTAATGAACAAAATAAGAATACGAATACTTATGAGACTGTTTGTGCAAGAGAGATATAGTGAGAAGAGTGGAGGCCATGAAAAAAAAAATATCACACAGAGCAGAACACACTTTCTCAAATTGAAGCTATTGAGAGAGTAAGAAAGACACAGAGCGAGGGAGAGAAAGCTTTTTGAAATTCTCCAGCTGGCAGGCTTTAATTTTCCACCATTCTAATTAAAATGCAAATTAAATTTATAATTAGCAACCACAGTATCCGAGAAAACCACCTTGTGTGCAGCCCAAACATATGGGCCAGCCAGCGGTGGGTAGAGCTGGGTGTCTGTGGCACCGGGGGTGGGGGAGTGGAGGGATAGAGGGCCATCCACACCCTCTCAGCGGGTCTGGAAAATAGAGGTGGGCAGCTTAGATGGCGGGATGCTTCGATTTTCCTGGGTTCCCCAGCTGGAGGACGTCCAGGCCCTTTTGAGGCGGACCGGTGAAGGCGAAGACCATGTTCCACAGTACTGTCACTGTCTATGTCACAGTTCAGCGCCTGGGTCATTGGGGGCCCGTAGAGGTGTAAGCACTGTTGTGTCCTCTCAATCGAAAGGTCCCTGACCAAAATTAACCTCTGTGACACCCAGATAATTAATTTTCACTCATGGAGAACAACAGCAAATATCTGGAATTGCACATTCTTCTGTAATCATTTGGGAAAGAAGCATGACATGAAGCACTGAAGTATTTGGACATTTAAGCCCAAATTAAAAATTGTGTCCCTTACACATTTTACATGTAGTTACTATAGTAATAACAGTCAATTATATGCATAGTTACATGCAACTAACCTAAAGTCTTTTATGCTTACCAAAACAGTATAAAAATACAGTAAAACCGTAGTATTGTGAAATATTTCTCTATTTTAATATATTTTAATGTTCCTGTGATGGCAAAGCTGAATTTACTCCAGTCTTCTAATATGCTGATTTGGTGCTTAAGAAACATTTATTATTTGAAATGTTAAAATGATTCTTGTGCTTAATATTTTTGTGGAAACCCCACTAAGTGATCTTTTGATGAGCAAAATCAAAAAAAAATTTGTAACATTATAAATGTGTCACTTCTGACCAATTTAATGCATCCTTTCTGAATAAGTATTATTTATTTGTTTTAAATAATCATGCTGACCTCAAACTTCTGTACAGAGGCCCTAAAGGTGGTGGAAAAAATATGAGATGGGAGGAAAAATAATAAGTCAGTGCTTTTGCGTTCTCTTGCAAAAGTTTGGCATTCCTCCGAGAAACTTTGTGTTCACTCAAAAAAAACGTTTTGGGTTCCTCCAAGAAACTTTTGCATTCATTCGCAAAACTTTTCCATCCTCCCAAGAAACTTTGCGTTCGCTCAAAAAACGTTTTGGGTTCCTCTGAGAAACTTTGCGTCCGCTCGGCAAACCTTTCCATCCTCCGAGAAACTTTGTGTTGACTCAAAAAAAACGTTTTGGGTTCCTCCGAAAAACTTTGCGTCCGCTCGGCAAACCTTTCCATCCTCCCGAGAAACTTTGCGTTCACTCGCAAAACCTTTCCATCCTCCCGAGAAACTTTGCGTTCACTCGCAAAACCTTTCCATCCTCCCGAGAAAACTTTATGCGCTCAAAAAAAACATTTGGGTTGCTCCGAGAAACTTTGTGTTCACTCGCAAAACCTTTCCATCCTCCCGAGAAACTTTGCGTTCACTCGCAAAACCTTTCCATCCTCCCGAGAAACTTTGCATTCACTCGCAAAACCTTTCCATCCTCCCGAGAAACTTTGCGTTCGCTCAAAAAACATTTTGGGTTGCTCCGAGAAACTTTGCGTCCGCTCGCAAACCTTTCCATCCTCCCGAGAAACTTTATGTTCACTCGCAAAACCTTTCCATCCTCGAGAAACTTTGCGTGCTCACTCGCAAAACCTTTCCATCCTCCCGAGAAACTTTGCATTCACTCTCGCAAAACCTTTCCATCCTCCCGAGAAACTTTGCATTCACTCGCAAAACCTTTCCATCCTCCCGAGAAACTTTATGCTCACTCGCAAAACCTTTCCATCCTCCCGAAACTTTGCATTCACTCGCTCGCCAAAACCTTTCCATCCTCCCGAGAAACTTTGCGTTCGCTCAAAAAACATTTTGGGTTGCTCCGAGAAACTTTGCGTCCGCTCGGCAAACCTTTCCATCCTCCCGAGAAACTTTGCGTTCACTCGCAAAACCTTTCCATCCTCCCGAGAAACTTTGCGTTCACTCGCAAAACCTTTCCATCCTCCCGAGAAACTTTGCGTTCACTCGCAAAACCTTTCCATCCTCACGAGAAACTTTGCGTCCGCTCGGCAAACCTTTCCATCCTCCCGAGAAACTTTGCATTCACTCGCAAAACCTTTCCATCCTCCCGAGAAACTTTGCGTTCACTCGCAAAACCTTTCCATCCTCCCGAGAAACTTTGCATTCACTCGCAAAACCTTTCCATTCTCCCGAGAAACTTTGTGTTCACTCGCAAAAACCTTTCCATCCTCCCGAGAAACTTTGCATTCACTCGCAAAACCTTTCCATCCTCCCGAGAAACTTTGCGTTCGCTCAAAAAACATTTTGGGTTGCTCCGAGAAACTTTGCGTCCGCTCGGCAAACCTTTCCATCCTCCCGAGAAACTTTGCGTTTGCTCAAAAAACATTTTGGATTGCTCTGAGAAACTTTGCGTCCGCTCGGCAAACCTTTCCATCCTCCCGAGAAACTTTGCGTTCGCTCAAAAAACATTTTGGGTTCCTCCGAGAAACTTTGCGTTCACTCACAAAACATTTTGGGTTCCTCCGAGAAACTTTGCGTTCACTCGGCAAACCTTTCCATCCACCCGAGAAACTTTGCGTTCGCTCAAAAACGTTTTGGGTTGCTCCGAGAAACTTTGCGTTAGCTCACAAAACCTTTCCATTCTCCCGAGAAACTTTGCGTTCGCTCACAAAACATTTTGGGTTCCTCCGAGAAACTTTGCGTTCACTCGCAAAACCTTTCCATCCTCCCGAGAAACTTTGCGTTCGCTCAAAAAACATTTTGGGTTGCTCCGAGAAACTTTGCGTCCGCTCGGCAAACCTTTCCATCCTCCCGAGAAACTTTGCGTTCACTCACAAAACCTTTCCATCCTCCCGAGAAACTTTGCGTTTGCTCAAAAAACATTTTGGATTGCTCTGAGAAACTTTGCGTCCGCTCGGCAAACCTTTCCATCCTCCCGAGAAACTTTGCGTTCGCTCAAAAAACATTTTGGGTTCCTCCGAGAAACTTTGCGTTCACTCACAAAACATTTTGGATTGCTCTGAGAAACTTTGCGTTCACTCGGCAAACCTTTCCATCCACCCGAGAAACTTTGCGTTCGCTCAAAAAAACGTTTTGGTTGCTCCGAAACTTTATGTCGCTCACAAAACATTTTGGGTTCCTCCGAGAAACTTTGCGTTCACTCGCAAAACCTTTCCATCCTCCCGAGAAACTTTGTGTTCGCTCAAAAAACTTTTTGGGTTGCTCCGAGAAACTTTGCGTCCACTCGGCAAACCTTTCCATCCTCCCGAGAAACTTTGCGTTCACTCGCAAAACCTTTCCATCCTCCCGAGAAACTTTGCGTTCACTCGCAAAACCTTTCCATCCTCCCGAGAAACTTTGCGTTCACTCGCAAAACCTTTCCATCCTCCCAAGAAACTTTGCGTTCGCTCAAAAAACATTTTGGGTTGCTCCGAGAAACTTTGCGTCCACTCGGCAAACCTTTCCATCCTCCCGAGAAACTTTGCGTTCACTCGCAAAACCTTTCCATCCTCCCGAGAAACTTTGCGTTCACTCGCAAAACCTTTCCATCCTCCCGAGAAACTTTGTGTTCGCTCAAAAAACGTTTTGGGTTGCTCCGAGAAACTTTGCGTTCGCTCACAAAACATTTTGGGTTCCTCCGAGAAACTTTGCGTTCACTCGGCAAACCTTTCCATCCTCCCGAGAAACTTTGCGTTCGCTCAAAAAACGTTTTGGGTTCCTCCGAGAAACTTTGCGTTCGCTCGGCAAACCTTTCCATTCTCCCGAGAAACTTTGTGTTGACTCAAAAAAAACGTTTTGGGTTCCTCCGAGAAACTTTGCGTTCACTTGCAAAACCTTTCCATCCTCCCGAGAAACTTTGCGTTCACTCGCAAAACCTTTCCGTTCCCCCAAGAAACTTTGCGTTCGCTCACAAAACATTTTGGGTTCCTCTGAGAAACTTTGCGTTTGCTCGCAAAACCTTTCCGTTCCCCCAAGAAACTTTGCGTTCGCTCACAAAACATTTTGGGTTCCCCCGAGAACCTTTGCGTTCGCTCGCAAAACATTTCCTCCGAGGAACTTTGCAAAACCTTTTGAGCCCTTTGCAAGGGAACTCAGTTTCTTGGGGGAACGCAAAACATTTGCGAAAGAACGCAAAAGCATTGACGAATCATTTTTCCTCCTCTCGTATTTTTCTCCTTCACCATGTCCCTTTAGGGGCTCCGTACTTTTGAATGGTAGTGTATGTGTTCAAATACTTTTGGGGCCAATGTACAGTAATTAAATGAGGGAGAGAGAAATGTTAAAACCTGAAAGACGAAACCTGCGTTTTAGGTAAAACCTGAACAATGAGAAGGATGTGTCAAACTTGGCAATGTAGCTTGCTTTTCCCCCATTAATTTAGTCATTGGCCCTGTATACACAGCCACCGGTTCTCTTGTGTGTACGGGTCAATATTTCATTTTCCTTAAGGTGACCGGTCTGAACAGTGATGCTGGCCAAATGGCAGCATCAATCTCTCGTCAGCTGTCAGTGTTGAAGCGTGGGGTCAAGGCTGGTACATGTCAAGATGAAAGCCACCTCTCCCCATGCGCTTTCAGTTCGGACAGTGAGACTGACACGGGCTCGCCGCAGAGGGACTGCCACCAGATACCCAGTTATTCTCTCCAATCAACCTGCCCTGTGTGGAAGTAACCAGTGTCACGTATGACCTCCTCAGTGGCTGTGTCAGTTTGTCACCTGTGCAAGACCTTTGGTCCTGTTGTGTGCTAAGTGTCTTGCCCAAAACCAGACTTATCTTGCTAGCCTGTCAGGTCATTGAACAAGCAGGCCTCTAGCTTTGAATGGACACTTTGATGTGGCCCTGTGACTTGGCTGACATCGCTGGGTCTTTGGGGCTGCTTACGGGGCGCTATTCACAGCTACATAGGCGTCTGGGACAATGACCAGTTAAATAATTCACCCCTTATCTGAGGATTCCTTCACTGAAAGAAGTATCCTGACTCAGGGAGAATTGTTGGCATGGGTTACTTCCCCTCTGTTTCCCCGGCCAACTGTTTTTATGTTTCCTTTTGAACTCCACAAAGAGTTTACAAAGATTAATGCATGCAACTCTTTAGTATGCATCAATCTGCGGAGGACCTTTAAGAGAAGCCTTTCAAGAAGCAATGCTACTGATAACCACAGACCAGCCACATTCAGAAAAGTCAAGATGATGTATGGTTCCACCAAGGTGGGAGCCATTTTCAGACAAAACGCTTTTCCTCTGCACAATCCCTTACATTGTCTGGCCCCTCTTTTGCAATATTTCCCCTTTTGCTGCGTGGCAGTGCCACCTGTTGCCCCATTAATCATGCAGAGAAGATACTCATAAATCATAAACATTCTGCAATTAATCAAGCTGTCAGGTCCGGGGTCACAGGTCAGCCTCGCAGGAGCCAAAGGTCGTCACTGGGGTGCGAAAGGGGTCACGGTTGTGTGGCATCTCTCATTCTCGGGAGATGTCAGAAAGGAGACCGCTAGAACAAAGGAGAAATCAAAGTCCAGGGGGGAGTAAGAACAGACCTGCTTGGGTCCAGATCACAAAGCCAGTCAAATTGACCTGTCATTATATCAAAGGTTTCTCGCCAGACTGCAGCACTATCGCGCTCCACCATACCCGTTCAAAATGACAGAGCTCCTGTAACCTTCCGGGCTCCTCACTTTGCTCTATTTACATAATTAACAAGTCCGTTCTTCTCTTTCAGTTGACTTACATTCATTTCTTATGGTAATCAAATGAGTTGGCACCTGCTGTATGATATGGGATACTTTTTAATAATCTTTTTTTCATTTATTTTTTATTTTTTTACTGAGCCATTAAAGCAATATTGCAGGCTCAATAGAATTTAAGTTCAATCGACAGCACTTGTGGCATAGTTGATTTAGAAATAGAAGTATATATATATATATATATATATATATATATATATATATATATATATATATATATATATATATATATATATATATATATATATATGCTGTGTTATGTCTACCACCTCTCTTTGAAACTGTCTAGCTTGACTTACTGAGCACCATTTCACCTCTGGCAGCCAAGAGTTATTATCTGGCACCCTTGCTCAAATGGGAATGCGGGTTTGCAGATGGCGACCTTGGCATGGATGATGGCGAAATTAGCCCACATCACAAAGCCACCATGGCATTTGTGCAGTGCCTGGCACTTTCCTGGCAGTGCTGCAGTTGTAGGGTGAGGGTCTGTCAATGTTCGTAGTTAAAGCTGAAGCCTTGTGAGGGCGTATTCGAGAACTGACACCAGGCCTGCTGTTACCTGCTCTCTGCACACCTCACCTCATCTCCCTGCATCGTCACACTCACCCCCCAGCCAGAGAACAGGACTTTAATAGGGCTCTCGCAGGTGTGGGGTCCATGAGAAGCCTCTGAAGACCTCTGAAGACTGCTTGTAGGTTTTTTTTCTTTGTCTCCGCTCAGAGAATGAAACGATGCATTCATGCACATATACATAAGTGCAAAGTGATCATCGCAAACTTTGAAAAATAGCTCAAAACAATGTTTTAGCCATGACCACCTACATGGCTCAGAGCAGTCGTTGACATCCATTTCTCTATCTTTCTTACTTTTACCCTGCTCGCTATATAGGGTGTCCAGAGGGATAATAACAAGGCAGGACGGTCTATGTTCAGCATTGTCTTCTGAAAATGAGATGGATGCTTTCAGTTCAGATCCATAATGTGGAAAAGAACATTGCATTTGTTGGAAACTTCACACAGGATAATCTAATGTAGGCCCACAGGAGAACTGCGTTGTGTACAAGTTCTGTTTTGTACTGGGAACTTCTGTTTTGTTGGCTGTATTGAAAAGCTGGAAATGTCAAACATGGCGATTCAGGGTATGGGATAATCATTTCTGTGTGTCACTAAGATGTTGTCAAGGATCAATATTGCATTCTTACACATTTCAAGCAGTCAGATTTGTGTAGCATCAGAAATAGACAGTTTAGTGAGGAATCTGCTATAAACATTTTTCATATAGAAACAAATGTATTTTATTGTAAATATATTTTATATATTATAGTTTATTAGGCTTATTATTTCAAAAGACACATTGTTAATAATAATAATAATTAATCACTTAAAGGTTTGAATGTTTTGTTTATGATTTTTTTCTATTACTATTACTACTACTATCACTGTAAAAATATTGTTGGTTTAACTTAAAAAGTAAGTAACCTGGTTGCCATTGAAATAAAAAAATTGAGTTAATACAATGAAGGAAATGGGTTTAATAAATAGAAACTCAAAATATTATTGTATCTGAACCACATAAATACAAAATGTTGTGATAAATCATGAAAATAGCACAATTTGGCATTTTTCACTGCATTATAACAAATGAAACAATTTTGCAATAAGCTTACAAAATCTTTTTAAAAATATTTGAATAAAGGGTGACGTCAATTCTCAAAAATGTTCATTGTATTAACTCACATTTTTAATTTCAATGAACTCAAAATTTTAAGGCAACCAGGTAACTTACTTTTTAAATATTTTTTACAGTGTAATAATAATCATCATCATAGTCATATTAATAATAATAATAATAATAATAATAATAATAATAATAATAATAATAATATGCAATAATAATGGTATTGGAATCTAAGCACTTTTGCAATCACTTATAGTTTTGAATGTTTTGTTTATTATTTTTCTACTACTATACTAATAATAATAATAATAATAACAACAACAATAATAATAATAGCATTAAATCTAAGTACTTATATGATATATACTTATCTTGATTTTATTAAAAAAATTATTTGTGTTAATTTCAATAATGATAATAAATAAATGAAATAAAACATTTTAAACTTGAAGAGTTTGCGTCTTATCTACAAGTGCTAGGCTTTTAATGCCATGTACATCAAATGTGAACTCTGAACAGCTGAACACATCAATCACTCCTCAGATTGTGTTTGTCGTTGCATTAGTGAGCATGAATGACATTTAAATCTTACAAGTGTTGCTGCTGCCCTTTCACAGGCTACTTACGCTCTTTTAACTGTATATGATTCTGTCAATGACTGAAAAGTGTTTAGCCTGCGAATGCTAAGATTGTCAATTGCCACTGCACAGGAGGAAAATGGTCTATAATTGCAGGTGGTCTCCCACAATGCATTTCATGTGCATATTAATGAGGAGAAATTATGGTAAAGTGAAGAAGAAAAGAATGTATTCAAAGAGCAGACTAGAAATATCCTTAAAGATACTGATGGTGAAATTTAAATAATTGGTATACATGCAGCTTTTGGTTTGAATTATTAATAAAAATATGTAAGTGAAGTGATTTCACCTTTGCTAATACCTCCAATTACATAAAGGGTAATTTTTGTCAAAAAAGGAAAAATCACAAAGAGACAAAAGAAACTTGAAATATACTTTTTGTTGAGTGTATGCATCATTACAAATAGTGGCTGTTTAACAGTTTGATTAAATACTTTAATCAATCACTATCTAGGCCTGTTTATTAATCACTTTATCAAGCAGTTGATGCATTGCTGCTTTTAATAGACTCCATTTATTTTGATTTCTCTCCCCTTTGTCTTATCAGGACACTCTCCCAATCTGGGGCTGATAAAGGGAGGGGCGCTGGTGGGGGTGAGGCGGCGTACAGGAGTGAGTACACCGGAGCTCAGTCTCCTTAACTTCATTACCATCACCGCACACTGACTTAACCAATTTATTAGAGGCAATATGTTCCCTGGGCAAGTGGTGAGTAAACCACACAGCTAAACTCAGATAAACAGCGGGCCATTCGTTTGCCTTTTCACCTGACACAGCGCAGATACACAATCCTAATAAGATTAATATCCCCTCATCTTCCTCCCCTCCCTTTTTCAATAGAGTGCCTCTAATGTTCCACCTCGACGATCACAGCTCTAAATATGTAGAGTCGTGTCAATGTATTTGCTTTTAAGTAACAATAGCAGTTTGTATCTTTATCGCAGCTAAAAATGTTCTCATGCAAAAGCTCTCTTAGAATTCTGTTTCACAGGGCTTGGGAATGTTTTTGGAGTAGTCCTTGAACTTGTCATGCTCTGGTCAGAAATGGCCATCATTAGCAAACAATCCAACCCTCCTTTTGTAGCCTGAACCCCGACTTGCCTACCCCCACCCAGCAAGCCTTGCCGCCTTGCCTATCCTCAGCACTCACGGCCCCATCCGTATCTGTCCTGTGTCTGCCTCTTCCATTCTCCTTATCACTCTGTTGTGTGCTAAAAAGCTATTGTCTGCATCATCTGAGGCTCTGTGTGTGCTCACCAGGCATCAGAGGAGGAAAAAAGGAGGACAAAAATGAGGAGAACACAGGTTGGACCAGTGAATAGAAAATTGCACTTAAGTGGCCTTCGTCAGCCCATCACCCTGCGCTGCTCCTCTGGCTCCCCGCGAGAGGGGCTGTGGGCTCAGGCTGTGAGGGCTAGCCATGCAGGGGGGCACAGGCAAACTTGAAAGCTGCCATACATTTGCAGCACTCTCAAAAACAAGCGTTTCACACCTGAAGCCTTTCACGCGGGGGCCTCTGAGTGTCCCCCTTCAAGGTATTTAATTGGCTATTGCCTCTGAGCTTGTTGAACGGGGCCATTATGGTGAGGCGACAGGCAGCCAAGTATGCGGAATGAAAAGGGTCCTTCTCCCAGATGGGCCGGGGGCATTAAAAATCGCCAGATCACTTCTTGCTGTTGACTGACAGAGAGAGGCACAGTTCATGTGTAGACACAACAGAGCCTCACCTGAACAGAAGACGAAGGCAACGAGGGTTGTGTAAAGGTGCAGCGTATTCGGAGCGATACGCAGAAAAAGGATTTGTTTTGACATGCATATGCTGGCGTTTAAAAATGACCGTGAACTTGATCACACGCTCGCTATTTATTACAGCAACGCGGGGAGAGTGATTGAGGTGGACTGCAGTACAATACACCCTGTTGCCCGCTTGTAAAAGGGGCTTGTATACAATCACTTAAATGCGAATAATTCTTTGTCGCTTAGTTGCGTAAATCATTCAGAGGGTAGAAGTGAGAAGTGCATGGCTTTGATGAAAGGTCTATCCATCTCACCCCTGCAAAATAATTATGTCTGTTTCTTATATGCAGGAAATGGGGAATGTAATGGAAGCTTTGTGTCAGACCTACAGTATACCTCTAAGATATGTGTTTTCCGTTCCTGAGCCATCTGCCTTGTTCATTCACTCTCGGATTTGCCTGCGGCAGCAGGTCCCTCCAATGGCCTTGCTTTTGGGGTAGGAGAGGGGGGAAGCGCAGGGGCATGCTGACTCTCTGGACAGCCTTGAGGCAGGCCAGTGAAACTAGGTGCTAACTCTCCTTTACGATGGGGGCGTTGCAAAGGCTCATGGGAAATCACAACTGATTCTGATTCTGACTCGAAGCCAATATGCAGTATCACAAACTATTAATGGGGATGAATTTTAGTTATGATTAATATGATTTTGCGCTCTGTGTATCTGTGCCAAAAAATGGGAATACAGAAATAAAATGCATTGACTGTATGATATTTTAAAGAGATGGGCTATTGTACTTCCATGACTTTGACTAGAGCAAAATTCACTGTTCCAATTTTATATTAATTCAGATCTTCCCAAGTATGACAGCTCACATCACAAAAGCAATTTTCAAATTCACTTTTTGGATTATTAAAGGTGCCTTTCCATCCTTGGCAACTTTTAAAATCAAAGCACTATATTTTCCTTTTAGCAAAGGCACAGAACAGACATCGAGAGAAGTGATAAGTCTAAAAACACTTAACTGAGAGAGAAAGAGGACCATTCTGCTAAAAAAAAAAAAAAAAAAAAAAATGTACTCGCTCTCCCGTGCTGTAGAAATCAAGAACATGTGACAACACCATCTAATTATTCTGTCCATATTTCCCCACCTGCCAGTCACACTTTTTGGGGACTAAAGCTTAAAACACGTTAGCTCACAAATGATCTGTTGTATTTACATTAACACCTCAGCTGGTTGCACAGACGGCCCCTGATGGAAAGCAATTCATTAGAGGCATTGCCATGCTGGATAGGCACGTTCTTCCCCTTTTTTTATGGTAAATGGCCTGGTCTTAAAAGGAGAAAAAATATATTTGGCTCCAAATATGATCATAAACTGGATAAAAAAGGAATTTGTTTGTCTGTCATTTTCCCCTGTCCTTCACAATTGTCAGACTATAAACTGAAGAGTGGACAGTGCTGATGGTGATGGGGTATAAATCACATTGTCTACCTCATTACTTTTTGTTGCACTCCTATAGTGTTTAATGTTAAGAGACATAACATGATACAAGCTTTCACAATTTACACATCACACATATGAAAAGTACAAATAATTCATTCAGCTTCCCATGTGGTTGGCATTTTTCTGGAGGTCAGAGGATTTAGGTGATCCTTCTTAATCAAAATCAGATCTTACAAGAGAGAGATCTAATATCGTGGCACCGCATTCAGGTTGAATTGCTGCGCCTGTTGAATCAGTCACTGACATGGAGTAATATGATATCAGAACAGAGGAGTGTGTGTGTGTATATGTGCATGTGTAACTGTGTATCCAAGTGGCAGTGCACTTCCTGAGTCCTCATCTTTCCGAGGGGGCAGACTACAGTTGCGGTCAGGGAGGTGGAATGGTGACGAGAAGGTGACAGGTTCAAACTCCCAAGTGAGATGTTTCAACGAGACGCTTAACCTGGCAGACTTCAACAAACATGCTACTGAATAAATACATGAGCTGTAGAATGTCAGCACATGTGCAGGGAAAATGTATAGATGACCAGAGAAGAGGAAACTCTCACCTTATAGAGTAATCTGGGTTAGTTCAAAATGATTGTGGTGGATAATGTGCTTTACAAGTACTCCAGTCACAATTCTGTGGATTAAACACACTAAATGAAAAGAAAAGTAGAAATACATTTTCATATGCTAAATAACAGTCCAAGGTTGTGTCCCAAATGACGCACTATACACTATGCACTTATGCACTATGTACTCAACTGTGTATGAATTTTATATGGTTATTATGTCAATCAACATTGGGGTCTGAAGCCCTTCCCCTTCCAGTACATAGTTAAAGCGAGTGCATGAAGTGTCCAACATTCCACACGTCATTTTTTTCGGTTAATTAAGTGCATCATCCGGTATTTAAAGTGTACTTATTCTTTTTGGAATTTTCAGTGTGAACACACTACTCGCACTATTTACACTACAAAACGCCACAGAATAGTGCACGAATTGGGATGCACCACAAGTGTACATAAGAATTACGTACATAAAATATCAAAATAAACTTTATTCTAATGAAATATGTATTTATTGAGCCGCGTTCACGCAAAGAATAACGATAACTATAACGATAGCGTCCACACCAACGGAGATATCGTTGTTTATGTCGCCTGCCGCTTTAAATGGATGGATTCTGATTGGCTGTCAGTGTTTTTATCATTCTGAAAGTGATTCAACAATATGGTTTTGTGCTGCAATTTTGTGCTATTGGTGCTGTGGTGTGGACTCTGCTATTCTTTTATATTTAGAATGATTTTTAGAACTATATCGTTATCGCTCTAGCGTCCTAATGTGCACAGGACTTATATGTATTATTTATTTATGAAAAAATGCATTATTTATTTTCAAATTATTAATTTATTTTAAAAAAAAATGTATTTGTTTTTAAATTAATACATGTATTATGCATAAATGAATGCATTTGTTATTTATTTATAAATTAATAAATGTATTTATTAATAAGAAATAACAATAGTAGAGAAATACTGCATAAGAGCAAGTGCTTCAGGGTGAGGCTGTATCTGCCCTGCACATGCCACCCCAGCTCTCCTCTCTCTGTTCCTGGTTCAAAGCAAGAATCAAAAAATCAATAAAGCAGCAAGATGGCCAGTCTCAATAGCTTTCACTTCAGATTAGATACTGGCCAAATAAAGAGGGGGGAAACACACATAATGACCCAACTAAATTATAGCATCATAATCAAAATCCTGATTGATCAGCGGACAGTAAAAATGCATAATAATCTTACCTGAATCTGAAATCAGTGGCCATCTGAATAGCCGATGACATGATATTACTCAGGGCGAGAGGGGGAAAAACAAGGTTGGGGGCGGCACTGGCTTAAGTGATCTGGCAGGCAGTATGATGCCCTCCCTGTCAGAATCGATCAGTCCTGCTGAAATTAAGAGCCAGTAAGTAAACTGCATTTAATATAGTGTTTTATCCATGCCCCCTTACACTCTGGGAATGCTGGTGGCCTGCCCCGTTGCTCTGAGCTGCACCAAAGAGGAGGGTTCTCTGAAGGGCCACGGCCCCCAACCGCTGAAAGCCAGGGCGGGTACACAAATGTCACCGCCTCTCTTTTTTGGCCTAGCTTGCAATAAATAGAAATGTCAGAGTGCTAGCATGGTGCAAAGTTGGGCTACTTTGAAATATTGAGTCGTGCATTGCTCTTTGTGATTAGGAGACACAGGACAGAGCACCACCTCTCACCCAACAAACTGCATTTGCTTCTTCTTGGCCTGAAGCAATAGTCTCCTCTGTCCGTAAATGTTAAAGACTCCTTTAAATAAAGAATATGTGTATGGTTCCCCCACCCGCTTCTTTTTGCTGAAAAATAATCTGCTTACATCATTAGGCTAAGCTTGCTGAAACTAATTACCAGATGTTGTGTTCCTTTTTTCTCCTTTTTTGCATGTGTGGGTGCATTTAAAGACCTACCACTATTCTACCCTTGGTAGCGCCTCCTCCTTCTCTGGCACTTCTATACAATAAAACCATTTGCAAATAACCACAATTGAAAAAGAAAAAAAAAAAAAACAGGGAATTAGAGAAACAGAAAGGAAGAGCGATAGGAGACCTATCTTGTGCTTTTCACCTCCCTCCCCCTTGTTTTTTATATGGTGCAGTCATGTGGGGGCTAATAACGTGAACTGAGAAAAAGGAAAATACCTGGAAAAAAAGAAAACAGAAAGGACCAGGGCAATTGGGGTCCCCCTGTCGCATTTACACTTGGTAGGGATTTTTAAGGGCCTAGTCTAGCTTATCACATTATTAGCCATTAAGAGACATAAAAAGCTCCCTGCGCTTATTACACCACAGAGGCCCGCTGAGCTTACAAACACCTCTTTTATTTCTTCTCAACTGTTTGGAACACTGATGTCCCTTTTACTTTTAGTCTCCACAGCCACGACATGTATTCTTGAAAATGTAAGATTGTATTATCCTCTTCAGAACGTCAGAAATTCTGATAAAAAATGAGAGAGAGAATTTCAGAAGTACTATAATTGTCCAATGCTTAGTTAACTTTATTGATTTAATTTAATTTATAATGCACTGTAATATGTTCCCATCAAATCTAGCCTAATAAAATATATAATTGTGCTTTAAATTAATTTCTGCTGGGAGGTGGCCTACTATGAAACTAAATATTTAGGGGAATATACATTTTAAATTAATTATAGTATAGTGGCAAGTGTATTTTGTATTGGAGTAAGCTGCTTTGAAGTGTAGCCCATTGTGAAAAGCGCTACAATAATTGTGACGACTATTATGGCCATATCTATAATCATGTAACAGAATTAAAACGCGTTAAAATGAGTGTGATCAGCTTTGATTCACATGTAAGGTCTTACTCTACAAAGAAAACAGGAAAACAGGTCAGATGTAGCCTATCGATACATACATGTTTAATGATCGTTTACTAATTTCTTATGTTATTGATCATGATAATAAATCGAAAATGTATAATAGGCAAATAATAATAATAATTTCTTGTAATAATATAATAATTTAAAGCGCAATATTTTACCACAGTTATCATTAAAACACATATGACGTGTAGGCTACTTTTTTAATAAAATTAGTTTGATAAATAATAGCTCCCTTTCTGTTGCAGAAGTACAGCCATAACATGACAAACCCCGTGACAGTGTCATTACACTGCATTGTAGAACAGACAGCAAACACTGGATCCTGGCGATGTTACAGAGATGTTCTTTTCCCCAGCCTATAAAAGAATAAACAGACAACATGCTCTGTCAAAGAGAGAGAGAGAGAGAGAGAGAGAGAGAGAGAGAGAGAGAGAGAGAGAGAGAGAGTCTTATCGCAATCCAGACAGCGTTATAGTGATTCATAGCGGTCATTTAAGCGATAATACACTCATTCACAATACTAACAAACACGCGCCCACAGTTATCTGTAAAGTTAAGTCGGTTGGACGCAGGGCGCGGAGCAGGAGGGAGAGATTCAAGATGGTGGTGACTGAGAAATTGACAGGTTAATTTTGGAGCCGATAATAAGAGTAAGAGCACACGGGCTGAAAGGGAAAGCGCACGAGATTCTGCTCTTCGGCTTGGGTGCAGCGCCATCTATCTGTAGCTTGTAGTGCAGCAGAAGTTGCTTTCTTGAGTCAAACACTCGTGTGTTCACCGGCATTTCGATTGTCAAGCATTTTATACTATTTTAATAATGTTTGATAAAGTTTCACTTATTTAAAAAAATATTATTATTATTATTATTATTATTTATTGAGACGCATTGTAGGCTATTAATATTTTGGGTGTCGTATTAATTCGGACTCTTTTTAGTTTATAGACTGTAGCCTTTTGAAATGATCCTTTAGCATTTCTGTAAAGTTAATAAAAATCGATTTAATCTAAAGTCTATCTAATACCGACCAACTTCGCATAGTTCAAATAAGTTCATATAAAATGAGTTCATATAAATAAGTCGCAATCAAAATGAACAAAAATAGTTATAGCGAATCGCTTGGCGTTTGCAGTTTAATGCGTTTTATGACACGTATATGTAGCTTATGTTTTGCAATTTGAGCAAATAATTTTTCTGAAAACTGTTTTTCAGTCCTGTTTTTTCTCTCTCTTTTTTCTTTGTATGTGCATGTGTTTTTTACATAGCCTATAATTTTTACATATACATTTGATATTATTTTGTTTTATTTCCAAATGTTTTAGGCCTAAGTAACATTATATCTAGCTATAATATCATGATTTATATATATATATATATATATATATATATATATATATATATATATATATATATATATATATATATATATATATATATAGTGTTATCAGTACACACGGCATACAGACATGTGGCAGTTCAATAGCTACAGGATGGAAACCATTATTTTCTTTTTTCTCATATTTTTTTTTTCTGGAAAGTATAATATTTATCCAAGCACTTACAAAATCTTATTTGTTTGCAAGTTCTTGTGAGCATGAATATGCGCGCGCGCGCGCGCGTGTGTGTGTGTGATTATTATCAAGTTTCATTGTGAAAATTATTGGAAATTGTATTTTCATTGATTTAAAAAAAAATCACTGTCACATAGTTTATTCCAACTATTTAGGATGCAGTTGGCAAACTAGTCAAGAAACCTGTATCAGGCTTAATTAGCAGCTACAAACTCTTCGACTAGGTGGGAGAATGTTTCAGGAAAGGTTAGAGAGGTTTCAAAATCTGACACATATTTCTGCCGCTTGTCAGTACAATGTGCAGAGTCGGCAAGCTTCCCTAATTAACTCTCCTCTCGCCATAGCTTTATATGAATCAGCATGCAACATTATCATCATAATGATATAGTATTATTGTCGTCCCTATATACGTTTCTCTGTGTGGAAATAATTCCAGGCCTTTCTCTTTTTTTTCACACACACACACACACACACACACACACACACACACACACACACACACACACACACACACACACACACACACACACACACACGTTTACGCGCTTTTGTTGTTTACGCCGTTTCCTCCTCGCAACGGATACTATAGTGACATTCCACGCGAAATCTATATATATATATTTTTTAAAAAATATTACTTTGCTTTTTGATATTTTTACATAAATTGCCGCCCACTCCAACCTAAAAATCCTAATCAAAACACCTAAAAAATTACTTATTTTTTTAATTAAACAATATATTCGTGGAGGGGAAACGCTAATCGAAACGTAAACCAAAAAAAAATACGAATTTGATTGTGTATCGAAACGAGCTGGGCTAGTGCGCAGTGAACAGTACTTAAAAGGCAACCTATTTTGACCCAATTAGTGTATTTCTCTGGAGCTTGCCTGTTGTACAGCTCCCAAGACCACGATCCCTTCTGGGTTCTTCTGAATTGAATTTGCTGGCTCTTAGATGCCTCTGCCCATCTCCCAATAGCGTATCCGTTGGCTGGGAAACTCCAGTTCTAAGTTCACTGTGCTGAACCCTTTGGCTCTTTTGCTGTGCTGTAAAGCTGTCAGCTTTGTGATCAAGAAGACCCATGTTTCCAAAGCAGGTTATAAAACACCTCTCTAATAATTTATTTAAAACCCCTTGGACCGAGAGTTCAAGAATATGGACAAAACATATATATATATATATATATATATATATATATATATATATATATATATATATATATATATATATATATATATATAAAATCATTGATGAGAGATCATTGATGTAGCAGTGCCATGTTTTATCGCCTGTGAGTACGGTTTTAAATATCGTTTTAAAATTTTAAGAGAGTTAATTAGGAAATCAACTGTTAAAAATTAGTGGAGCTTAATCTTTTTTTTCTTTTTTTCTTTTTTACCCGCATTTCAAGCTTTAACTGGTACTAAACGTGTGATTTTAAAAACTGCAATAATAAAAGAGCCTGATAAAAAGTAGAAACCATAGTTCATTAGCTCCATTCATTTCAAGGTAGCCCTTAAATTGCATTCTTTGTTTTTCCTGTCTGCTCTGCATGGAACCATCAGCCTATACCCAAAGGGGAAGTACAAACAGCAGAGCAATTTGGCATCATTACAAAGCACCGCTACCTGGGTAGCTTCAGTGTTCAGACACACTCGGCTTGTGTCTTGAAGGAATAGAGCATTCTGATGTGACAAGTGAACAGTGTCCCAGGAGTAGAAGTCTCTCTTGAGCTTTTGCCAACTTGCACTACTTCAACTTCTTGTTACTCAAATGTTCTTCCAACATAACTTCCCCATAACACTTTATTGTTTTGCCATAAACACAGAAAGAAAAGAGACAAAGACATGTAAATATCATCCTATTCTCAGTGTGATTTTTTTCCCTCTCTTTCTCTGAATTCACTGCACAATATCCCTGTAAATTTGCCATTTAAATTGTATGTAGATGCTATAGATTTGCATTAATCAGAAAACTGATTGCCTTGAAGTAGCAACGAAATAGTCTGATCTCTCAGACCGTGCAAGAGAGGTGAAATAATCGTAAATCAAAGACAATAAGTGACTCTTCGTTCCAGACTAAAAAGAGGACACAAAAATGGCACCATTGAACTGACTGCACGATTGAACTCTAACCCCGTGCCATACGGTGCTGGATGCCCGCGCGTTGACATCAAGTTGCCCATAAGAAACTGATGACCCACTTCATCTCAATGTAGCTGTTACTTAAACTTCTCCCATCAGTCAAGCTCCAATCAAGTACTCTAGTAAAATGCTCACATGCCTGGCCTCTGATTACTCATCAGCCATCTTTGGTTTAGTGTGAAATGGCTTCTTGAGACTCATAAGTTATGAAGAATGACCCAATTATCTCAAGGGTAAAATGATGCCGTCTTAGGTATCATCATGTCTCTGTTAAAGAAAATGCTCACTATTTTGATTTTTGGCACAACTGTTGTGCAAGTGAGCCACAAGAAAGAATTGAAGATTTTCTTCAAAGTATTGGCAAGTGTTTTGTCAGTGTCCTCTGAATATTTCTTGTTGCAGGTGTCACAAAAGCAAAATGGCCTTTGTGTTTCCACTCACTGTCAAAAAACCCAACAAAACAGAATTGTTTCAAATTGAGCGATGAAGATGTTTCATCATAAATCAGAAGTGGCCCCAATATATTTATAAGTACACTCTAAAATGCTGGGTTAAAAACAACCCAAGTTGGGTTGAAAATGGACTAACCCAGCAATTGGGTTGTTTTAAGCAAGCATTTAACCCAACCGCTGGGTTAAAACAACCCAATTGCTGGGTTAGTCCATTTTCAACCCAACGTGTACAAGCGGAATTGAAGAACGAACTGCTGTGACGCCATTTCGAACAAAATCAGTCCAAAACGAAGTTGGAGTTTGTTTTGGGAGTTCGAAACAGCTTTCTTTTCTGGAAAGGTTTGCTACTGTTACACCTTTGTACTACCATTGGTCCATGGCGATTACGTAATAGGTAGGTGTGCGAGGAGGCTCCGCCTTTTTCACATGGAAATCTTTTCCGCTTCATTTCTTCTGTTCAGTCTGTCGAAGTCAGAGTTGTCCGCGAGTTGGGCTGTGTCCAAATCGCATACTCTCTTGAGGAGGTCCTTGTGTTGAATAAGTATTTCATGACCACTATAAAAGGATGTTCTATATAGTATGAGTGTGTGTAGTATAATTCAGACGGTCTACATCCACCATGTTGTCATTATCACGTGACTTACCAGCACCAGTTAGGTCGCTTCACTGCCATTCACAAATCCTCTACCGTGGCCGAATGGGATAGTAGCCGCAATGGAAGTAGTAGGTCATCCAGGGACTTTTTGCCGGACATACTTCTTTTGTCACATACTGTTTTTTTTTTTGCCTATATAGGAATTATGCAATTTCGGATGCAGCCATTAACACATTAACACACTGCTTTATAGTAGAAAATTAAGTCATGAAATGAGACACTGACACTGTTTTTAATGTTTAATATGGGAAAATTCCTTGATTTTAAGCTATCTATTGTATAAAGTGATTGGCTATATAAATAAACATGACATGACTGCTAGAATGCCGAATTGCAGAGCTTGTGCAAACATATCCACATTGCTTTTCGTATGCTTCACTGTAAACCTGAATAAGTTGGCAAAACTCAAACTCAAACAAAGAAAATAAAATAAAGTTTAAGGAAGCTGAACTTGCAGATTTAAATTTTTAATCATACATTTGAATTGCTCTGAACTTGAAATATGTGAGTAAGCTAATTCATACATTTAACTTTAAAATATCATGTAATCTCAAATTTGTAGTAGTGGAAACTTGACTAGCTTTAACTAGCTAATTTAATAAATGCCACCTTGCTAATTGGTTACACAATGCTTTGGTAGCATTAGCATAGCAAGCTTGCTGAATAAGGACAGCAATATAGAACATTTAACAAATATCTGTTCTCAAATTAAGCTCATGATCCACTCGTCACCATGTGTGTGTATATATATATATATATATATATATATATATATATATATATATATATATACAGAAACTCTTCTAAGCTAATATAAATAAGCATTAAACACTACAAAATCTCCCACTTAACGTTAATCTTGCACCCAAAAAAAAAAAAAAAAATATGTAACACTTAATTTATGTAACACTTTAATTTAAAATAGTCCCTTTTGAGTGCCATGGCAAAGCGTGCTGAGAAATAGAAATCCCAGCCCAGTTTCAGTTCAATTTAAATTTGTCTAAATTAAAAGAAACAATGAAACAATCCAGATTACTTAAAATGTGTCAGTTTTGAGAACTCAAATGAAAAAGAAAGTTATACTACTAATTTGTTTAATTTGAGTTGGCTCTACTCAAACCAATTAATTATTTTGAGCGTTAGGGTTTAAAGTGTTTATTAAAAAAAAAAAAACTGCTGGATGTTTTCTCAATTTTGTTTTGAGAGGAAAGCACGCAGCACATATTTACATATTCATCTAAACTCCGCTCTCAGCTGTGTGGGCGGCATCAGATGTTCGCTAACAGTATATCGCTGCTCACGTATTTCGAACTTCGTTTTACCTCTAAGCGAAGAACGGAAAAGAACTTCGCCGTGCGTAAATCAGGGCCTTTAATCTTCCATTCTGCTGGTGTTAATTCTCTTGTTGGTGAGGAGCAGCTTGGTGTCACCTGGGGGTCCAAACTGACGCCTTTCATACCAGCAGCACCCCCGCCTCTCACAGACAGACAGCACAACAACAACCGCCATTGACTTGGTGCTGCTGCGGGAAGGGTTGCTGGGGACACATCTTTGAGAGATCATCCTAAGCACCAACAGCTTGATCTTGTGTCACTCTGAGGGTATGGGACTCTGGTCTCGCTCCCCTTTTGTCTTTGAAAGCTAAATGGTTAATTGTAATGAATAAAAAGAGGTTTAAGTGGGAGGTGTTTCTCAAGAAAAGTGTCTGGATGCGAAATAAAGTACATGAAAAGCTATTGAGGATAATAAAATTAGATATGGGGGGGGGGAGAGATTTTGAAATGAGCAAGGCAAAAATAGAGGAGGAGAGAATTTGATGCACTGACCCCTATCATCTATGGTGAAAATAGAAGATTAAAACTGTGCCATGCTAATTTCCATGGAGATTTTTATTTTATTTCTCCTTGTCCATCCCGCCAGATCCTCCCTTCAGAGCGGGGAGGGTGGTCTGCCCTGTCACACCGCTGCTCTCACGTTGGCCCCTTGCTGTGCCCAGGCATCCTGAGATTACTAGAGCGAAGCTGACGTCTCTATCATCCCGCGACACCGCCATGCCCTTTTCCCATCTTTCTTCACCACACACACATACATACCTACAGATCTGTCAGATGATGGCTTGATCACTCTCTACAAACTCTCGCCAGTTTCTCACTTTCTTCTCTTTTTTTCTGTTTTCATCATTCTAACATTTCATAAAACTCTCCCCCTCCCCTTTTTGTAGACCTTTTGCTACCGCTCTGCCTTTTCCCCAAGACTTGCTGCCTGCTCTGAGCTTGTGCTTGCCACATCAAAGGAGAATCAAGGGTCACAAAGCCACCGGCATGGAATATAAATGCAGCTAGCAGCATGGAAGTATGGGAAATCAATCCTCTAAAGATAGCTTCATCTACTTCATGAACCCATCATCATCCTCCATCATGTGCACTATAGAGGATCCTGCAGGAACACTTGCATTCACGAAAGCAAATGTGCGTAAGATTACAGATATCTTTGAATGGCCATGTTTGTCCATTTTTTTAACTATCCTCTTGTGTATCCTCTGCTCATACTACAAACATTGTGTGTAGATCCACCAGGGAATCGATGCAGATTCAATAGACAGGAGAATTTTTGAAAAGGGTTCATGTTTTATACTACAAACATATTTAGGAACAGGGGTGACTCTAGAATTTCAGTCTTTGATGTGTTATTTCCATGAGAAAGAGTGTTGGTGTAGAAGGTGATTTATTTCTTTTTCTGTTTGCACGCACGCACGCACGCACGCACGCACGCACACACACACACACACACACACCTGTTGGGTTTCCATGTTTTATGGGGACTTTCCATAGATATAATTATTTTTATACTGTACAAACTGTATATTCTATCCCCAAACCCTACCCTAAACCTACCCATCACAGAAAACTTTCTTTAGTATTAAAATTTATTTAGTATGATTTATAAGTTTCCCTCATGGGGACCAACAAATGTCCCCACAAGGACAAGGATTTCGGATATTGCCATCTTTGTGGAGACATACATAACGTTTCCATAACGTAGTGTTTATGTCCCCATAACGTAGTGTTTACCAGGACACACACACACACACACACACACACACACACACACACACACACACACACACACACACACACACACACACACACACACACACACACACACACACACAGTTTCCATTTTTTAAGGGACATTCCATAGATATAATGATTTTATACTGCACAAACTGTATTCTGTCCCCTTACACTAACCCTACCCTTAAACCTACCCATCGTAGAAAACTTTCTGCATTATTACATTTTCAAAAAAAAAAAAAGTAAGCTGTTTGGAGACCAAAAAAATGTCCTCATAAGGACAAAGGTTTCAGATATTGCCATTTTTGTGGGGACATTTTGTCCTCATAGCATAGGATATACCTGAAACACACACACACTCAGTAAACAAGGCAAAAAAGGCACATTTTAACAGTTTTGGGGAAGATATTTAGAAACCAAATTTGAATGTATTTCTTCAAAAGTCAAGTTTTTTTCTTTTGAAAAGGTAATTAGCTACATTACAAATTACTAAAAGTAATACACTACATTATTGTGGAGAAATATAACTTTGTGATGGTATTAGTTATCATTTAATTAGGCAGAATTTCTGGCACAGCCATTTTGTAATTATTTTCTTTTAATAAATTAACAATTTAGTCTCAGTTAGAGTGATCAAACATTAACATATAAATTTGCACTAAATACAACAAAGCATCACTGAAAGAAATAATGAACAGCAGCATTAATTTAAATATGCAGCTGTAGAAATTAAGATTAAAAAGCTACATGAACAGTCTTAAAGCGATTCACTAAAATGATTCAGAGAGAGGACAGTTTAGGAAAGTGTATTTGGATATTATTTCAGTTTGCTCAGCGATAACGCTGACAACGTGACATTAACAGTACCACTTAATTATTACACAATGTGGATTGTAAGGCGAATTATAAGGCAAATTAGATGATTGTTATGAAGGTCTTGTAAATATGGTTTAGCACTGCTGTGATAAGGAACTTGTAAAGTTTATCTGTGGCTACATAGTAGATCAGATGGTAATTTTAACTCTCTTGTTTGTTCACTTTAGCTTGAAGAACTCATGAAGTATAGCCTGACAAAATAACACAATATAAATTCACACAAACTATAACAGTATGAGTAAAATATCTGCAAACGGTGGCCACAATCAGCTCTCTATTCATGCTGCACATGCTTGAGCCTCTCTTCACAGGAGGGAACCCGTGGCTTTGTGCTGTTTCTGGAATCCTGGGAAAAAATGTCAGACAGTTTATTGAGCAAAACACTGTGGTGGAAATATGTAAACAACCTTTGTCGGAGGCCCTCCGCAGAAGACTACTGCCAGCAGAGTGTTCAAGCTTCCCGCTGTATGTCAATATCATGCTCCACTTTGATTTAAACATCTGTGAAATACGCCTGCATCTTTCACCATGGAGATTGTCTCCTTAGAAATGTTTGATAACACTTCTCGGTTCCTGTTTTCTTTACAGGAAAACAGTTATGCAACCTAGCATGTAATAGTGATTGTGTCCAAAAGATAAATCTCGCAACCCTTCTGATTTGTGGGGTCTGCTAGCAACCAGAGCAGCGAATCGTAAATAAAACGAAGAAAAGTGAAGCTTTCGCTTGTTGCCAACCAGCCTTGTTTGAATGTGATGGCTCCACACGGAGGCTATTGGTTGCGGTTGCTTAGCGTTAGCATCAGATAAACACGCTGCCGGAAGATGTCAATGTCTCCATTAATGTTGGGCCTGCCACACAGGCTGTGCTTGAGTGACACTGGGGTTTGTGAAGTGTGACGGGGGGTTGTAAATGTTAACTCTTGCTGGCTGCCTCTCGCGGCCTGGCAGCAGCCTCGCCTGATGACTCTTGGGAACGAAGAACCCCCAAAGACATGAACGTTAAGTGAACACACACAGATGTTGTCCTCTTGCTGTCTACTCGCACTCAAATGACTCAATACAAGCATCATGTCACATTTATAGTGTGAAAACTTACAGTTCATTAAGATGTTGACAGATGCATTAAGTTAGGCTGGGATTAAGATATAAGATTGGAACTGTCACAGTTGTAAAAGAAACATTACCCTAGCAGGAGCGTTTTTCTCCAGGGAGGCAAAGGAGGTAGTGCCTCCACCCAAAAATATGGATGATAATATTAAGAACACTGACAGTACAGAAATAAATCAAAACAAATATTATGACTTAATATAATAATAAATAGTGATTAGTCCAATTTCCCTCCCCTAATTTATTATCCAACAGCAACAACCGCTGTTAAGGTGAGACACAGGCAAAAACACAGGTTTTTTCATGCATCTGCTAATTTTGAGATTTTGGGCTTTTTGGCTTTTCATAAATAGTTTTTTCAGATCCAACATACACTTTTAAGTGTATCTTGTATAGCAATTGAATAACACTGATTATCTCTTCATCATGACACCTGTTAGTGGGTGGGATATATTAGGCAGCAAGTGAACATTTTGTCCTCAAAGTTGATGTATTAGAAGCAGGAAAAATGAGCAAGCATAAGGACGTGAGCAAGTTTGACAAGGGCCAAATTGTGATGGCTAGACGACTGGGTCAGAGCATCTCCAAAACTGCAGCTCTTGTGGGGTGTTCCCGGTCTGCAGTGGTCAGTATCTATCAAAAGCGGTTCAAGGAAGGAACAGTGGTGAACCGGTGACAGGATCATGGGCGGCCAAGGCTCATTGATGCACGTGGGGAGCGAAGGCTGGCCCGTGTGGGCCGATCAAACAGATGAGCTACTGTAGCTCAAATTGCTCAAGAAGTTAATGCTGGTTATGATAGAAAGGTGTCAGAATACACAGTGCATCACAGTTTGTTGTGTATGGGGCTGCATAGCCACAGACCAGTCAGGGTGCCCAAAAAACCTTTGACTCTAATATGTCAAAAAAAAAAAAAAAAATAAAAGAAACAAGAATTTTGACCCTGGCTTTATCCAATGTTCATATTTTTGAATATTTAAATATAACATTTCAGAAAACTTGTAATACAAAAAATTGTTTTGCAATTCGTAATGTAATAAATTAACTAGGGACCCTATTCACCTGGGGTGTCTTGCCTTAAAAAATGTATTGCATCTTGAGGTCTTAAAGCAGGATGTCACCACATTTGGTCACAGTAAAAAATGTAAAATGTGTAAAAGACTGTGACTTTACATTTTCAAAATACACATATACAGAAAGCATTAGTTGCTTATTAATATGCATGTTAAAATGGTGTCTCATATAACCTGAAAACTGTAAACATTAAATGGAAATGTAACGTGAATGTTTACTGAACAAAAAAAAAAAAAAAAAGAGGGGACTTTGTCATCTCATTTCTGAAGTCCACCACACTCCGTTGGTACCCAGATGCATTAAATGATGTAGATATCAAAAAGTGAAGCACATCAGAAAAGGTTTTTTTTTTTGTGGCCATGTGGACATTTTTTTAAGCCATGTTTTATGACATTAGTGATAAGATAGGGCTTATACAGCTTTGGTGAGTTATCACTCTGTACCACCTCAGTCTGAGAGATTATCCTCTTCCCATGGACCGTTAACCGCACTAGGCCTTCTCACTGAGCTCTTCAAGCCACAATATAAAAGCTGTACATTCAGCACAAATGTAATGCACTTAAAGCATGCCACAAGTAAGCACATCCAACGGCACAATGGGCAGGATATGGGTTTTTCCATGCTTTCACAAAGCGAACAGAGAGTTGTTCCAGTCAGAAACGGAGCCGCTGTGTCTGGGGATATGATACTTTTGAAGAGGAGTAAAACATTTTTAATTAATTTTTGACTGACCCTGGACCTGTATTTACCATAACAATTATTCTAAAGTTTGAAATGCTTTTTGCTTTGTATATGGTAAAGTGCCACTGTAAGATTATTTAAATTATAATGCCTTCCTGACCACAAAACTGACAAAAAGCAACAAACTTTGGCTATATTTATGACTGTATCAATCAAAGAGTGAATTTACAATTCCAACCCATTACTAAAAACCAAAGTCATAGGAGTAACGAGGAAGCAATATGATTGTGTGATATTACATTTATACAACTATTCAATAAAGAAGTTAATATTGAGTAAATTACATTTTAGACACAGAAACCTGCTCAGTCAGCAAAAATAGTTTCGAACAAAGCCTCAGTATAAGTCAGTATAGGGGTGTGTTTCATTCTTTGGTTATTCAAGTGTTTTTAAACAAATCTGTGAATGATTCAATGACTCATTCGAAACACTTCCACTAGAATGAATCAGCATGTTTAACAGATCTGTTGAATGATGAATGACTCACTTATAAACAATGCCGCCAACCACTGGCCTAGTAACAATCAGATTTAATCAATCAATCAATCAAATAAATTAATAACAGTGATGATAACTGTAAAAGCCTCCGCACTGAGAGAAACTGAAAGATGTAGTGGGTTTTACTGTTAGTCTGCCTCTGCTCTGTCCATCTGACTCAGGGGCTCCCCATTAACCCCATTAACCTTCTGTCTTTTCCATGCTCAAACCTCTCCTGGTGGAACCAGAACCCTGCAGGCCCAACAATAGCAAAATTCACATCTTTTGCAGTAGGCTTCATATTGGTTGTGACTTTTCCAACACACAATATGCTGATTTACAGTAAAACTTCAGAAAATTATTTAAAAGACTGTTAGTTTTCTCTTGAATGCTATTTGCATTGTAGTATGAGTAATAAAATACCAGTCATATTAATCCCCTTCCAAATGACTGCGGTTTTGTTTTTGGGAATGTGTACATTCATTCATAGGAGCTTGTGCCACATAAGATTCCAACCTGTATGAGCAGCTGGGGAGCAGAAGGAAATGTAGGCATGCTTCCATCAGTCTCCGACTAGCCGAGACTCAATAAGACTAGCCCACTAAGAGCCCCTCTGTTGCCTGATGGCAGGGCCAGGCAGAGCAGTGTACCTAATGCCCCGGTTTCATTGATCTTTCCCGTAACTGCAGTCCTCCACACAAACCCACACTATCTAGACTGGGGAGTGCTCCTGGGCACCCCCCACTTCAAAGGTGCATATTTACTCTTGGAAATTTAGAGAAAGTGCAGCTGTGGATGCATCCAACAACCACAATCAATAATGGGGCTGGTCCTCCTGACCCACCCTGCTGGCTAATAAAGTGCTTCTCAAGCTTGGTGGTTTTTTCCTGCCAGTCTTTTAAGGTTGGCTCCAAGCAGCACTTAGAGGTTCCTTTCCTTTACCTCTTCTCGTAAACAGAGTTGCCTGCATGGTTTATTTGTAATATTATTATTTTTTTTTTAACCTCTACTTGACAGCTCACCAGTCATGGTCAAGTGTTAGCTGCTTTGTTTTTGTGTTGTTTAGGAGGTTTAATCCCTTAAAGTCGGCTTCTCAGTCTTCTCTTCCCTATTGTGAAGTACATCTGAGTGTGCCAGGGTTATCTAGTTTCATTGTGTTTCTGTCTATGTTTGTTTCCTGTGATTCCTTTAAATTTAGCGTTCTTTATGACCTTGAAGGAGTATTTCACTTCAGAATAAAAATATCCTGATCATTTACTCACCCCCACATCATCCAAGATGTTCATGTCTTTCTTTCTTCAGTCGAAAAGAAATTAAGGTTTTTGAGGAAAACATTCCAGGATTTCCAGGACTTCAATGGAGTCCAATGGGTTGAAGGTCCAAATTCCAGTTTCAATGCAGCTTCAAAGGGCTCTACACGATCCCAGGCGAGGAATAAGGGTCTTCTCTAGAAGACCCTTTAAACAAACATTTAAAAAAAAAAAAAAACAAGATATACTTTTTAACCACAAATGTTTGTCTTGCGCTGCTCTGCGATGCACCATGTATTACGTAATCACGTTGGAAAGGTCACGTGTGACGTATGCGAAAGTACCGATCAAGTGTTTACAAAGCAAACATACAAAGACTAAGTCAAATGCCCTTCACAAAAAAAAAAGGTAAAACAACAATGACGGACGATTTTGATGTTGGAGGAGAAAATGAGATGGGGTTTTTCACCCTACCGCGGTACTTCTGCCTACGTCACGCTTGACCTTTCCAACGTCATTACATAATACGTGATGCATCGCAGAGCAGCACAAGATAAAAATAAGTTAAAAAGTAAAAAAATTTAGTTAATAAGTATATAATTTTGCATATTTTGAGAAAATGACTGATCGTTTTGCTAGATAAGACCCTTATTCCTCAGCTGGGATCGTGCAGAGCCCTTTGAATTGCATTAAAACTGGAATTTGGACCTTCAACCTGTTATACCCCATTGAAGTCCACTATATGGAGAAAAATCCTTGAATGTTTTCCTCAAAAACCTTAATTTCTTTTTCGACTTAAGAAAGAAAGACATGAACATCTTGGATGTTGTGGGGGTGGGTAAATTATCAGGAAATTTTAATTCTGAAGTGAACTAATTTAATTACTCACTGCATCCAAAAGCTTACGCCTGGGACACACTAGACCATGCATTCTCAACCCTGGTCCTCGAGGGCCACTGTCCTGCAGAGTTTAGCTCCAACCCTAATCAAACACACCTGAACCAGCTAATTAAACTCTTCAGGATTACTAGAAAGCTACAGGCAGGTGAGTTTGATCAGAGTTGGAGCTAAACTCTGCAGGACAGTGGCCCTCGAGGACCAGGGTTGAGAACCCATGCACTAGACGATATTCAAATCGTAACCAATTTTAAAACTGTGGGAGACCACAGACGTGAGGGCAGTTAACAGATTTTTTGCATTATAATCCTCCGAATGCACACACTAGAAGATTCAACCAAGCCGTGAGACATGTCGGGAGCAATAACAAACATGTCGGGAGCAGTAAAATAATCGTAATGACACCACACAATTGAGGATTTTTTGGACAAAAAGTCAGTTGCGAGAAGCCTCAAATTGGTTCACACCCCCCAGATCGTTGGGGGTTGCAAATCAGGCCCAACACAGGGCTTAAAATCATCAAGTGTGTGGCCAGCCTTAGGCAGCTGACTTGTTGCCTTGCTGCTCTATCAGGCAATGAGCACAAAGGGACAAAACTGATTTTAGACAGACTTCTGAGGCAACATAATGGCCTAATGGAGCTTTGGTAATAACTAGTGAGTAATTTCTCACTAGAAATAACATCAAAAGTGGAAAAATGTGTCAAAAACATACAGACACCATATTTATTTTTTAGCTCAACTGTCACAGAATGGAAGGCATGGGATTGTGGGATATCAAAGACAGTGAAGGACACATCTACGCTGCCTTCAAAAAACGATCAGATGAAGGTATCTCAAGAGACAAGAAGTGAAGCTAACCTTGGATTTAGACATTGATGCCTTTCTGCCTTGGAATGCATCCTCCAAAGGCAGCATTTAGTTCCCTTAATAACTGATTATTGTCACCTGTGTCTCATTTAGTTCTCTTGCTTGTGTGTATTTTAAACCCCTGGTTCTGTTCAGTTCTTTGTTGGTTCACATATTTATGTGAATGTGGCAATGTTGCCGTATGTATAGCTGCAGCTTGAAAATGAAATGTATCGCATTTGAAAGTAAGCTACCACCTACACTAAACCCTACTGTAATGTTAACAAAAGCACACGTGAGATCAATCATCGGTTATGTAATGCAAACATGAAAATATAGGCTACAACTCAAGGTCATAACAGTATTGTGCAAAGAACAAGGTGAAAATGCAAAACTGAACATTATGAGGCAGTAAAACAGCAACACTTTTATTATGACTACAGGGGCAGATTATTGATTAATAAAGACTATTGCTCAAAAAACTTTTACCATAGTGCATAACTTCTAAAACTCATAGATTTTGATATCTGTATCCATGTATGGAGTTTTAGGTCAACAACTGGCATTGCAGAGCAACAGTTTGAAGAGCAGGTTAGTCAAAGTTAATATGTTTATGGCATCTTACCTAAATAATATTAATAACACATCTAGTTTCGTGTCAAAGGCATTTAAATGTAACTATCACTCAACTGGACCAATAATTTGTAAACTTGTTTGTGTGTGTTTGCTAGATGTTTAACCCCACACTGTAAAAAAATATTTAAAAAGTAAGTTAGCTGGTTGCCTTTAAATTTGGAGTTCATTGAAATAAAAATTTGAGTTAATACAATGAACATTTGTGAGAATTGACGTCACCCTTTATTCAAATATTTTTAAAAAGATTTTGTAAGCTTATTGCGTAATTGTGTTTTATTTGTTATAATGCAGTGAAACATGCCAAATTGTGCTATTTTCAT
The DNA here is from genome assembly GCA_018749465.1 of Paracanthobrama guichenoti. Lineage (NCBI taxonomy): Eukaryota > Metazoa > Chordata > Actinopteri > Cypriniformes > Gobionidae > Paracanthobrama > Paracanthobrama guichenoti. The sequence continues at coordinate 1,476,445 of JAGHMJ010000663.1, forward strand.
GATTTATCACAACATTTTTTATTTTATTTATATGGTTCAGATACAATAATATTTTGAGTTTCTATTTATTAAACCCATTTCCTTCATTGTATTAACTCAAATGTTTAATTTCAATGAACTCAACATTTAAAGGCAACCAGGCTACTTACTTTTTAAGTTAAACCAACAATATTTTTTTACAGTGCACTATTTCAGAATGATTTTAAACTCTAAATGAAGTAAACTTGACATCTCCTGGTGTCTAAAGTCTCTTGATTATCTATGAACACTTGTTTCAAACGCTTTAATTTCTTTCATAATTCTGGATGTGTGGATTACGTTTTTTTGTGGATGGCTTTCTCATTTTGAGAAAAGACACATGCTGAGATCCATATAATCATAATTGTCTCTGACACCACTAAAACAAATGTGTATTAAAGCCGAGGACTGGGATGGGCCTTCTGCAGCAGTGAAATTGAGACAATCAAAATCTTTTGTAATTATATGCAACAATATTCTAATTACTGATGATTACAGATACTCCATGCAGCTCACTTTCCCTGTAGGCAACAATTAGAAAAATATATATCAGCTGTGCTTTTGTCAATCATTTCATTTATAGTTGAGCCTGTTAAAGTGGCACAGTTGGAAATTTATTTTAGAACAATGAAAATGCAATTGTCCTCTTTGTGCAGTCTATGTTTAACTTTAATACAGCTTACTGAAGTCGAAACGCTAAAAACGGCATTCATTTGCATAGCTCTTTATTTCAGAAGAATTTCGCAGCACGTGTGAAAGAATTTCCTTCTTTACCCTAATTACGCTGAAAAGATGTACCCACACCCCTATTTAGAAAGAATACAGATACAACCCCTATACTGTAAAACAACATCTGTCTGCAGATCTCCAGACAGAAAATCATAACATTGTCTTCTGTTTTTAGTTTGAGCGAGTAACTGCGCACCCCTGTGAACTCATCGTATTTATATATAGAGTTAACAATGTGTACTAAATGGACCATCATGGAGTTCGTTCAAGTGTGTATATGGATACTGTTATTAGTGGCATTAAGGGAAACAGATCAGGCCTTTTTTCTCACATATGACTGAATCGTTTTACTGAAAACACTTAATAGAGTTAAGAGAGCGCTGAAGCTAATAGAGGCAGATGTAAGAAAACATTTTTTTTCCCTATAGTTTACAGTGTCATTATGCCAGGCTCAGTCATGCATCACTTATCAGTAATTCTGACTATTGAATTATTCTCTTTCTTTCACTTTCTCTTTTTTATCTTTCACTTTTCATATCTCTCAATTTCTCTCTCTCTGTCTCCCCAAGCTTGTCTTACATGTTGACAGCCGCTTGTTAATAGGTATCAGTTTGCAGTGAGTGAGACTAGAGGGATGTGTGGTAATCATTTTCATCTCAGCACTGTTGGCAGGCTCTTCTCTCTCACTATACCGGCAGACACTTGCCATTGAGTGGCTGTCAGGCAGAAAGGGTGTGTGGGATGTGGGAGCAGGTAGCACGGGTCATGCTCCTTTCTCTCCAAAAGCCGCTCCAGCTAAAACCTTAAGTGGTGTTTTAGCTACCTGCACTGTCACAGCTGACACTCTCCACTTCTATAACGAGGAGACCACCGGAGCTGCAGCCAACTCTATTACCTCTCTACCGCGGGCACGTCTGCCAATATGTGAATGTCTGTGTGCATATGTGTGTGATGGCAGGACATTACTGTCACGTCCCTCTTCAAACAAAACTATTCAGTCAGATTTTCAGTCATATTAAAAAAGGCATTTAGCGTCAGTGATCACCTGAATTTGTGAATTTGTTGACATTGATGTGAGTGCACAAATATATATACACACCGAGGCATAACATTATGACTGTGAATAACACTGATTATCTCTTCATCACGGCACCTGTTAGTGGGTGGGATATATTAGGCAGCAAGTGAACATTTTGTCCTCAAAGTTGATGTGTTAAAAAATGGACAAGCATAAGGATTTGAGTTTGACAAGGGCCAAATTGTGATGGCTAGATGACTGGGTCAGAGCATCTCCAAAACTGCAGCTCTTGTGGGGTGTTCCCGGTCTGCAGTGGTCAGTATCTATCAAAAGCGGTCCAAAGAAGGAACAGTGGTGAACCGGTGACAGGGTCATGGGCGGCCAAGGCTCATTGATGCACGTGGGGAGCGAAGGCTGGCCCGTGTGGTCCAATCAAACAGACGAGTTACTGTAGCTCAAATTGCTCAAGAAGTTAATGCTGGTTCTGATTGAAAGGTGTCACAATACACAGTGCATTGCAGTTTGTTGTGTATGGGGCTGCATAGCCAGAGACCAGTTAGGTTGCCCACACTGACCCATGTCCACTGCAGAAAGTGCCAACAGTGGGCACGTGAGCATCAGAACTGGACCACGGAGCAATGGAAGAAGGTGGCCTGGTCTGATGAATCACGTGTTCTTTTACATCACGTGGATGGCCAGGTGTGTGTGCGTCCTGTACCTGGGGAACACATGGCACCAGGATGCACTATGGAAAGAAGGAAAGCTGATGGAGGCAGTGTGATGCTCTGGGCAATGTTCTGCTGGGAAACCTTGAGTCCTGCCATCCATGTGGATGTTACTTTGACACGTACCACCTATCTAAGCATTGTTGCAGACCATACACCCTTTCATGGAAACGATATTCCCTGGTGGCTGTGGCTCTTTCAGCAGGATAATGCACCCTGCAACAAAGCAGAAATAGTTCAGGAATGGTTTGAGGAGCACAACAACGACTTTAAGGTGTTGACTTGGCCTCCAAATTCCCCAGATCTCAATCCAATCGAGCATCTGTGGGATGTGCTGAACAAACAAGTCCAATCCATGGAGGCCTCACCTCACAACTTACAGGTCTTAAAGAATCTGCTGCTAACATCTTGGTGCCAAATACCACAGCACACTTTCACTGTCTAGTGGAGTCCATGCCTCAACGGGTCAGGGCTGTTTTGGCAGCAAAATGGGGAGCAACTAAATATTAGGACATAATGTTATGCCTGATCGGTGTATATATATGTGTGTGTGTGTGTGTGTGTCTGTCTGTCTGTCTATATCAGCACTGGTACCGTTTCACCATTTGTATCACTCCGCTTGTTTTAAGAGTTTTTTAGGCAAGAAAGTAGTTATACCTGTAGTTAGACCTTAAATATGTGACTCATATATAAACATAGTTCCCATTTTACAATTTGATAAGATGCTTTCGCAGATGTAAGCTCCAGACCGCTCATGTAACCGCAAAGAACAACTTCATCTAAGCCAGGCCTTTAGAAATGTGCCACTGGCATGTGTGTAGATAGTGGTTAAACATGAGATACACTTAATTTGGGGAATATCAAACAGGCAACCATTGGTCTTAATAATCTATTACTTGTTCCAGAGCAAATAGATTTGGCTAAGGGAATAGTTTCATAACTTTATATTTTTATTTAACTGAAATCTGTAGGCTACTATAAAGCTGCTTTTGTACTTTTCACTGAACTGTTTGCTTGTGTTTATTTCCTATTGTACAAACGTAGTATACTTTTATAATGGCTAATATTGTTGATTAAATATTACTGATGAATGAATAATAATTTATATAAATAGCATGCCGTATTTGGTATAGAAAAAGGGTCCGTTTGTGATTGTGATTTCGACTTCAGTGAAAGTTAGCTACATTATTACACCATTAGATGGCAGCAAAGACCTTCTTTATGAGTGAGTAGCAAAGACTTTTATATTGAAATGGAAAGAAACAAGGAAACAAGGATGTTGTTTTTACTTAAAACAACTAATTTACATATGTAAATGTAAATTTACATGGGAAATCCCAGGACAAACACAAAGACATCATTTTCCTCAGCGGACATTCAAACTTGATTTTGTGATTATGAATATAAGATTGACCAGAAGAATATCATCTAGATGCAGGTAATGCACTCGCTTAGTCGATCTTTCTCATAATACTCTACTCATAATACAATAAGCTTCAATGAAACGACTCAACGTTTCTTTGTTACTAAAGTGATGTTAGTGACTGTTAAGGCCTGTTCAAACCAAGAAGGATAACTATATTAGCGTCCACACCAGCAAGATGGATTCTGATTGGCTGGTAAAATCATTCTGAAAGTGATTCCAACGATATTGTTTCTCTGTGCCGTTAACGTTATAGCTGTGGTTTGAACTCTGCTATTCTTTAATACCGACAACGATTTTTAGAACTATATCTATATTTATTGTTATCTTTATAGTTATCATCCTTGGTGGGAATGGGCCTTTAAACTGTCAACATGAGATTTGAATCTGTGGCAGAAGGAAGTAGTTCTGCACAATAGAGTGTTTTTAAAGAGACTCTGTTATTGTTTCTTATTTATTTACACACTTGTGCCATCAAACTGTTGTATAAACGTAATATCTGCTGGTGTGGATGCTAATATAGTTATTATAGTGATATTGTTAAATTATCGTTCTTGGTTTGAATGGGCCTTAACAGTTGAGCCCAAGCCTTCCTAATTCTAAAACGTTATTTTAGAAACGAAGAAACGTTGAGTCGCTTCATTGAAGCTTATTGTATTATGAGTAGAGTATTATGAGAAAGATCGACTAAGCAAGTGAATTACCTGCATCTAGATAATATTCTTCTGGTCAGTCTTATATTCATAATCACAAAATCAAGTTTGAATGTCTTGCTGAGGAAAGTGATGTCTTTGTGTTTGTCCTGGGATTTCCCATGGCAGGCTAGTCTATCTAAATGAGTTGTTTTAAGTAAAAACAACATCCTTGTTTCTTTCCATTTCAATATAAAAGTTTTTGCTACTTACTCATAAAGAAGGTCTTTGCTGCCATCTAATGGTGTAATAATGTAGCTAACTTTCACTGAATTCGAAATCACAATCACAAATGGACCCTTTCTCTATACCAAATACGGCATGTTATATATACACTCACCTAAAGGATTATTAGGAACACCTTTTTTGGGGGGTATAGCCAAAGTATAATTTCTCAGTGCTCCACAGTCTGTCATGCTCCATAGCAGATTGCTGTCTAAATAAAGCAAAGTTTCACTTGTCCGGCATAGCGCGCACATGTTCCCTAAACATAAAAACACATGTCCACTCTCCCCATGTTTTATCCTCACACATGGAGCCTGCTGTGGCACTCATGAATATATGGAGTGCAGGCTCGTAAATGGATCACATCAACAGTCCTTCAGGCTACAAGTCTGGAGGCACTGGGAAGGTTTAGTCAATGACCAGCGAGTAAGTTATTGTACGGCACAATCGGAGGCACTCTGTCATCGTCGACTCTTTCGCAGCTGTGACGGATGTGCTGCTGAATAGCTGGTGGATCTGGTTAAACACGATGAATGAAAGATTTACAGCCACTGGTCAGCAAGGTTTACAGAGGTCCCTGCAATGCTCCACTGGTTTGTTTTGTGTTCTGCTCTGCGTAATGTTAAAGCCCGGGCAAAGTGCTGAGGTGGTAATTGGCCTCAAAAACCCAGAGCAAAGGGTGACTTTGAAGCGAAAAAAGGCAATTTATTAGGATGACATTTTGGACTTCTTACTGATGGGGGGCAAGCATTACTTTGTGGGGGTGAATTGACATTCATCTGCTGGCAATATGTTAGTCAAAATGAGTTAAAATATGTGTTGCTCCAAAAGGTTGATTTGGCAAAGTGGGGAAACCAAAAACCCATTTGGCAAGAAAGTTAGGAAAAGTACTTTTTTAGATGGTGGAAATAACTTTTATGTCCCAGGGTTTGATTTATATTATACCAAACAAATGTAATATCCATACAAATATGAAAATCCACCATACAAATATGAATTATTAAACTAAAATATGCATTATTTTGAATATATTAAATTTTTGCACAATAGTGTTCCTTTTAAATGAGATGAAAATGGTTAACTTTCCATCTCATTTTAAATGAACACTATTGTGTTTAGTACTTTGTGGTGGAAATTACGATGGTAGGAATGACAATTTTTGGCATAAAAAATTCACACTATAAATATTCGCGAATTTTGCTCTTTGTAAATTAAAAAAAATACAAAAATGACAATTCCTCTGTGATGCATGCATATAGTGTGAACATTTCTTTATTATTTTATGCCAAAAATTATGTCATTCCTACCACCGTCATTTCCACCACAAAGTACTATTGAACACAATATTGTTTTAAATGTGATGGAAATGCATTTTCAGGGAAAAAGATTCCTCTGTGATGCATGCATAAATCCTCAGATTAATTAAATAAATTAGTGAGAGTGTGAAAAATGTATTTCAAGAGTTAATTTTTTTTTTTAAGTTCACACACATGCTATTATGTATCTGTAATGTATAGCAGACAGATATAAAACAATGAATTAAATTCACTTTGTGAGTGACATTTAAAAATAAATAAATAAATAAAATAAAAAAATCAGATTATCTGTTATGCTAAAACTGCAAGCAACGGTGAGTATTTTACAACTAAACAAAAAGAGCCGGAAAAAGAAAAGAAAACAAAGACATTTCGCTTGGATTTTCAGATGCAGTAGACACTCCCAGTGTTCCAGTTACTCCCTGACAATTATTCTGAATTAATGCAGGTTCTTCCCTAAGTTCAACAAGCAAAGCCCTCCTAGTGCACGCTGTGTTATCTAGCAACAAAACTAATTAGCAATCAAAATCTCAAGCTGCTCCAAGAGGTTATCTCCCTAAACAAAAACCGCATATGAAAGAGAACGACGAGTTGTGTGGATGCGAATTGGCTTCTGCTCGATATGTTACAAGCTCTCGCGACCCAGACCCACAATCTTTTGAGGGATACCCTCAAGTTCACAGCAACAAATGCACTCAATCACTAAGGGAAAAGCGCTTTCTCTCAGTAGACCAATTACTGGTTTCTAAAAGCCTGAGGCGTCCAGCAAACTTTGACACTTGGAAATAAAGACCAATCTGAGAGAGAAACATAACGGCTATTAAAATCTTTATAATTCTACAAATCGCAAGTGATTTGTTTTGCCCCGTGGCTTGTTCAGATAGATGCTTACCACTATTGCAGGGGTCATGAGTGTACCGCAATGGAGGAGAGCAAGCTTATTTTTACCACTCAGCCTGAAAGGAAAGGCTGGTCTTTTTTCATGTGCCGGGTGCCTGGAACAGTCAAAGATCTCCTGTGTGTCATAATTGCCTGAAGTGAGGGAGCAAAGGCCCACGAATCCTGATAGAGGAGGGTGTCTTTCATCAGGGCATCGGAGTCAGAACTTCTTTTAAAGGATCATTGTCCTTTGAGGATTTTGCACCATGTTTTGTATATAATAAAGCACTTTGAGAGAAATGCATGAGCGAGTAAACTCTTCTTTTTTTTTTTCTCTGCTGCAGATGCCCTTTCATTCTCTTACACAAATTGATTTCCAAAATCTGTCTTGTTGTTGTTGTTGTTGTTGTTGTTGTTACTTTCATTATTCTCGCAAAGAGTTAATATTTTCCTTGAATTAATTACATTTTACAAGTTAAACATTGCACTTTTCCAGATATTATGTGAATTAATTAACCATTTACATAGTGGCGTTAGATTACTTATCTCAACAAAGTGAAAGCCCAAAGTGCCAGAGAGGGTCGTGTAATTATGTATAAAATCACTCCAATAAAACATTAGCATGTTAACTTTTGGAGTGCTCACACTCAGCTTTCAACTCCACATAATATAATTAGGAATCTACTTTATGCAAGCCCGAAATTAGATGCAGATATTAACAGTGTATGGGCTTATCCTGTGATGGTTTTAGGTTAAGAATGGCACTCTAACTCTGGCTGCCTCGCCGATGGAGAGCTGATAGGCCTTCTGATAGGACCTCTGCAAGCAGATGAGGGCCCTGAATGAGGAGCCTCTCATACTTCTCTCTCTAATCATCGTCATGTCCCCTGTGCCCAGCTGATGGACCACATGGGTCGCAGGAAGGGTGTCCCACCCATAAATCAGAAGTCTGGGGTGACAGCACACAAAATAGGTGAATTGTTCTTGGGATCCCAGGCCGACAACCATCCATGTCTTCAGAACACATGCACCGCCCCCCGTTCTATAATTTTTTGCAAGGGGGATCATACAGATGCCACCAAACCAGCTTCCCTAACCCCCTTTCCCATCTGCTCCCACCCCTATGACTTCGTTCAGCCAAGCCCCAGCTATGAACTGCTTCCAGAGTCAGTTACTGGTGTAATTGAAAGTGCTTTGTCATGGCTTTCAGGCCAACACTGATGGATGTGAAGTTGAATGAGCTTTAGGTTTTGTACAGGGGGAAGTCGGGGGGAGATTTATCATCTCTGACTCGTGAGGCCACCAGGAGCCATTGAAAGCGCAACCTCCCTCTACCTTCCTGTGATCTGTTAATTATAACTTAGTTAACCTGCCCCGGTTAAATCACTGCGTTATATCTTGTCTGGCAAAGTTAAAAGGAAATATCAGCTTTTCTTTTTATTCATTTCGTTTTCTTTTCTCTTAATGAATAGAGGAACGAAAAAATACTATTGGAAATTTATTCAGCTTTTTCTTTCTTTTTATGCAAGGAGAAATGTTAGAAAAATTTTAGAAAATGTCACTACTTTATGATATATATAATGTCAGGTCATTATACTTTATGTCCATGTGTTTATTTAATTTGCAAGTAGACCTGCTATTATATTGTGTGTATATACACACACACACATGCATGCATGTATATATTTAAGAATTTGTTTTAATAAAATATTTATATATAGGCTAATATAAATGTATATATATGACATTAAATAATTTTCTAATTGTCATGGATGGCATTGTTGGCCAATCAGAATAAAGTATTTCAGAGAGCCATGTACACTGTAAAAGAAACGTTGCTGCCTTAAATTTTTACGTACAATCAACTTGGATGTTTAAGTCATTACAACTTAAATTACATCAAACTGACTTTGATTGAAAAATAAAATGCTTAAAGGGATAGTTCATCCAAAAATGAAAATTCTGTCATCATTTACTCACCCTCATGTTGTTCCAAACTTGTATGAATTTCTTCCTTCTGCTGAACACAAAAGAAGATATTTTGAAGAATATGGGTAACTAAACCTCATGACTTGCATAGTAGGGGAAAAAATAATAATATGGATGTCAGTGGGGTCCATCAATTGTTTGGTTACCGACATTCTTCAAAACATATTCCCTTTATTTTTTCAGTAGAATGAAAAAAATTCATACTGATTTGGAACAATTTAAAGTAAACAATCATAAGTAAATGATGACTGAATTTACATTTTTGGGTGAACTATTCCTTTAACTTATTTTGATGAGTTAAAGCAATGTAACATTGCTTTATAATGTTATATGATATATGTTATATGATGTCATAACGTATTGATCATATAATTTTTTTACAGTGTAATAATAAAATATCAATATAAATTTTATAATTAATATCAAAGAAAATAAATATTCCACAAACTTTCGTGAATTAAAATGTGTGACGAAAATCCAACCTAAAATGAAAGTCGAAGTTTCACATATAGCCTGTGTAGCTTTGTGGGTGTCTCATTTCAAAAGCACATTCATTAGTTAAGCAGTTAAAAAGTACAACTTTCATGACCCACAATGCAAGGCGCAGGAAGTCAGTGCGTTCTTATTGTCTCCTGATTAGAGCACGCCCCCAGCTGCCTCAGCCCTGGCGAAGGGCCAAAGCGGGGCCAGCTTTGCTCTGATCTGGGCTTCTTTGTGAGGCGGGGAGTGTAGAAGTTTTGCTGGGGCTGCTGTCCTAGAGCCATGTTGGAATGTTAGAACAGCAGAGGAGGTGCAGAGGAGGGATGTGACCCTGCCGTGTGATGTGTGTGCAGGGGTCATGCCGTGAGGTTAGCCAGATTATAAATAAAGCCGAGCTTGATCTCTTTGCCATGGCGATGAGGAGACGCGGAAAGGTGAATGCCAGTGCTAGAAGCGGAGTTGTAAAAGCCCACCCGCACTTGCTCCAAACCCTTGGCTCAAGGCACCGAGGCAACATATGTGAGATGGATGTTACACTATATGGTGCTGTGTAGAAAAACCCAGTACAGGGGCTGTATCGAAACGTGTCCTGTAGGCTTCCTAACCCTAAGTGCTCCAAAAGTGCCGAAATCAGTTCGAGAATGGTATCAAATGTTAAAGGTGCTATCTGCATTAAAGATTTCGATTTTTCAATAGTTGCATCTTAGAGAGAGTATAATCAAAAAGAAAAAGGGCCTTGTTTTAGTTTAGTTCTTGGCGCTCATGGGAGTATCTCTTACATTCCATGAGAAACTCAGTTGGAATGCTGCTGTGGAAGTCACAGAAGAGGTTGTCCAAAGCTCATTTGTTTGGCTAAAGGCAAATAAGTTGTGGGAGGTGAATGATTTTGGGTCATTGCATGTATGTAGCAGTATCACATTCACCAAGACCAAACTGAGAGACAGAAAAAGGGAGAAAAAGAAATCATTAGAGGCAAACAAAACGAAGACTACCATGATAATTCTTTAAGGGCAAGCTCTCGATAACTTTCATATTTTAGTTTAGTACAGTTTTTGACAACCTATAATTATATGCTCGATATGATGTTGTCTACCTTTGTGTTACATGTCATTTAGTCTGTTCTTAAGAATGAAGAAATCCCCCAAGTAGAAATGGATAGACTGTTACCTTTGGGAAAATTAGCATGGTAAATGAATATTAACTTGCAGATGGTTGGATATAGGGCACAGCAGTAGCTCCTAACTAACAATTGATTAACTTGTAAATTCCCATTGCCCAGCTGTTGTTCAGGCTGTTTACCATAAAGAACAGAAAAAAGGGGGGCAGAGAGAGGATCCAGATGCTACGGGTACAGAGGCAAAGGCAATCTGTCATTGTTGAGAACTAACACTGATGGATGCTGCTTTGAATGGGTATTGGTTTTAGTTAAACATGACAGAGTGAAGGATGATATGTCATTGGTCACACAGGTCTGACAACAACTCGGCACTGGGTTTATTTTCCACCTAAGACTTCCTGACAACATACCAGCAGCAAGTTAAGTCAAACAGTTTTCTTTTGTGTGTGTGTGTGGATGAGTTTAGGTAAGGGGAAACAAATCAATGATAAACAATTATTAAAGTATTAATTTCTTTTCTTTCTTTTAATCTTATTGTTATTATTATTTAGAAAAACAAATAACCTACTTGACTAGAGTCATTAAAGGGCATATTGCAAGTAAATTTTTTTTCCAAAATGAATATGCATAACCTAAATAGCATTTGAAAAGTTAATGCAGGATTTAAAATGTTTTAAAAAGACACGAGGGCACAAATTTAGTAGATAAAGTGACCGTTTTTTTTTCCCCCACCTTTGTATTACGTCACCAGGCTTTGTGTTGGCTCAGTGCAGCATAGGAGTCAGCATGTTTTCATTAGTTTTATTTCAGTTTATCATCGTCATGGTAAATTATTGTGTCCAGCCTGTCAGGACATCGAGTCCACAGGTTTCCTAACAAACAAAAAGTTAGAAAACCTGCCTGGGTGGCATTTTGTGCTGGAAAAGAGACGAGACTTCACTTCTGCATCTGCTTAGAAAAATGCAGTGGTGTGTAGTGTTCACTTTAGACCGGAGGATTATCATCGCGGAGTTCAACATTGTAATACTCAATATATCTCCTCTAATCGTTGCTCTGTCTAATCCTGACCTGTCCCTAATTGTCTGTCATAATTGTATGGCTGTGGTCCGTGATATGAGTATGAATAAACATTTACAATTTCCTCAGCGTCCAAACTGTCATTGCGATCCATTGTTTTCCTATTGTTGAAATTCACCACACTCCCTCCCGTTACGTCACTTCCGTTTTTGGCATTTTTTAGATGCGGAAGTAACATTTTCTCACAAAAACGACTCCAGAAGCCTTAGTATTTCTATCTATCTATCTATCTATCTATCTATCTATCTATCTATCTCTATCTCTATCTATCTCTATCTATCTATCTATCTATCTATCTATCTATCTATCTATCTATCTATCTATCTATCTATCTATCTATCTATCTCTATCTATCTATCTATCTATCTATGTCTGTCTGTCTGTCTGTCTGTCTGTCTGTCTGTCTGTCTGTCTGTCTGTCTGTCTGTCTGTCTGTCTGTCTGTCTGTCTATATATATATAAAATCTAGTTCCTAAATTATTTTTCTATACATTGACTCACTGGGGGCTCTAACCTGCAATATGCCCTTTAAGGTGGTTAAAATAAAACTTTATGGGAATATGTTAATTTTATATATATATATATATATATATATATATATATATATATATATATATATATATATATATATATATATATATATATATATATATATATTCAAATAAATACATAGTCCTCTATTTTAAGTAGAGAAATATGTTATTTAATTATATTTATTTTAATTATAAAATTAAAGTCTTATTTTATATATATATATATATATATATATATATATATATATATATATATATATATATATATATATATATATATATATATATATAGTAAATCACATAATCCTATGATTTAAATTTTAAATTAAACCTTAATGACTTTACAAACAAGAAACAAACCTTTTATTAAGAAAGGATGCATTAAATTTAACAAAAGTGACAGTAAAAACAAAATGTTACAAAACATTCCTAGTTCAGATAACTGCTGTTCTTTTGAACTTTCTATTCATCAAAGTATCCTGACAAAAAGAAAACTATCACAAAAAATATCAAGCAGTAGCAGCGTTGCTAATACATTTTTTTTATTTTTTTATTTTTTATACACAATATTACTGTTTTTAAAACTTTTGTGTGTATTCTTTTGGTAATAAACTGTTTTAATTAAGGTAATTAGTCTCAGTTCCTACCCAAACCACATACTTAAGCTATAGTATGCAAAAATCTATACCGAATGCACTACATGACAGCAGAGGCAGCCCCTAAAAACACTGAGCTGACACTGTGCGTTATAGCACTCACACTCACATTCAAAATTTGGATGAAACTCTTAGATCAGCTCAGCTCGGCTTCCAAACAGGCCAGAACGAATCATGAAACATTGGATGGTCTGCTGCACCCTGACTCTCTGACCCTCTGTTCCTCAGGGTGAGGCCAGGTACATGTGGACCTTCCATCCAGCTGCACAGGATCAGACGTACATCATGTGAGAGACACCGCTAGGGACCCTGCAGGACAACAAGCCAATCCATGACCCGACAGGCAGGCCTCCTAAGCTGGCCCCAGGTGACGTCTGGTCAGCCGAACACAAGGGCAGAGTCTGGGGAGTGTCTCCATGGGTTTGTATAAACAACACTTCTGCAGAACTCATCTCCCACTGGCTGCCAAACCTCGTTAATGTTTCATCTCAAAACCTTTAGAGTATCAGGAGTCATATTTCAAGAGGAATATATATATATATATATATATATATATATATTATGGACTGTAATTTTTTTATATATATATATATATATATATATATATATATATATATATATATTTATTATGGACTGATTTTTTCTTGCCTTTCTGATTCTAGAACATTGAAAACACCCTAGGCTCATTATGAGTTTGTGAGGTCCCTAACAAGAAATCAATATTTTTCTCACATTTAAAATGACTTTTGTAAATCCATTGCTACTAGCAAATGATTAAGTTGTAGCTTTCTTAATACATGCCAATTAGCATGCCAACATTTATAAATAATAATATATATGACTTTGTTTTGCAACATTACTTATCATAAGTGTAGTTATTTTTCAAAGAGATAATTTAACTGTAAGATACAAGTGTGTGTATGCAGGAGTATTAATTGAACACCAACCTTAATTTAAATTCATTTTATGTTTTTCACTTTATGCTAATGCTTAATAAATGAAGCCAGGCCAACCTGTATATATTTTTATTCCCCTCCTTCCCCCAAAAAATGTAAACACTAATAAACGAATGTGCATAAATATAAAAGCTACATGGCAGAATTGTATTCTATTTGTATGCAACTCCAGGTGTCCATTGTTTAAATGAGCACTGTCAGGTCACATTTGAGGTTATTGGAAAAAGGTCGAGTAAATGTTAATTCATGTTAATATGGCAATTACATCAACACAACTAAAATGCACAGTAGATCATTATTCAGTTATTGCCACAGATTTTAAACCACAGTACAACAACTGAGTGAAAAACTAGATCATTATTCAGTTATTGCCACAGATTTTTAAACCACAGTACAACAACTGAGTGAAAAACTATTTTCCTTTTCTGCAGTGTCCTGGGAATTGTACGTTGTCTCGTTATAAAACAGTATGATATATTCCTTACAAATAGATCTGTTTTCTACCTAAACAGTGGGGAATTAAAGAGGACTAAATAGCCCGATCTGTAGGTGGATGTGCGATGCAGCCCTTTAAGAGTGAAGAAGCCCTTGAGGCTGCACTGCTCTCGGACATAACCATCGACGGTAGCAGGTGAAAGTGTACAGGAAGAAGGACTCACTACTTTGGTCAAAAGGTAGATGGGTGAAAAAAGAAAAGCAGTTGAGAAGCTTTTCAGCTGGTGAGCTTCAGATAGGAAGACCCTGGAGGAAACAGGAGAGAGCCATTAATAACCACAGTATCACGGTGATCTATTTGCATGGATGAGCTACAAACGGATAATGAACTAGTCTTACAGTTTTTCCTTTTCTTTGCGTAGCTGTCTCTTTGCCTCCTTCCAAGCTTGTAGCGCACCACTGGGAGAGCTCTCGCCTGTACGAAACAGCATGACAAATCAATGCCTTATTCCAAAATCAAGGGAAAAGGTTATTCTCTGTCTCCACGGGATTCGGCGCTCCCCTGTATCTCTTGCCCTCCCCTTCTCCATTTAAAACCAAACAAACCTCAGTCTTACGCACACTCCCTAATTAAGAGTAGGGCAGTGGGGCGTTTTTTGTCTTTTTGGTTATGCTTGCAGTGCTAGTGCGGGGAGTGTGAAAACAGATCTGATGGACTGCATGCCCCCGACTCTACTTCGCCCAGGCTCCAGCAGGTACGGCAGCATGATTGACAGCTCTCAGGTCAGCCACATCTTCCAGACTGTTGTAGGGTGGGCGTTAAAGAGATTTGGAATGCCTGGGACCCTGATTGCTTTATAGCTGGGCTGTCAGAGCCATTGTATGGGTTGGTATTATTAGGGTTCGCCATCTCTCCCCATCTGGGAGGCGTCGCATTTGCTGCTCACAGCATAAAGAGGCAACACCACACCATTTATATCTCTTCTTTCTCTTTGGCTGAAAGAAAGAGAGAGGGAGAGAGGGTGAGAAAGAGAAAAAAGAAGAAGGGAAACAGAATCATTAGTGTCCCTTGGGAAAGCAACCAAATGCGGTGGAACTCACACCAAACGTTCTTTGTCTTTGACAATACAGAATTTTCAATCAATACACTGCAGCAGCTTGGGCAAAAAACACAGATTCAAGTATTATGAAGCCTATATGAATTTTTATGACATACTGAACAGGTAAAAGAGTTAACAAAATAAACAAAAGATATGTGTACTAAATAATATTTAGTACCTTGTCATTTTGTAGTTACAATATTGAGCGCATAGCAAATTAATATTTCTTGTCAGATTTACTAATTACAAGTTAGTTTTGGAATTTTATTCCAACTGAAATAAATGCTGACGATTCAGTTTCTTTCTTGACAAAATTTCTTTCAATAGGAACCAAACAAGTGAAATAATGACATTCATGTAATCAGCAACAAAATAAATTATGGATGTTGCATTTAAATAGTAACAATTAAGAAAAGCAAAAAGCATTTAATGGAATAAACATTTATATTACTTTATAACAACATATGTTAACAATTTCCTTCCTTCGGCAGATCTTTCTTCAGTCATCTCATTCCCGCAGGTAAAGCAGGTGTGCATTGGTCCTAAGAACAACAAGCAAGAATACACGTCCGCCCCCTTCTTAATTCCCCAGGCGGGGATGACAGACTGACAGGTTGCTGGAGGTCAGTGGAGCAGTGGCCCTTCTCTCCCTGGGACTGGGCTGATAGTCTATACAGGTCCCCGACACTCCTGGCTTCCTCATGTTTTTTGGCTGGAACCCTGCCGATGACTTGCCGGTGTACCAGCCTCCTTGGAGACATGACAATGGGCGGGGTGCTGCGTTGCAGACTCACACCTTTCTGGTCAACGCCTTTCTGCGTCCCAGTGGGGTAAGCCGGGTCCAGCACTACTCACTCAGTCTATCCACCCCCCTTTCCCACTAGCACATAGGACATCCCAGCTTCAGTCGGGCCCCGGCGCCCTGGCACGAGCGGCCCTGTGAGATTTGCCGGGATACGGCGCCTGAGATGTCGGTTCAGACCTGCGAGTCTGGGCAGGGCCTGAGAGGGGCAGCGGCGCGCTGGGACGGCCCAGACTGTGGCTGCAGATCATGCTCCATTATGTTTGGACTCAGGGGGTGTGAAAGCACTGCGGTCCCTAACGTCTCTCCTCCTAAAAGATCATCAGTTGGCTATAGCTGGAGGCGAGTGTGGCCCCTAATTCACTTCATTATCCCCATGTCTTTGTTTGGGCTTTTTGGGATGTGCTTTTGTGGTACATGACTACACCATATATACCGTAATGTCTGAAGCTCCCTCTGACAGAAAACGTGTGAGGAATAGGCGGTAGCGCGTCCGGTGCTGACACCGGTATTGATTCGAACAAGTCGTGACTCCTCCGCCATGTGTCTGTATGTCTTCTCATCTGAGAAATAAGTGTTAGTCTCTTCCTCACTGTACTCCATTGTGTCCTCAGCAGTTGCCATATTGATTTTGTTTTTTCTTTGAGTCCTCCCATTGTCTGTGCCCTTTACCGCTGGGATTAATCTAATTGTTTATCTCTGAATCTTTTTCCTGCCTTCACTCCCGTCTGCCTCATTATGTGCCAAGATTTGACAAGTTGAGTCTCCACACTCTGCAATCGCATTTTACAACATGTCGATCTTCAGAACACTACAGATGGCCTGCCTCTCAGCAGACCCTCCCACATGGAATGTAACAAACATGACAACGCTGCACATTCTAACATGGTAACACGCATACACGTTCACACACACATACACAAACACACATCCACACTGGCATATACTGTTGGATGCACTCGAGCACACACACGCAAGCATTCGCACAAGCAACACGTTGCGAGATGCAGACACGCACAGACGCACTGACCAACCCTTCGTGTTAATACTGGATAGTAAAAAAAATCTGCTTTTCCTCACATCGCTGTGAATTTCTAAGAGAAATTCCAGTGGGTGCAGTCGAGGAGATGACAATATGTGCAACATCTCCAAACGCTTGTCAATCCACGTGGTACACTCAACAGCATTGTAAGCACACAATGCTGAAGAAATATATAAATAATGCCAGCCAAAAAGACACAACTGTCAAAGAGCTTCGTCTCTCCAGACTGAGGGGACGTACAGGCAGCGATCTTTTTCTACTCGCTTTGTGTGTTTCATCTTTTTTTCTCTCCCGTTGTTTTTTTCAACAGCATCCCAAACGCTCTTGGGCCCATGGAAGCCCCGTGGTCAGGTTTTATCAGTGAGTTAACTCTACAGAAGTGGGCCAGATCAATACAAGCATTCTCTGAGAGACGGGGTGCAGTCGGAGCCTTGTGGATGTAGATATGTGTGTGTGTGTACGAGTGCCTTCAGGAGCAGATCGATGGGCTGACAGGGGCTCCGCTTTGTTCTCACACAGTGCTCAGATGTTCGACGTGCTTTACATGATTGCTTAAAGGTTTCTGTTTGCCGTCTTGTTTGTTTGCTACATACTTTTTTTCTGTCTGATTATTCTTCATTATGCACTTTGCTAGCACAGCAGAGTTTACAACTAGTTATTGTTTTTATTGTCAGGTTTCCTCGGTGCACACTTATAATAATAAAAGACTTCAGATATTCAGCTCTACAGAACAATGGGGAATGCCTGTATTCTCGGATATAGTGTAGTTAACCAGTGGAAATACAGTACAGTAGAGTATTGGTCAGAGTGATAAACAATAGACCCTTCGCTATACCCCGTATTCAAATGTTGGCTTGTAACATTTTAATACGGGGTATAGCGAAGGGTCTATTGTATATCACTCTGACCAATACTGTTTGACATGCAGCACTGTACTGTACTGTATTTCCACTGGTTAACTACACTATCCAATATTAGCAACTGTTGCCATCCGCCATTTTCTTTTTTTTTAATCTTTTCCAATAAATCTTTAAACTTGCATATGTAATTATAGTAACTAACGTTCACAGTGAATATGCTGCAGAAATGTTAGGAACCGTTCTGTTCACTTACATTAATGTGAACGTTTTATATTTAGCCTTTTCTCTTTTTTCAGTTGGCGTTTGTCAGAAGCGTTTGGCAGTCTCTACAGCTCTATTAGCAGCCTTTTTTAAATCATGTTACTGCATAATTTAACAATTTCGAAAAGTGCTCAATTCATGTCACAATTAATTCCCATAAGAATAATATCAGTTTTTACCACTTTAGGAGCACATTTTACTGAAAATCATGCTGTTCACAGAAATCTCCAAATATATGGGACTTTCTGTAAAGCTCATAAGAGTTAGCAACAGTAACCAAGAGGGGTGGAGCTTAGTGAAAGGGTCGACTGTGTTTTTATGTGATTTGTTGCTTTGAACACAATTTACTGCAATTTAGGATAAAATTATAATAAATAACAATTTATTATTTTTATAAATGTAGTAGTTATAAACCATACATGAAAATGAAATGACCCCTTAATAGAAGGTTTTGTCGTTTTTGCATGATAAATAATACTTTCAAAATAATAAGGAAAATCAACAGGCCTTAAAAGTCTGATTTGCAAAATTTGCCCACTCCACTTCTAAACAACGGTCCTCATAAGTGCCTGCGAGAGTGGCTGAGACTTGAGAATAAGTGTCCGCATACTTGCTGTGCACAATTCTTCATCTGAAGAACTATTTTGGTCCTCTGACAGGGTTGGCCTTTGACATCCTTTGTCATCTTTTGAGTCTAAAGAATTTTTTTTTTGCACCAAATTTACCCACTTCCACCGTGGCCCGCACGGTCACCTAAAGCAAGTTAAGCACTTGCCTCTCTAAATAAGCAGCCTGAAATTACTACTAATAAGAACTTGTGTGCGTAGGCTGGCCCTCCACTGAAAGGCGTTGACCGCCGAGGACAAGTAGGTGTCAATAGATCTAGTCTCTGAGTCTGTGGAACTTTAAGAAGCATGAGCTCTTCTTCAGGCCTTAATAAGACAGCACAGATGCGCCCTTGTCTGAGCATGGCCTCTGTGTCTTATTGTACTTTGGCCTCCCAACCACGGAGCCCCCTAACAGGGCAGGGCCGGGACTACGTCGCTGTGTAAGAGGGTCTCATTAAGAGAGGCAAACGAAAACCGGGGTCAAGGTACATAAAGGTGCCCTGAGCTAAGGAGCATGCCGCTAAGATGAGCTAGGAGCTTCTCCACAGTTCAGGGTCGCCCCTCCAGACCTCTGGCCCTCCCTGCCGTGACCTCCTATCTCCAGCATTATTTGATGAAGCAGAGCTTGATAATTATTTTGCATGGATGGAGAAGAGGGCAAGGGTGTGAAAGGAGAATGTCATTCGGAGGGAAAGGATAGCAGGGGATGACAGAGAAGAGAAAGAAAACCAGAAGAGGAGAGGAGAGAGAAGAGAAAAAAAAGATCAAAAGCAGGCCTTTCGCTTTTCATGCCTCAGAAGGCTCCAAAGAGGATAAGGAACAATCAGGCCTTGGGTCTCCTGTCCTCTCTAGCAATTAGACTCAGCTGATGAAGTGAATAGGATGAATGGCAGGGTTCAAGGCCTTTCTAGGATTCACACAACAGGGTGTGTTTTTCCCCTTCTCCTCCTTTATCTCTTTCTCCCCTCCGAGTGGCACAAATGCAGCTGAAATATTTCCAAATGAAGACAATGTGGTCCAAGGTGCCAAATCTTAATCACGGTGGCTGATGAGACTGAAGAGGAGAAAGAAAAGAAGGGAGGGAGGGAGAGGGTGTGAGAGCTGCTCAGGAGAACAAACACATACATTCAATGCAGTGCATCTTTGCACCTTATCAAACCACCCCCCAAAAAAGAAGGATTTACGTCTCAAAATCCCCTTTGTGTGTTTGCCGTTGTTCGGCTATATACCAAAGAAAACAAATAAGAGCGGGGAAAAATGTATCTCTCGCATCAAGACAATCGCCACTGTGCTGTAGACTGAATGCACCTCGCAGATGGCGCTTTGTCTGAAACTGATAGTACCCTGGAAATCTGGGCACGAATGTACAGCAACTACACATTCTAGGCATTCTAGGGCAGATAATATTGCGTTTACCGCTCAATCCTGGAAATAAAACACCACATTGTAAATCCACATATGCTCTGTAATGACCAGGATTGGTGGAATTCAGCAAAATCCGCAATAACAATAAAGACAACAATCAGGCTCCTTTTAACCTTTACTCCTTTTTTCTAGATCATTCCTCCTATTCTATTTCATTTAACCCAAACTTAATTTACCATGAGCGCGCTGCTTTTTTTCCCACCAACCCCTCTGGTGTGTTTTCTCAGCCATTCCTAATACAGTATATGGCAGTAAGTGGCTCTGGAGGCCCGGTCCATGCCGCCACACTGCACTAAAACCTTAAGATGCTTAGTGATATTCTTTAATCTCGCCCACTGATAATGTGTTTAAAGAAGCAATTCAGCTTTCCAAACTTTGAGGGTTCAAAGTCTCTGAGGCATGGGGTCAGAATGCCAATGAGCTAAATAAAGAGTAGCCAGAATGGGCTTTGGGGAGGATTTGAAATTTGGGCTTCTCAATCTCTTTGATCTAAATAGAGTTTCAGGCCACAATGATGCAGAATATCAAATGCTAAGAACTGTGACTCGGCCTGCATTTGCTGTGTTTGGTATGCTGAATCCACAGAATAGTGCTCAATAGTCTTTACACAATGGGCTTATTTCAGGGGTACATTTGGGTAGGGGGCATTTTTTGTGGCAATGGCACAAAATGCCAGAGAAGAGAAGAGAAGAGAAGAGAAGAGAAGAGAAGAGAAGAGAAGAGAAGAGAAGAGAAGAGAAGAGAAGAGAAGAGAGAGAGAAGAGAAGAGAAGAGAAGAGAAGAAGAGAAGAGAAGAGAAGAGAAGTTGCTTGCATAATGCACTGGCTCTTAATTGTGCATCTTAAAAGAGCTCATATACTCTATTATTTATTAGTAATGTACATTAAGAAGAGGTATTCTATCTTTAATGATGTACTCCTCATCTTTACAGGATATTATAAATTACAGTGAAGTGCTCCTCATAATATTGGTAAACAGTCTATTGATATTAATAATGATATTTTTAAGACCATTTTGTCATTTATATTTTAAATGAAATATCAAAATATCACAATCAGATCTAACTCATTTATTTAATTTTTAATTTCCATCCAATCTTTAACTGTCATTGTGCAACTAAGTGAACAAAACAGATATTATTAACTCACAACCGACAGAAATATTCTAAGATCAATGAAGGACATAAACAAGTATGTAAGAAAAACATCAGAGAAAGCTAATTTTCATCACATTAATTGTTCAAAAAAAATTGCACAAAGGGGATATGTTCCTGTTAGAATAAACCTAAGCTTGTAAATGCACGTGATTTCAGTATTTACATATTTACAAAAAAGCACTTCAAGGTTGTAGTAATTTTGATTTATGTTATTTAGTTACATAACCTCTCTCTCTCTCTCTCTCTCTCTAAGTGTGCATGTGTATATAATGGACAAATACATCAGGAAGAGTCTAATTATAGTAATTCATTATAATAATTAATTAATTTAGGATACAAAAATGTGTACTCCAGATCAGATTGTGTAATATTACACGCCCATATATTCTAAAACGTTCCCATTGTTTTAAATGGCAGAGCCATTGATTCTATAATTGTGGTTGTAGTTTGTGTGAAGATCATTCCAAACGAAACCAATGAAATGTGAATGGGAAGTGAGGATACTCTAGATAATGGCTGTCTATTTTTAATTGTTCACATATTTTTTCTTTTCCTCAGTGACATGGCCATTACTTGGCAGTCAACACTTATCGTCGAAATCGTCCAGGATTAATGGTCTAACTTGGGCTGGTAAAAAAATGTTGAAATTGTCCCGATTATCAGCTCAGGAAAAAGAATAATGGTTATTTGTCATTGCGTTAGGCTGAAAGAAAGAGTAATCTAACAAAACACAAAGTTAAGTACACTATTAACCCTTCATCGAGAACACATTTAGTGGGGGAAGAGGATGCCCAGATTGCTTTGTGTATGGCTCTGTTGCTTTTCTTTAGTTGCCAGTAGTGAGGCTCGAAGAAAGCAAAAAGGGTCATCTCAATCTACAAAAAATTACCAAGGTTAGCGGCCATTCAAAATTAGAACTCGCATAATGACATCAGCAGACAATCCTATCTTGTTTACTTAAAGCACATGAAAAGCCTATGTTTGAACCAAGGACATAAAACAGATATTAATTACAAGATGTCCAAGTTCATCTATTCATCATTAATTCTAATGATCTGTACGTTTCCATTGTACATTGTTTAAAGGGGTTTTACTATTCACTTATTTCAACAGTGAGCCAACAGTGCAATAATGCAGTTTGCTTGTCAAAATATATGCAACATTTAATAACTGCTGTCAGATATATCCTTACATAAGTGAGACGGATTGTGAATATATTAATAAAATGTACAAATCAACTCCACAAAAGATGCTGTCGTACAGTATGATTTGTCGAAAGTTTGATTTGGAACTTAGAGTTTAGTATATCAATTCCTTAGTTGAATTCAAGTGCATTATCTGACATTAAATGATACAAATCTGCTAGCCTGTAAGATTTCCCAGTATGATATTTAAAAGCACTGAACACTATACCGCCCGAAACCACGGTCACCTCAGCGTGGCCCACAGGACAGACAGGTTGTGACTTCCCGAGAGGGGGGCTATCTGTATGGCAGTGTTTCCTCTTCATCCCAGCCGCAGAGAGCAGCCATGTCCCTGCCTCATTAATCTTTAACAATAATTTTTCTTGTCTCCCTCCTTGGAAGTATCTATTAGCTACTCACTGCTATCTGTTTGTGGGCTATTTTCTTCCCTTTTTCCCCATGAATGTTTGATATATTGGAGAGAGAATGATTGTTCACTGCAATGAGGCCAGCCCATGGCCCCAGTAAGACAAATTGCTCTATAACGTCTAAATGGCAGTCAATGATAACTCATTGTAAGGAGTGTAAGTGACTTCCAATGGAGTGGCTGGAGAAACTGAGAGTAATGGTGGTGCATGGGTGAAAAATAGATGTTTGGTTCTCTATAATTACTCCATTAGGGGGCTCTCTGTTAATCCACCAAACCACAGCAAGTGTTTTCGCAGCAGTTCCCAATAAATACAACTGGACAGAGACGAGAGGAGCCGTTTGTTTTCTTGACTTACATTTTTGTTTCATTTTCTGTAAAATTAAATATTTGCTTATACCTTTGGGATTGTATAAGTATCTGGCTGATCTCCTTTTACAATAGCAATAAATATATGCAAAAAGAGATTTCAGGGTAATAAAATGAATGCCAAAAGCAGTTCTACCTCATCATATACTGAAGACCTGCACGTGTCTGGACAGATTTGACCCTCTCTATTCCTCCCCAACGTGAGAGCTGTTCAACTAGAAAGGAAAGCGCTAGCAGGACAAAAGAGGACAATCTGTCCTTTCAGGAACCTAAGTAACTCACCCTTCCCATCCCCAGACACACATAATGATAACAATTTTTAGACCATTTGGTGTCTGCTCCCACTGCCTGTAGCACTCTGGACAAAGACTAAGCAAAAACTGCAGCAATATGGTCTTTGGGGTTTGATTTGACCAAACAATCTGCTTTCTTAAGTAGACTTTTAAAAACACAGCTACAAGCAATGCCCACAGCTTTGCCACTAAGTCGAGAGTCGACCTCATGCCCTACTCAGACTGTACATCCCATCTGCTTGTATGCCCATCTCGGATTCACTCTGATGGGTTTAAACCTGTGTCCCTCTCGTTCTCATTTCTCCAAACCTGTACTCATCTTTTACATTTCACAGTAAACTGCCTGCAATATAACACTGAGTCACTGTGGTTCTCAACTGGTGGGTTGTGGCCTAGAAATTGGTCACAGGTCTAAAAGGGTCACGGAGAACAAACACAAAAATTAAAGCAAATAATACAATACAAATATAATCTTGCATGCTTAAGGTGGCACACTAAATAAGCTTATCAACTTTTAAAAGGGAGGATACAATGTTTTCCATGTCTTTTGTTGTTGATATCAAATTCAACAGTATTTTAATGAAAATTTGCTTTCACTTGGAAGAAACCAGAAAGGGAAATGCCCTCATCCTCACAAACCATGAATAACTGCACGGTGAAAGGGTTTATGAACCAGACAACAGCAAATACATCTACAATGTATTTTGTGTCTGTGTATTATTGCTTGAAACTACTGAAATTCGATTTTGTGCAATAAATAGTTGAAGCAAAGCACTTAGAGAATCACTGATCTAAGCTACAAATGATTTCAAACATTATATACAGTGATGCAAGCTTTGTTCAAGACTAAAAAACATGCTACTGTACTGCCCAAAGGATCCCATTGCCCAAAGTCTGCTCACATATATGTATATATGGTGTATATATATATATATATATATATGAATATATACAATATATATATATATATATATATATATATATATATATATATATATATATATATATATATATATATATATATATATATATATATATATATATATATATATATATATATATATATATATATATATATATATATATATACTTTTATATTGAATCAAATCTGAATATATATATATTGTTTGAATATATATATATATATATATATATATTGTGTTTTTGGAAAACCTTCATGATGTGAAATCACAGTTTATATTTTTATTTCAAATATTCAGTGTTCCTACCTGCATTTCATGGGGTGACAGATGCAGTTCTCTTACCGTGGCAGCGTGTGTTTAGCAGCAGCAGTGACGTGCCTCGCTTTCCTGTCACCTTGGAGCTTTCCCGCGCCCGCTCAACACATCATTTTCGCGGGCTATAGCGCCGCTCAGTGGATATATCGAATCCCTCTTTGCTCCTTTATAGTTTATGGAGGCCTTGGAGGACAAACAGAAACTTCCTGTCCGTCGCCCACTTCTTTTCTTGTTTGAATGTCTAGATTTATAAATCTAAGGAACTTATATTACATCCATCCGCGATTGTGGCCTTTATAACTGTCATTACTCTTGGTGTTTACGCCATAAATTGACTACACGGTGTTTATTGACGTAGCGTGTACTCACCAACAGGACGGGATGCGAAGTCAATGCTGTTGAAAAGTGAGGCGAGTAATGTATGTAAACCTGTGACACTGTATCCAAGCAACTGTCCAGAAATGTAATCAGAACAACAGTCAAGCGTTTACAAACCTATCCAGACCCTCTTTCTCATATTTTGGGCCTCACAGACGAGTTTAAATGTATGTTTACTGTACATAAAAATGCTAGTAGGCTAATTGCAGTGGGAACAGTTTGTAAAAATGCTAAAAACTGTTAAATGGAAAAATATAAGTTACCGATAAATTTATGATGTTCTAATCTTATTATTTGTTAAAAATAAGTTAAAAGTTGTTTTATTTAGTTATATACACACACATTGTTTTATATAACAACGTGTGTGTGTGTGTGTGTGTGTGTGTGTGTATATATATATATATATATATATATATATATATATATATATTGGTTTTTATTTTGTGATATAATTTATATGTAAAGGGCATTCACAGAATTCCATGTGCAAACACATCACATTTATTCATCTATACTGGAGTGTTTTATGATGCATGTACGATACATGTTGTTTTAGATGATGTTTACTGCATTATTTCAGTGTCATCTGTGATGGGGTTTTGTGTTTGTGTAGTTAATACTCTGACTTTATGGTATTGTTAACTATTGTTGCCAGAAAGGCCAATTTTGCTGAACTTTGGTTTTCTATTGTGTCATCAATTTTATTATCAGTACAGTTTACAGAACCATCAAAAAACAAGTTCAGTCACTCAAATAGGTTGTCATGGTAGCATTATATGTTTTATATATAAACCGTAAAATATACAGTCTCCAAAATCCCATCTTGTAATGCTTGGTCACCATCATTGTATTTTTACAGTACCATTCTGGCAATCAGGCTGCATGTTTTTACCGTACGTTTAACAACAGAAAAGGTGTAGTTGTAGAGGCATATTTAGGCACATATGGCCACTTTCACAAAAACGTCTAAACTAATGAGATGGAAAGGCCTGTGTTTTATTGTTTCTGCTCAATTGTGTAGGATTTATTTTACACCGCTGAGGTGGATAAATGCGATACCTTATGAAGTGCTGCATTTTTATTTTTACTGCTCATTTTGGCAGTAAAATCAGCTGTAAATCGAGGCTACTGGTGTAGGATGCTTAAAATGTCTCTTGTGAATGGCCAATTTGGCCACTCAATGCAAAACCACTGAGTAAAAGCTAAAAAAAATTAACATAAATATTTTGAAACCCCACGTAACATGGATATTTTCTTATATTCTCACTGCAAATCTGATGTTTTTCAAGAAGGGCAAGAGGAAAAGACTTGTAGAGTAGAACAGTGTGTGTTCTGACCTGCTTGAAAAGTGAGGTTTACCTTGATTAGCTTTGATTGATTAATTAATAACAGATCATTGAACATGCATGCTGAGATCTAACTGATTACTGGCCCTGTGGTAGAGGTGGGGGTTTGCCTGAATGCTTGCTGGGGTTGTAATTGTGTGCAGCTGGGTGGCCGGGTGCTTTAAGAGTAATGGAGAGAAAGCAAGAGAAAAGAGAGTGTGGCCTCCTGCTCTTTTGAAGCAGCCTGTCGCAACACGTCCGCCTGATATCACCTCTCTCTGACACCTCCCCATACAGGATGAGACCGCACCGATTTAATGGTTTCAAGCCATATGTTGAAAAGCGTTGTGGTGTGTGTGTGTGCGCACCTTGTCGCTAAAATAAAAGCCTTGTAGGAATTTTTTAGCTGTTGCGTTGGGAATTTAAGCATATGCTGGGCCAACATATGCATTGTTTCACTTTTTGATGATTGTTTAGCTAAACCTTTTGTAATATTACATTTTCACAATTTAGTGGAGGCGCCTCTTTATAGTCACCACGAAGTAGCAATTCAGGCAATTTTGGGCATCATGTGGTCTTGTTTCTCTGGGCTTGCTTTGTATTAGATCAGTGTCCTTTATCTAACATAGCTCTGAAAAGAGTTGCCTTTAAAGGGATAACAGTCTGTTTAAAAAGGCTCAGCGATGTGTGTGTTTTGAAGCTCTAAGTGCAACAGAGGAGGGCCATAGATTGGCAGTCTTCAGGATGTGTGAAGGAGGAACAGGCGAATTGCTTTCTCTCCTCACCCAAAAGGAGAGTTTGTGGCCAAGCTTGATTATCCAAGATGAGAGAAAAGGATTGTTGAGTTCTAAAAATCTCACACTAAAGTTGTCCGGTGTAACATAAGATGTAGCACTAGGATTCTCTCCTGTGTAGTTTTCTCACTCTTATTTTGTGATTTGCATGGTTCAAATTGTTTCGTTTTCTCCTGAAAATGGACAATTATGTTTGTCAATAAGAATTGCTTTTTGCATATTGAAATTCTGATATTATTACGTGCGTAATGTTATTAGTCGCCTGCCAACATGATGCTATAACCAAAAATATTCCAACATCATCAACTAGCGGTTTGCCAACTGGCTAATGTTGGACATACAACATCTGGTTTGTTCAGCATTAATTCATATCAAAGGCAAAATGGAATTCATTTAAGTGTGCGATTGATCAATTTGGCAACTATGCTGATGATGTTATGATAGATTTGTTTTAAATGCTTTTTGTCACTCAACACAGCCGCTGCCAAAATTGTGCTTCATGATTAGGCCATTGTAAGCTCACTACGCCTAATGAACGCAGCGCTTAGCGCGAGCTAGACTGCTCGGTTTGTGAATCTCTGCATCGCAACAGCCTGGTAATAACACAGCTGTGGCGTTATGTGACATCTCCAAGCATGGATCCAGGATCTTTGCTCCCCGGGTTTCGGGTGCCACTCAAGCCCTCCCTGTGAAAAGCTGTTTTTCATTTGATGCTCCAGCCGTTGGTTATTGTCAGCATATTCGAGAGGTCCTAAGTCCCGAAATGAGTCCTGTATTATTTTAGACTGGCTTGAATATTGCACGGCGGGAGGCTGAAAATGAGACCTTCCATCAAAAGATTGCCTGCAGCGCGTTCTACTCTGTGCAGCATTCGGGAGGTCTCACACAGAGCGAAAACACACTCTTTGACCACACAATTATATATTTATTATCAACTCCTTTGATGATTTTCCCCCCCCTTCCTTCCACTTCTATTCTATACCTGATTTTGGTAGCTGAAGTGGACTAGAATTGAAGAGCTTCTAAGCTGTAGTAAGAATGTGGGCGGCCTTGTGGTTTTGGGCTGTTAAAAGATTAGAGAAAATGCAGACAGCTAGTGCAGGCGGAATCAAGTGAACCATAAAATAAGGTGTTTTCTCACCTCCCTCGACTCAGGTGCACATCTCAGACAAGGTTTCACAATCTTACAGTGCCTGTTTTATAAATGAATGAACCGTTGCAGTTGTTCAGCTGCAGACGAATGCCAGATGTGTTCCTATTCATATGCAGTTAGACAGTACAGTGATGTTACTGCTGCGTTTTTATTCATTATAGGCATTATAAATATAATCATTTATTTTATTATAAACAAGCAAGAAGATATAGCAGGAAATAATGGGTGGGAGGGAGATCAGGAAATTCAATGTTGTATTTCCTGCATGAGCACCACAGCTCAATATGTTGCAAGCTAACCACTTGGCCATAGCTCCAACATCCTGTTTTGAGATTTGCATGCAATGTTGTGTAGCCTCTAACATGAAAGCTGAATGTGTTGTCGCCTGTGTCGGGCCAAAAAATCTGCACATGAACACGCAGAGAGAACTACAGCCGACTGTCAGCTAGCGCGCCTGCGTGTAAATGAGACGGCTGTCTATTTCAGCAGACATATTTGTCATCATTCAAAAAGGGAAACTAACGCTGTAGGCTGCAGATACACAAACCGTAAACAAAGCAGCGCATGCTTACCATTTTGAATATCAGTCCTGCTGATCACTTTCTTTATTCCACTCCGCTCATGTTAATATTACAACATTCGCCCAGGAAGATTCAGGTAAGAGGGCGTAAAATCAGAACAGCCTTCTGTCTGTACCACTTTGACTTCTTTTCTGCTGTTTTACTATTATTCTCGTGCACTGACTCGTTCACTTGCTGAACAGCCAATCAGAGTTCTCTCTCACAGACGGCCCGACGTGGATTCTACATGTTGAATCGTCCCCCAGAAAAAAACCCAACGGCGCCTGATTAGAGGCAGCGGTGCGAACACACAGGACAAAAAACAAAGTCAGCCGACACTCAAGAACGGCCCGACGCTGCCCGATGGCCGATCGTCAGCTTGGTGTGTCCCAGGCTTTACAGTGCCAGCTCTATATTCAAGCAAAACATGAGGACTTGTATCAAAAACTCTTTTTTTGCATCCTCATCTTTTTTTTTAAATATTTGCCTGTGCATACATTCGCTGACTTCCTTGGCATATCGCACAATAAATAAATGCGTAATCACTTATTTTAAAGGGTTAGTTCACCCAAAAATGAAAATTCTGTCATTAATTATTCGTCCTTATGTCGTTCCAAACCCGTAAGACCTTCGTTCATCTTCAGAACACAAATAAAGATATTTTTGATGTAATCCGAGAGCTCTCTGACCCCTCCATAGACAGCTATTTAATTAACAGTTTCAAGGTTCAGAAAGGTAGTAAAGACATCGTTAAAATAGTCCATGTGGCTCTAATTTTATGAAACTTTAATTTTATGAAGCGACGAGAGTACTTTTTGTGTGCAAAAAAACAAACAAAAATAACGACTTTATTCAACAATTTCTTCTAGCCTGTGTCAGACTCTTAAGGCCTGTTCACACCGGGATGATTTTCACGCACGTTTATTGCCAACGTTTTACGCCTCGTGACTAAAAGGGCGCCAATATGAGTGTGCACACCAATGCGTAAAACGCCAGGCGTTTTTTTTTTTTAAAACACCGTGGGTTTGTCTTTTTTATTTTGTTGCGGTGCGTTAAAAACTGTCCGACCAGTGAAATCGGTGCTTTTGTTCACGTGCCTGGAGCTGCTGAAGTTACAGTAAAACACTCAAGCTCAAGCACAAAACGGTCTTGCTAAGCACACATTGATACGACGAAGAAGTAGTAAGTAGACAAAGAAGATGAGCTGCTAATGCTGCTTGCCAGTTAGCAAAAAGTGTGTGAATGGAACACCGGCTTACCATTGGCCAACGCTGATCACGTGAGCATGACATGACGCCTGTGCACGAGCCGTTCTGCTGTACAACTAGGAAGCGCTGCACTGTTTACACTACGTCAACAGCACAAGAGTCTGACACAGGCTAGAATTTTCTCTTTTGAATAAAGTCGTTCATTTTATGAAGTGAAAAAAAAAATTAAGGTTACACCTTGGTAGTCACGTGGATGATTTGAATGATGTTTTTACTACTTTTCTAGGCCTTGAAAGTGTTAATTAAATAGCTATGGAAGGGTCAGACAGCTCTCAGATTTCATAAAAAATGTCTTCATTTGTGTTCCGAAGATGAACGAAGGTCTCACTGGGTGAACTAGCCCTTTAATGCTCTCCATGTTTACTACCATATGACAGCGTGCTACATGGCGTCTTTTTATCTTTCTTTTGCACATGCAGGTCAGTTCAGGACCATGACCTGTTCTCACTGAAATCTGATATTGGCCACATTTAAAACATCAATGTGAACAGCTATACAAAAAAAAAAAAATTCTGATCTGAGCGGTAAATTGGAATGGCTCGCAGTGTGATCGTAGCTTTTGTTTCTGCACTGTCTGTGAACTTAAATTCAGATCACATCATGGTTTTGTTATATTGAGCTGTGGAAGACTGCTGTGCACAAACATCTCTGTATTATCTGAAATACATCAGAGGTTATTGTGAGGTTTTCTGAGTTGAAATTGATGGATGTACAACAAAACAAATGACAGTGTTGTTTGTTAATTCTACAACACTTGTCTCTTTTAGCAGAAACCAACAAAGCACTTCACCACAGATTGAGGTTTGTATAAAAAAAGCACCTTTGTTTGTCAAGTCATAAGCCTCGATAAGAACAGAAGAGAAGAATACGTGTGGGAAAAAAAAAATAGCTGCCATATTCCAGAGCTACTCATTTAAATTTCATGAAAATGCCTGTCAGTGCTTTACAATATCCACTGACCTATTGTAAAGGCTAGTTCGAATTGGCTTACGTTAAAGACAGGAGATGCCATTTGCATGGAAAAGTCCTGCTTTCAGCAGGGGAAAAGTCAGACAACAAAACCTCGGACTTAATCAAGGCGACTTCAACTGCCTGCTACCTTTGGGACGGATCCATATCTCTTTTCCCTGGAAGAAATGGTGATGATGGCAGGCAGAAGTGTCCTTTGTGTCTAGAGAAGATATCGAGTGTTTGAAGTGTTAACGCGGATACTAAGCCTCTGGGGCGAGCGGGTGAAGGCTGCGTGTCACACTACGGGATAGGACTTGGATCTTTACTTCCCCTCTACTGACCTATGACCATGGCTGGTTTTCAGGGTTGTGCTGGTTCCCAGTCCTCCGAGGCAGTGTCCGCTTTGATCAGATCACAAATTGCAGTGAAAAAATATCAGTTTTGTTGCCAAATGTTAAAATATGAATTCCACAGAAATATAACTATATACAAAATGTATTAAAATAAAAAATATACAAATATTACAAATCTCTAGCAATTTTATACACACACACAATTATTATGTTACAATTACACGTGTAATTATTTATTTTAATGTATTTTCTTCACATGTATAAAGTTGTATAGATGAAGATATATATAATGTACATTTATTTATTTTAATGTATTTTTGACACATTTTACGTTCCATATCTTGTGAAACTGAATATCTTTCTTGGACATTCCAAGCACCTCGTGTTTATATGCTCTTTTGTGCCGCTGTTTGTGTAGTGGCCAGACTGACATGATGCATTGAGGCCACACATAAAACATCTTGCCATCTGCACTCCAAGCGTGGTTTTCGGCTGCATTCGTTCATCCTTGCTTTTTCCTGCCTGTGTGTAGGCTGACCCCTCTCTTTCCTTTTCCAGGCTACAGTGGCCCAATGCAAAGAAGCTTTCAAAGGCACTGTCTGTTCAAATCAAGTCAGGGGCCCTTTTTAGACTCGGCTCAAAGATCATAGCAAGTTGAAGTCAGGGAGGAGGATGACCCTTCCCTTCAGGCTTGATCGGATCTTGGCCCAGTCAAAGCCAGTAGGGTTGTGTCTCTGTGTGGCCACGTCTCTACGGGAATGGGCTGTGTGATAGTGGGAA
This sequence comes from Paracanthobrama guichenoti, assembly GCA_018749465.1. Classification (NCBI taxonomy): domain Eukaryota; kingdom Metazoa; phylum Chordata; class Actinopteri; order Cypriniformes; family Gobionidae; genus Paracanthobrama; species Paracanthobrama guichenoti. Next base: position 1,509,040 of record JAGHMJ010000663.1, read on the forward strand.
TGAAAGAGGGCACCAGCCTGAGCTGCAGTATTGCAGTGTCAGGCCCCGTGTCCCTGCGGTCTCTCAGAGCAAACGGGGGAGGCAGAGGACACAGCCAGCAGGGCTGCGGGCCCGCAGCCAGACCTACAGACTGTGGCATGTCAGGGCTGTCCTAGTGCTTTTAGTTCTGAACTTTGGGATCAGGTCAGGCCTGTGATGAAGGGCAGACAAAGATGCAAGGAAACAAAGGACCATGTAGAAAAACTGAATATTCATTATAACAACCCTGCCATTGTTAAAGACTTTAAGTATGATTAGGATTGGGACTAGGAATTTTTTTTTATTTTTTTAATACCCACACCATATAATATAACATTTTAGGGATGTCATTTTACACACATTCCCATGATCGATCCTTGTTTAAATTAACAATCAATTAACTGATTAATTGTTAGCTTTAAAGGTGCAGTGTGTAGTATTTATGAAGCTCTATTGACAGAAATGCAATGTAATATACATAACTAAGATTTCAGTGGAGTATAAAGCCCTTACGTAATGTACCGTTATGTTGTTATTACCTTAAAATTAGCCTTTTCTATCTCCATACACTGTGGGTCCCCTTACAGTGAAATCGCCATTTTGCATCATGTTTCTACAGTAGCCCTAAACGGACAAACTTCTTTACAGAGCGCTAGTCACTATGCTACGTCTAATACAATGTGTCACCAACACCGCCTCAGATGCGTGCTGGTCAGAATGTGTAACTCTGTTGTGTATGCGCTCCTCCTGAAACAACGCGCTGAAACTGCAACTAAACCTAAATAATTCACTCTTTATAATGTTATGTAATATGACGGTCTCAATCGTTTAGTCGTGCATTGCTGTTTGAGCTCTCATGCGCTGAAGTGCTGAATGAACACCGGTAAACTGAAGCCCTTTGCTAGTGGGTTATTTAACTCAACGAAAGACATCCTATATGAGTTTAATCAGACATATACAAAATAAACATATTACAAATTATCTCTGCACAAAGTGACACGAATACACAAGTGAACTTGAACTAAGTTACGTGCTATTCAGAATGTGTAACTCCTGTTGTGGATGCACTCGGTAACTAAACCCAAAGAATTCACGTTTTATTACAGTATTGTTCTCTTTAAAATGGTAAGTAATATGACATTTGACAGTAGCATTTCTTTTTAAGCTGCATGAGCTGGAGCTGAAGATGAACACGGTGTGCTTGTACTGTGTTAATTCTTAACCAAATGCAACCTTAACCTAAATGAGATGAAATCATAAAATAAACACTTGAAACTTACATTTGCACAAAACAAAAGAATGCACACGCACACTTAGTCATGATGAAGGTGTAACTCTAGCCTTTTAATGTAAAATGGCCCCAAACATAACCAACTTCCTGCTTCATTTTTCCTCGTGTCTGCTTTACTTGTTTCACGGTTGAGCAGCACACATACGCATGACCTTGCTTAACTGACGATCGATACATTTTATCGATTTAAATTGACAATTACAGTGCTGTCAGTTTAAGTGAATCAAAAACATACAGCTTATAACTAACTGTGGGTGTAATAAATCAGTGCACAGTAGTTAATGATTGGTTGTTCAAATGACGAGATATTAAAGGCACGATATGTAAGATTTTTAGATTAAAATATCCAAACACCGCTAGATCATTTTGTTGACTTGTGTACTTGCATTATCCCAAATGTTTCCAAGAATGTTTAAATCCAGAGAAATAAGCCATTTTAACCAGGACACGGATCTTGTCCGTGCATCACCAATGACATCATAACCGCGTTACCCTCAATTTCCGTTTTATTTTGTAGAAACCATGAAAACACCAAAGACGCTTTAATATATTATCCCCCGTTTTCACAGACAAATCTCAAACTAACCCTAGACTAAAATGCATGTTTGGATTGTTTTAACTGATTGAAACTTGCACTGATATATCTTAAAATATGTCAGTGCCATTGTTTTGTCTTAAGTTGCACACCAGTAATGTGTTTTTTTTTTTTTTTTCAAGGGCACATTTATAAAAGTTACTTAAATGCCCTAAGTGATCTAATGCCTAATCCTAGTTTATCCTAATCCCTGTTTGTGAAACCGGGCCTATATGTTTTATTAGACAGGTGAGCACTGTTTACATTCATCGACAGAAAACTGTGTTGAGCTCTATAACAGTGATTAGTCTTACTGATTAAATCTCGTTTTCTTGAGTTACTGTGAGTACCATGTTTTACCATGCCTGATATCGATCTAGCTTACTGCAGTGTGCAACAAGTGTCTCGTAGCCATAGAGCGAACGCACAGAGTATCATAACAACTTTCAACACACTCAAACTAATATGACAAAACAGTGCTGCGTTTCAAGCTATGCCTTTGTTTTGGATAAGCAACCCTGTAGCGGCGATAAATTACATATTGTGGCTTTAAAGATACTACTGCTACTATTACTACTTCAGAAAAAAAAAAATATTTGTAGACTTCCAAGTGTTTGGGGATTAATTAAATTTAACTGAATAAACTAAAAATCTTTTTTTGTTTATTTTAAAGCCTTTTGCCTTATTTTATAAAATTTTAATGGTGCTTTTACACTGGCCGTTTAGTTCATAATGGGGCGCGGTTTGCATGAAAAATTGGTAATGTGCAAGCTGTCATGCGACCCTGGGTACTAAAAAGAGGTTGACCGATATATCAGACCGATATTCGTCTTTTTATATCGGCATAGGCCGATATCCGTGTTTAGTGGCGCCGATTTAAAGTCAGGCACGTCCGCGGGCAGCCCTGTGTTGTTGGTGCGGTGGAACGTGCTGCTGCCGCATGTGAAGGACCCCCCAAAACTTTTGGAAGATTCATCAACAACAAAGTCCTATGGCCATATATTAACTATATATTACTAGTAAACTATGAAGTGTTGAGAATTTCACTCTGTGCATAGGGTGGAGAAGGCGGCAGCTCTCACAAACACTGCAGCGGGATTGAGGGCTACGTTACTCTGCCCCGCTCGGAGACGAAGAGCTGTCCTGGAGCAGCCCAGAGCAGTGTATGACAGGCTAAGCACCCTCAATACTCGATACTGTAATAATATACTGGTGAAACAGACTGGGTAGATTTGCACGTGTTCGCGCTCTGGAGAGCGCCAAATGCATCTATTTACAACGTGTTTTTGCAGCGGTGAGTGATGTAGCCAATCACAGATATAGTTTATCTCTTGAACGCAATCAGAATCTCACCACTCAAAATGGCAGAGTTTTTATTCAGTGTTGAGTTAAGGCAGGCTATACAGTCTATAAAATCCACTGAATAAAACTATTGATTTTCATGCTGCTAAGAGAATCGACGGCCAGCTGCATGCTGCAAAGTTTTGGAAGTGACATCTAAATATAAATGCTGGATTCACTCTGCACGAGACATATATCCTCCTGAGACCCAGAATAGAGGTTTTGCCTCTGTAGAGGACATTATATTTTAGTCAATTTCTCTGACAACATACACAGTTTTAAGTCTGGATATTCTTATGAAATATGAGATTCTTATGAAAATATTCCTTTTTATTACACGTCTTTTTACATTTACATATTGTCCCAAAAACATTACTGTGCAAATTAGATATAGTGTATAGATGCATTGCATAGAATGGGAATGCCATTTATGGCCATGTTTATCATTAATTATTCTGGCGTGCAGTGCACAAAATTAAGATTCGAGAGATGGTTCAAGTCAGTGTTCAATAAATGAAGTTAAGTTTAGAAATGTTGTGCATCCACTTATTGTTAGTGTGACATTTTAGCATGCAAATGAAGGGGAAAACTTCAAGATATCAACCCTAAAAATCGGCAGCAAATATCGGCCATCGGCTGACCCTGACCACTAAACATCAGCATCGGCATCGGCTATAGAAAAACTCATATTGGTCGAGCTCTAGTACTAAACTCAAGACTACCTGTAGAAGGTGGTCTGAGTTCGGTTGCGCTGGAACGGTCTGTCCACGCGTAAAACAATCCTCGCTCGACCCTCTCAACTTCTCAACCTGCTCGCTCGTCAAGTTGACTTGAGGGGATCAAATGTCAGATTTCTCCACTCTGTGATTGGTCATTCTCAACATACTGCTTGACCTTAGGAATATAGCAATATGTAATTAATTATGTGTAAAGGTGTCAGACATCAATATATGATTGCTAAATGATTTTCATAAAAGATTGCTGTCTGGAATCTGAGAATTCCGTATGGATAATACGTTTTTGGGATCATTACTTTTTCGGTAGTATTGCCAGTGGTGGAATGTAACGAAGTACAAATACTTTAAGTCATGACCTGCCGCGTTAAACCAGTAATTTACGTTTTAATGACAATTATTCTAGGATTATGTCCGCGTTTTCAGCATATCATAGGACTTTAAAACATAATTATGCGGACCACCTGGCTATTATATACTCCACTTTGAGAACCTGTGTTTTTAGGGTTTGTAAGCTAGCTTTATCACACATCACACTTTATCACTACTTACAGTACATGGAAAAAACAAAACCTTCAAAAAAAGTCAAATGGAATCACTGAAAGGTTTGAGGCTTACTTGCTCTGACATGATGGTATTATCTCTGTAAACAACACTGGCTGGAGTAGAGTGTGGAAACAAGGTATGATACGTGTCAGTGATGAAACCAGTCAATCAGATGTCACGGGCGGTGTTGACCAATCACATGAGCGGAGACATCTGACTTTTGATCCCTGCCTCCAAAGTCTCAAGTCAACTTGACAAGTGAGCAGGTTGAGAAGTTGAGAGGGCACAGAGAGGGTCGAGTGAGCGCTATCCAGCGCCGTTCTCGCAAGAGCGCATTTTTGCACGTGGATACTGTTCTGTGCACTCGCGGTGCAAAAATGCTCCCTCGCGAGGATTGTTTTCCGCGCGTGGATACTGTTCTGTGCACTCATATAATGTTTGTGCATCTTTGTTTTATGTGCGGGAGATTTGACATAAAAAATGAAAAAGATTTGACTTTAAATGCCATAAATCAGAGTGGCAAATGAATGGCTCGCAATCCTCTGTATCCTCAAAGAGTCAGTTTGCAAGCAGCAGAAAGCCATGTTCTGCTGATGCACATACAGTAGACACAAGTGTCGTCCCTTCACTCTGCTGTGCATAATGGCACTAAATTAATAATAAAAAAAACAATATATTGACCCGCTTTCTGTTTTCTATCATGCAGCATGTACGTTTGTGATGTAAAATGAATTCAAATGCACCATGGTTCGATAGAATGAAGTGCGTGTAAAACCAGGCCAACGCTGATCAGATTCGGACCGCAGCAAACGTACCCACTGCCCAGTGTGAAAGCCCCCTAAGTCATCTTAAGGCCCTCTTGGCAGTTTACTGAGGCTCCTTAGTGGGCCCTTGTCCCCTGGTTGAGAACCACTGGTCTAAACGGGTGTAAACTGATTTTATTTATTATTAAAATAATGTAATAATTTGGTTATGGCAATGTATTTCTTCTAAGTACCGAAATAATAATTAACTCCCTGTTGCTTATTTCACTTAATAGCCAGTTACTTTAAGTGACTGACAATGGATTCAAGGTATAATTTATTTTTTTTATTTTTTCTGTGTGTGTTCCCTGGCAATTAAACCAATGGCCTTGACATTGCTAGTGCCACGTTTAACTTTCAAGCCCAGAGCTTTACTCACTGTGTCACACAGCTGTTCTTATTTCAATAAATATAACGTCCGGTACTATTAGCATTCAGTCATACCCCATGCTTGGTCGTATTCACCTACGGCTACAGGCACACCATGTATAGATGCAGTAAGACAGTGTAGGACATTGTTGTCTCACACGAGTTTCACTGCTGAGCGCAGGCATTAGTGTGCAGTCTCATACTTCACTGTTGCATAGATTAAGCCCATCAAAGGCCACCGCCATGCAAGGCTTCTCTTCACTGTAAATTTAGCTGCAGGTTGTGATGGTGGGAGCTAACAGTCCTCATGTTGACACATAGGATTAGTCCCTCTGTGATTTTGACCCTGTCCCTGCTTGACTGGCACAAAACACACAAGCCCATGCACACACGCTTCCAAACACACACACACATATATACACAAACATACCCTCGCTCTCACCCGAGATCAGTGCATTCATTAAAGCTAACATATTGCTTAAAGACGGCCTCTCTTTACATAAAGGCATGCAGGTTTTGTGCCGGGCCCAGTGTGTGAGGTAAAGGGCTGAATTTTAAACGTGACAGTGCCTCGCCTTCCCATTGACCCCGCTGAAAAAACTCAGTGATCTCATTCTCCGCTTCACTAGAATGCTGCTGATTCTCTCCCTAGCAATGTTACCCTTGCTTTAAAGAGAGCCTCTGTAGAAGCTGACAATAGCATATCACTGCAGGCTACTTTTCTCTGTATTCCCTTAAAATAAGAGTAGAGGGAAAATGACTTAATTCATACGCCTTTGATATGGAGATCCAGGCTGACCTCCTGTTTAAGCACTTCAAAGAAAGAAATTAACTGCCAGAAAACATAATCCATCTGAATGTGTGCAAACTTCAGACTGGCAGGAGGTGCGGCGAGAGCTGCATCGTGCTGCTTTGTGCTCAGGCAATCGCTTGTGAGGACTTGAGAGTTGGTGTTATTGTTTCTAATTTGCTAATATTTGTTGTAATGGCTTTGGTAACCCAAAGCTGATTGTATTATACTTGTAGTCATCAGATACTTTTGGGTTTAGAGAATTTGTTGGCATTACATCTCAATGAGATCATAATGATATGTAGCTTGTATAAACTATTCAACTGAGATAACATCCAGTGCTGTGGTGATCTTCCTGCCCCCGAAGCCCGTGTCCCAGCAGGGGATGGCGGTAAAGTGATACCACCTAAGCTCCGTTGTGTGTAAACTGACTCTGAATTGTCTTCAAGACTGGAGAGCTGAGGTCAGGAAAGGGCAAGGAGGTAACTGCCATGCATGAAGGACGCATTATACCATCGACTTGCATGGATCAAAGGCTCAGATCAGATGGACTTGAACTGCTATACCACAGCCGTATGTGTAAAGTCGCACTTCAGGCTCTCTAGAACAGAGGATGTGAACATCCTGGTCCATTCACTTCCATCCTCTCTGCTGTTTTGGGACAAACAGAGTTAATAGGGTGTGTCTGAGGCATTTGACAACAGTTCTTTAGGGGAATCAGTCGGTCCGGGAAAGAGGATACCTTCAGCTACCGCAGTAGCCGTATACATAACAGCACACACAAAAGAGAATGTTTGACTCCGGCAGGATTTTGCTTCGTTTCCCGCACTGAATGAAAGGAAGATTTAGCGTCAGCTCTTGTATTTTCAGTCGTGGGAATTTACTTTTATGAAGCGCTTGGGGAAACATGGTATGCCTTTAAGTGGTATTTCCCCTTCAGCTTTAAACGCTGGGGCATATACATTAAAGTGACACCACTCTCACCAGCAATGATTATAATGTGTTTAGCATAATGCCAGTGCCAGTCAGGTGAGCAAAACTAAGCAGTCAGTGTTTTTGAGAGACCCTGGAAAGGTATTTGTTGCCAACACATTGCTCTCTCAGGAAAAGAAAAAAAGTCTCACATAGATGTATTTTCTGCCATCACTGTCAATAAATCATTAGATTTATCAGGATGCTCTGAAGATGGTATTTTCTGTGATCACTGTCAATAAATCATAAGAGACTTATTAGGATGCTCTGAATATGGTCTTTCATGCACTTTAAAGTTGTGTGTGCATCTATGGCATGAAATGTGTATATAATGTGGACCCTAAACAAAGAAGAAAAGAGACATCAAGCATGATGTTTAAAATTAATCTGGTTAATTTGTTCCAGCTGTTTGCAACATTGATAATAACAATAAAAAATGTTAATTGAGCACCAAATTAACGTTAGATTGATTTCTGAATAATCATGTGACACTACTGGAGTACCTAATGGCTGCTGAAAATTCAGCTTTTCCATCGCAGGAATAAAATACATTTTAAAATATATTAGAATGGAAAACAGTTATTTTAAATTAATAATACAGGTATTTCACTATTTCTATATTTACTGTATTTTGATAAAATTAAGACAGTCTTGGTAAACATTACCGTTTGAAACTTTGGGGTTTAGTGCATACTGTTTGTAATTAATAAAACACTAAATGTCTTTTAATTGTTACTTCATTTGCATAATGTAGACTGATATTAATACTGTAGCTTAACATGAGATTCTTAATGTAGCCAAAATACAGACATTATCCTGAGAGACCCAGCCTTGGGTCAGAGGTGAAAAGTCACCCTATTGTCTAGTCATGTTTCATTCCCCATCACTGTAATGACCTTTAGATGGAGACATCAGTAAATGGAGGACTTGTGATACCTCTGCACTGTCACTGGCAATATGGTGAGATGGTTATCAAAAACGGCCTCTTTTGGCCACCCTTGGCCTCTGACACGGCCCTTGTCATGTGGGGGGACAAATGGTTTCATTTTTGCCCTTTGCAAAATTTAGCTGGAGGACAGGATGATGAGACCTTCAAAGGATGAGGGCAATGTGTCATTCAGAGACATTTCAAATGTGTGGATTTATTTTTAAGCTGTAATTAGTACTATCAGCTGTAGAGAGAATCAGGAATCACTGGAAAAAAATATGTAGTTTGGTTAGCAGTGGCTGGTTAGAAAAGATTCTACAAAGATCTGTTTTAATTACCTTTTTGAATACTAAATGCATTCTTTTTATATTTTCTTTTTTTTTTTATAGTTATATATCACTTTACACAATTTAATATATGTTAGCTTTAAAAGATGGGTGAAATAAAAAAAAATCTCTGACGGACCTTATTTTAATGTTTTTTTATATTATTGATTAAAAAAATTTAGTTTAGTTTAAATTTTGTCTAATTTAGTGCAATAAATAAAGGCAGTTTTTTTTTACGGACTGCAAATAAACCACAGAAAATACACCATCTTAGATACAGCATGCTAGTATACTGTAGTATAATATGTACTATTTACTGTTTACATTTAAGAAATGTTTTTGTAAATGAGGATGACTTGCGGTCCATGAAAGGCTTTTACTAATGAAACCACACAGGGGGATATTCTTTTGGTCATTTTTCTTGCTCAGCAGTTGCCAATTTAAGTCACCTGATCAAAAGCATGTTTACCCTATCGGTGACCTCAAAGGTCACGTAATCAATACATATGATTGAGCGGCCCACTGTGATTTGACCATTTTAAATGACACCCCTCTCATTTTTTATCTAGGCGGGTAGCCTGTGTGAAAGACCAGTGCAGATCTACCATTAGCAACATGCAGTCCCTATACATCTTCAGTTTAGACCATTATTTATTGTTTTTGTTTAACAAACACACACACACACGTTTTTTTTTTTTTGTGAATTGTGGGGACATTCCATAGGCGTATTTTCTATCCACCTACACTACCCCTACCCCTAAACCGACCCATCATACAAAACTTTCTGCATTTTCAAAAAACAAAACAAAAAAACAACTCATTCTGTATGATTTATAAGCTGTTTTCCTCATGGGGACCTCAATTTTAGTCCCCATGAGTCTGTGTGCATTCAGATCCCCACCGGGATAGAAAAACATGAACCAACACACACTTGTGGTTTACGGGGACTGTCCATAGACTTAATGGTTTTTATGCCGTACAAACTGTATATTCTATCCCATTAACCGACCTAAACCTACCCATCTGAGGGAGTGACTGCAAATTTCACATCATTCTCTCTTCTGATTGCTCTAATCAGTCTCTCAATATTTTTCCCTCTTTCGGAGAGTGGGGAAAGAGTTTACATGCATGTATATGCACACATATGTAGATTTAACCATATGTAGGCGAAGAAGAACATTCTCTCAGTGGAGGTATATACATGTATAATGATGTTGCAGTGTTGTACCAGTGTCACTTTGCATTTTATTTTACATACATTGGCTTTCTGAAAGGGGCCCATTCATTCATACACCCCTGTCCCACACACACACAGACACGCATGCACAACCAGACGCCATTATAATGATTTTTATCTACTTGAGGGATAACAGTAGGTGCTTCAGTCTCATCCCTTTCATGCAGCTATAATTACTCTAAGTCAAAACCTCTGTCTTAACCCATCCATGCCCCTACATTGGCAGTGGGCCGCCGTTTAGTACGTCATGGAGAATGCTATCATCACTAGGCTAACCTCATCGTCCCCTTCACTGTACAGGGACCCTGCTAACAGCCAGAATCCCCCCGAGTCAGTCTACCTCCTGCCCATTGCTGAGCTTTGCTGTTCCACTGCACCGCTGCTCCACGTACCCATTAACCACTATTACCAGCTCAGGCCATTTCATGGTCAAAGAGCATTTCAGTGCTAGTGTTTCCCGAGTTCCCTGGGGCTATGAATTCATCCAAGTGTCTTTTAAAACACATGTGCATGCTAAAGCTATATTCGTTTTTTGCACTCTGACTCTGCATGATCAATAGCGTAACTCCAGTATGAACTGCACACTATGTGCTCGTGTACACAGAGGGGGAATGTACACAGTGCATAAGTCTGCTTCAGCCTAGTCTAGGACCTAGGATGTTATTCACGGCTCTCAGACATGATCATCTGGCAGCATAGCTCAACACGTGGCACGCAGAGCCCATGCCGCCCTCAAACCATTTTTTCAATGGCCAATGTGATGTTTGTCATTGTGCCAGCTGCAATTGCGATAACCACTAACATGAATTATTTTCCAAAAAGTTAGTTAAAGTTAATAAAACTATATGATACACCACAAAATGATTGCAATGGGAGTTTTGATGCTCCGCTCGTCTCTGGTAAATGCATTAATTTCTGGTAAATTTTTAACTATGTTTAGGTCTGCTGAGTAAACATTAATTGGAATAAAATAAAATAAAACATTTTCATTTTCATTTAGTTTAAAATGACTTAAACTAAAAATAAAACTACAATATAGATCTATACAAAAACTAATAAAAATGACACAATAAAATTACTGACACTAAATACAATTGAAAACAGTAAATATAAATATAATATATTCAAAATATTAACATTGTTATAAAATAAATTCAAAATTATTTACTACAAAAATAATTCAAAATTAATGTTTTACTAAAATAACACTGCACTGGTTAGAATTATTATCATGACTTATTTATTTGTTTTGCATGTTATAAATGTATTCTATATATTATTTATGTATTTATTTATTTCTTACAGAGCCTTGTTCATGACATGAAGGGTGGGAAAGCAATATATCCGTGACTTATTTATTTGTTCCTTCATTTTTGTAAAATCATAACATAATTATTACAAGGGAACAAATGAGTACAGCATGGCCACAATTTAACTAATGTGACGGAACAAATTAATAGAAAATTAATCAAGTTTTATTCTGCATGTCATGGCTCCTTACTTTTCTTCTTTTAATTCTGCATCACAGATTTGGTTTTTTTGGCTTATGAGGAGTTGGAAGTCCTGTGGTGTGGAACTTTTTTTTTTTTTTTTCTTGTTTAGTGATTTATAATTATTATGCATTTTTATAATTTAAAAAACATTACAGAATATATATATTTTTTTTTTTTTTGATTTAAATGAAGTACAATCAGGGATCATATGTATGACTGAAACAGGAATGCTTTTTGAATTAAAAGACTGTAAAGAGCAAATGATCAGGAAATTATATCATGACACTTTTATTTGCCATATACAGAAAACATTAGTCATTTGTAACCCATTGGTATTCCAGGCCCCTCTAAATAATGATATAAAGGTGTTAAGTGTGTAATGATGTTATGCGAATAGTGAAAGCTGATATTTAGGCTTAGGTGGCTTTATAATTGGTTCCAAATGCAAACATTCAGGCCTCTTTTGGACTCTACCCCCAGTTTTCCCCTAGCAAGATTACCCAATCACAAATCAGAACATCTGGAACACCTCAGAAATAAAGTAATCAAAATCAACGTCAAGCTGCTCTATGAAGTTTATTCCCCAGGGAGATCAATCTGGCTCAAATCCTATAGCAGTTTTCTATGCTATATGATCATTTATTTCAGCTTGCATCTGTTATCGGTGAATCTAGCGCTTGGCTCGAAAAGTTGTGAATTCAGATTGACTGTGCTGTGTGACAGTTTCCTTGCTGGGTTATCATAACCCTGCTTGTCTTCTCTTTTTTTCCCCCTACTGGAGCTGTTCTGCACAGCCAGATATGTTGTAAAAAAGTTGTAATTGATCGCCGTTATCTCTGAGCTCCTCTTTTCCCTTCAGGCAAGTTCTCTCACTTTCCATATTGCTCCTGCCTGAGCTGTCCTCTGGTTTATATGCAACTGTGATATACTCACAGAAGAGAGAAGGGAAAAAAAAACAACAAAAAAAAAAACGCTGGCTGATTGAGGCTGGCATGCCGGCGAAGTTCTGTAATTTTTCTGCACTGAGTGATGGGGAGAGAGAGAGAGAGAGAGAGAGGGAGGCAGTGGCGGTGGAGGTTGTGGGTGGGGGGTAAACCCACCCACTGTCAAGATGCACACAAACTTAACAGCCCATGGAGCACTGACAGTCACCACAGCTGTACATTTTACGCTATGTGAAGCCCAATAATTAGCACCCGGATTTAAGCGAGGGATGGAGGGAGAGCGGGAGAGAGAGAGAGAGAGAAAACAGTGCCAAATATGCACACATACATGCTTCCATCCATTATAGTGCTCACCACAGGCTGTCTTCCATGGCTGTTCCCCGTCCACAACTCCCTTCCTCTCTTAGTCTCTCTCTCTCTCTCTCTCTCTCTCTCTCTCTCTCTCTCTCTCTCTCGCTCTCTTTCTCTGCAAGAGGAAAGAGCCAGGCACTGATTTCATATGATTTGTGTCACTGTTACAGTTGTCAGCTTGAAGCTGTCAGAAAAGAGCCTCGTTCTTCCTGTGTGAATGCAAACATGCCAGTCCTGCCTCGTACGAGACACTTGGATGGCAGTCCAGGAATATCTCAGCATGTGCTTTTCTTCCTCTGTAACCAGACAGCTGTTTGCGTCTGGAAATATATTGTTCAAAGACAATAGTTGAATATTTGATGTCTAGAGATGTGCCTAAACTATAAAGATGGTTTGAAGAGGCTTCCTCGAAGCAATACAAATTTTGTAAAATGGCATGTGTAGATTATCCAAAATACACTGTTAAGGGAACAAATGATAACACGTTTTCCCCCTGTATGCTATTATCAGTAAATTTCCCAGCACAGCCCCATTGACAGTTCAGTCTTTAAGCAAAGGCGACTGATATATTGCACATTTTTTGAATAAAATGTCAGTCTACACTAAGATCCATAGACTATCAGCGTTGAGGAGCGGGGGGGAAAGAGACTGCTGTTGTGTATTTTGTCCTACAGGCAACTATGGCAGGACGAATCAGTAGGCCTCAGGACAAAACTCGCTGTCACAGGAGATGGAGAGCCCGGCCAAGCACATTGACTGATTGTTAGCATTAGCGACTGTGAGTGTGATTAATATGCTAGCTCCTGCTGTAACTCTTCGGGAAAAAAGAGTGAGTGAGAGAGAGAGAGCGAGAGAGAGAGGCAGAGCAAGATGCGTGTTGCTTAAAAACTAAACAGAGGTGACTATATATCGCCCTCTATTTTAAAGCTGAGAGTGCCTAGACCGGGCATGCGGGCCGCTGAGGCAGAATGAATGGCTGTGTGATTCCAGGTGCGAGTACATTAATTTTTCAAGCCTAAATAAGACTGACTATGTAAGCAGGCCTTAATGAGCTTGTTGTGTGGGTTGCTGAGAGAGACAGAGACTGAGACTTTCAGCGGTGCTCACAGGTAATTGCTACACTATGATGATGTTTTTTTTTTTTCTACAATTTTCGAAGCCCCCCAGCATCTGCTTGTTTGTAACAACTCACAATGCCAGTCCCCTGCTAACACACAATGCTGCTTAAACAGTGAGAGCTGTACTCAGCCACAAGCTGTTGTGCCATTCCGTAGACAATAACTCGGATGTAATAATCCTTGCGGTAATGTATTAAACTTGTTTTAAAATGTAGTTTTTAATGATCTTTAATTATGTTGTAGCGCAGTTCTTAAAACCGGACCCAGATATGTTGTTTACCTATACAAATGAACACATATAAACTCTGAGTAATACAAATTAATGATGGCCACTAGTCCCATAAAAATACACTTGATTTAAGCCATAGAACATTCTGCAAGAAATTGGGTAGTTGAGATGAATTACTTTTGGGAAGTCCTATGGTGTGGCATCTAAAAATATTTTTAAAACATATTCTGCTAATCCTTTTCTTCTTATAAATTCCATATGCTAAATTTTAAAATAAAAACTTAACATGTTAGTTAACATTAACTAACAATGATCAATACTTCAACATTTAAACATCTTTGTTACAGTGTCCTGTATAGTGTTACAGTAATCTCAGCAATTATGAATAAATTTAAGATCAAAAGTATCTGCTAACATTAATGCACTCTGAACTAACAAGAACATAACATTTTTATTGTCTAACATTAACAAAAGTTACAAATGCTGTAAGAACAAATTATTATTTTTTAGTTCATGTTAGTTAATTCATTAACTAATCTTAACAAATGAGACCTTATTGTAAAGTGTTCATTTATATATGTGTGTGTGTATTTAACAAAAAAAAAAAAATATTAGAAAAATGTTTGCTTTAGTTTATTTATTTATTTAAAACAAAAACTGCCTGTATATTTGTTCTACCCCCTGTGGTAAAAATCAAGTTTTTAATGTTGTTTATATGTCTATGGGGTGTTTTAATATGCTTTCTGACAAACCATGTGCAAATTCATAAGTCTGAGTATGCTGAGTATTTTCTCCTTAAAACTGCAGTGTACCAAAGACAGTCTCAAACTCGGTTTGAACACAGTCGTTTTCTACTTCACAAATATGTTGTAACCAATTACGTCAACATGCGGGCGGGCTTCAGCATATCATCATTACTATGCTGCGAAGCAGGGGAGTCTCAAGAGAAGCTCTATTTTTCTGTTGATATGAAAAATTGGGTACTTTTAGCAATATAGCGGGTGAATTTATGTGTATGATTTATATTGTGATGTTATGATGAACTATATGCCTTTCTCCACTGACGTTCTAAGTTGTTCTAAGTTGCACTTCTAAGGATGCTGATTTTTAGAAGGCAGACTGCGATGGCGAACAGGAACATGGTTAAATATTAGCAAAACATTATTAGCTGTTTGATAACGTAGTCAAGCAAAAGGATAATCTCATTAATTACCGTTATGTGTCCAATATTTTAAAGAGCGATGCATAAAACGCAATACCATTCTGATACATCAACTTGTAGAACCTCTATAATTCACTCTTTCACTTCTTCTGAATCAGTTTCTAGTTCAAACATGTATGGCTGAATTATTCTACTTGCCATTGTGCAGTGTTTACGACAGTGGATCAGGTATTCTGAGCTGGTGTGAGTGGAGATGGGACTCATTTGCATATTCATGGGTCTGCACTAAGTGAAGCAATGGTGTACATTACAGCTTTTTTAAAGCATGAAGAATTTTTTTTCCACAGGAAAAAAATGTTTAGCTAAATATGTAATTCTGGTGTTCAAAGATGAGTTTTAAGGGATATAATTATTGACTAATTAAATAAACTAGTGAAGACAAAACTTTAAAGGGATATGTCACCCAAAATTTAAGGTGGTGTCATTTATGCACCCTCATGTCATTTCAAACCTGTATGGCTTTTTATAATAGAACACGGAAACATTGGACCCCATTGATTTGATTTTTTTTTTGTAACACACACACACACACACGGTCACGCATAACATTATGACCACTGAGAGGTGAAGTGAATAACACTGATTATCTCTTCATCATGACAGCAAGTGAAAATTTTGTCCTCAAAGTTGATGTGTTAGAAGCAGGAAAAATGAGCAAGCGTAAGGATTTGAGCAAGTTTGACAAGGGCCAAATTGTGATGGCTAGACGACTGGGTCAGAGCATCTCCAAAACTGCAGCTCTTGTGGGGTGTTCCCGGTCTGCAGTGCTCAGTATCTATCAAAAGCGGTTCAAGGAAGGAACAGTGGTGAACCGGTGACAGGGTCATGGGCGGTCAAGGCTCACTAATGCACGTGGGGAGCGAAGGCTGGCCTGTGTGGTCCAATCAAACAGACGAGCTACTGTAGCTTAAATTGCTCAAGAAGTTAATTCTGGTTCTGATAGAAAGGTGTCAGAATACACAGTGCATCACAGTTTGTTGCGTATGGGGCTGCATAGCCACAGACCAGTCAGGGTGCCCATGCTGACCTCTGTTCACCACCGAAAGTGCCAACAGTGGGCACGTGAGCATCAGAACTGGACCACGGAGCAATGGAAGAAGGTGGCCTGGTCTGATGAATCATGTTTTCTTTTACATCACATGGATGGCAGGTGTGCGTGTGCGTCGTTTACCTGGGGAACACATGGCGTCAGGATGCACTATGGGAAGAAGGCAAGCCAGCGAAGGCAGTGTGATGCTTTGGGCAATATTCTGCTGGGAAACCTTGGGTCCTGCCATCCATGTGGATGTTACTTTGACACGTACCACTTACCCAAGCATTGCTGCAGACCATGTACACCCTTTCATGGAAACGATATTCCCTGGCGGCTGTTGCCTCTTTCAGCAGGATAATGCGTCCTGCCACAAAGCAAAAATGGTTCAGGAATGGTTTGAGGAGCACAACAACGACTTTGAGGTGTTGAGTTGGTCTCTAAATTCCCCAGATCTCAATCCAATCGAGCATCTGTGGGATGTGCTGAACAAACAAGTCCGATCCATGGAGGCCCCACCTTGCATCTTACAGGACTTAAAGGATCTGCTACTAACATCTTGGTGCCAGATACCACAGCACACCTTCATGGGTCTAGTGGAGTCCATGCCTCGACGGGTCAGGGCTCTTTTGGCAGCAAAAGGGGGACCAACACAATATTAGGAAGGTGGTCACAATACGTATTTTGAGTAAATGATGACAGAATTTGAACTATCCCTTTACCTGTTAATGCTTCTATCTGCTTAAGTGTGTGCGAGTCAGGGAGGAGAATGGTCTTGTAATTTACCCACTGAGTATTCAGTTATCTCTGTGTGCCAGTACAACACAAACTAATTGCTAATTATTTTATTAATATCTGTTTATTAAATATCTTTAAAGTCTGTGGGGTGTTGTTGATCCCAGTTAGTGTCAAAATATTAATAATTTTATTTCAATGTCTGATCAGTTTTTCATACCATCATGTCACTGAATGAGAAACTGCAAGCTTTTAAATATGCGCAGGGTAGCTTTACCTGCTTTTACCCATTTGGGCACATCACCAGCACTTACTCCGGCCTATCACATCAAAGTCAAAATAATGAATAGCCCTCTTTTTACACTAAATAAACCAAATTGATTGCACTTTACAAGCATGGGCCATTGTTACATAGATCCGCACAGCTAAGAATACTGATTCACGGTTGAGTCTGTTCACTTCTATGAATGATTCAGCAGAACAAAAGTGTTCTTGATGACACCAATTCGTTTGAAATTTTTCATCCAGCCAGCTTGTTGTCCCAGCGTCTGCGGTGGGTTCATCTGTGTGCCACCGATCCAAGGTTCAACACCTCCCCAGTCAACCCTACAGAGGAAAGAGGCCTGCCAGAATGAGGAATGATGCTATGGTGCCGTGATTATTAGGATTAATTGTCTTTTAGTAGTGTGTCAGAGCATGTTGGCCATAGGAGAGGCAGTCACAGATAATGAGGGCCATTGAGGGGGCTTATTGTTTTCTCTTAAACCACACTACAACAGAGGCATGTTTTAAAAGCCCTGTCAACAGCACTCCTTCGACTTTGCAGTTAGTGCCAAAGAAAAACAAGCCTGTGAATATGACGGTGGGCTGTAGAAGTGCAGTCACTCTCCATTGTGTAAGTATACATGCATAACTTATGGGATCACTGGTAGTTTAAGATGATGTATAATGTTGAAACGGCTTTCTACCGCCCACCCCCTATCCGAACACCTGGCACAGTCATAGGCGGCCATGAGATAATGTGACCTCTGCACTTCAGTACGTTCCTCTTGACCTCCTACGCGTCATCATCCTTGATTATCTTAACAGCCTGAACCCCTTATGCACTGGGCTTTGATCGCCCATGAAGTCGAATACAGACAGAGATTCATGAGTGACGGCTTTTGTCTGGGATTGTTCTGGAGGGATTTATAGGGGTTTTACAGTCACAGCTCTTATGCTCCACATGACAGTCTGCACCTGGACTGTTTAAACAAACATAAATGAGGAATTTGTATAGATGGACTCACGAGTTGCGTTTGTGCTATTTGCAGGCCCTTGTCTTCAGCATGTCACGCATGTGTGCCAGTATGTATGATGGTTGCTTATTCTGTGCATTTAATATCATTGATCAAAACAATTTTTTTGGGATTAATGGTATGACCTTTTTTTGTTTGAGTAGTTTGGCATTTTTTTAATTATTATTTCTCAAGAAAAAAAGACATGCTTATTAAACTTTGTTAGACCACTAGACATATTTGGAATTCGTTTAAACTTTTCTTGTATACTGTAATACCATATACTCTGTCATTCAAAGGTTTGGGGTCAGGAAGAATTATCATCATTTTAAAAAGTAAAAAAATATATATATATATATATATTTGTTGCGTCATAAATGCAGTTTTTTTTTTTTTTACTTTCTTACAAAGATTGCTGAAAATAAGATAATATGGTTTCCTAAATAAATAAATAAATTCAGCCCAACTGTTTTCAACATTAATAATAATTATAAATGTTTCTTGAGCACCAAATCAGCATATTAGAATGATTTCTGAAGGATCATGGGACTCTGAAGACAGCTTTGCCATATAGGAATAAATTATACTTTAAAATATATTAAGATAACTTCACAAGAAATAGAATGTCACAATATTACTGTTTTTGCAAGGGACAAAACAACATTTTAAATCTTACTGACCCCACAGTTTTGAACCACAGTGCATGTCTGTATTTTAAATCATATAAAAACCAACACAACTGAGAACTACATTTCTAGAAACTTAAAAAAGTATATAAAATCTAAACCTTAAAAAGATGTTTTCCTTTTGTGTAACATGGATTCTTTTACAGTACAAGCCATTGACCCTTTTTACAGCCTGTCCTAGTGAAGCTGTTTATTAACCGTTTAGAGCCTTGTTCTCAAAGTCAAATTGACATTTTCTGAGGAAAGTTGCAAATAGATGCTTCACTGCAAACAAAGCATCCAAACAGCTGTCACTTCTAGGGCTGTTCATTCATCATTATTAGATAATATGCAGGGAATAGCCCCTGAAAACCTCTATTACCTCTCTGTACTCTGCGCAAGTGCAGCACTGATAACAGATGAGGCCAGGCCCGATGTAAAATTAAATTGCTTTTTTTTTTTATATACTGGTTGCAATTAATGGTGGTAAAAGGCAGTGTAGTTCCACTGCTTTTAGGTATGTCTCCTATCATCCCCTCCAGGGATGGCCCTATCAACTGAAGCCCTCTGCATGCAGACTAGTAATTTGGATCTGTTCTTGTTCCCGGGGACCTTTTCAGTAACTTAAAAAAAAACTTTAAAACGCGTTAAGAAAATGACATTTTATTGCTATTAATTTTGCACCTGATTAAAGCAGGTCTGCTTGACACTTGTCAAATGCAACTTTAGGAGTAAGTGTACAAAGCACTTATGTGATTAGGGCCTAAAATCAAGACATTCAAAAAAAAACGTCAAAGACATTTTGAAGTAGTCTTTGATATGATTTCTCAGCAGCTGATGTTGTTCGTGTTAATTTGATTTCGAGTGATTGCTGTCTGTGTCTGGCTGTTCAATTAAACTAGTCCTCTAGTCTCTAGATTGACGGCTCCTTAACATGACAGCGCTACATTACCTCAATTTACCCCAGACATTACACTGTATTGCTGCAACATTTGAGGGCTAAGATATTTTCATTTAAACTGAATGTGGGTTTCACTTTATTTTGATGGTCCCTTTAATACATCTGTTGACTGAAGTAGCGTTACGCCTACTGTACATGTCTACTAACTCTCAGTATAATGTCTGTTGGAGGAGCATCACAAAGTGTTAGAGCATTAGTAGACTGTCTGCTTAATATCTGCTGAGAGTTAGTTGACATGTAGTTGCAAAGTTATTTATAGTCAAAAGAATGTTCAAAAAGGGCCATCAAAATGAAAAGTGTTACCCAAAAGGCTTCTCGAATATTCTATATTTGACCAATTGAAACAGTGATTAGAATGGTGATTTTAGCGTAAACATAATTTGTGCACAGTTAAACTGTGGGACTTTAGTGTTCAGTGTTATACGATTGTATGATTCATGGATAAAATAAATATCCTTATGGCTATTTCTGTCCATATTACACTATTTAAGCAGAACACATCTTCTCTGGCTTTGGAATTCATTCCCAAATGCAGTTCCCTCAGGTCAGTTGATAACATTGACACTTAATGAAGGCAGCGAACATACACAAATCAGACAGTTTTTCTCTCTCAGGCTTTTTAAGGGAAGTCAAGGATGCAGGCTTTCCCCGTCCAACTCTACCCTGCAGTGTAACTACACACTCCCAATTCTAAAGAGCGGTTCAAATGCCAAATTGTGCTTTTCTGAGACATATTGCCCACACCATGTGGTAACATCGCTGTTTGTGTGTACGCATGTTTGTGCTTATACAGTGGGCTGGTGTCGGCACAACAGATAGTCACGAACCTAGAGGATTCAGTTTACCATTTCAAAGACGCCTGTTTTTTTTTCTCTAAAGTTTACACACACGCTCACAAGCGCACTCCCACATGCTGCTTCCTCGGCTTATCGACGTGCAATGTGGGCTGCCGAGGCTGGCGCGAACAGATGGGAGGAACAAACCAGCGCAAAATAAAGTTAAACTAGAACAAAATGACTGCACGAGTGCTGCGGCCGCCCTTTGTTTGCCAGGAAGGTGATCCTCAGCATCTGGGGTTGATGGAACTCATGATTAAAATTACCAGAGGGAATGATTAATATCTTCTTAAAGCGCAAACTTCCAGCTTATCAATCATCTCATTACACCGCAAAAGTTAATTGTCTGTGGGGAGGGTGGGGGTCCCTGAACCATGAAAAAGTGTCCCGCCCCTCGACATGTTTACTTACAACAGGACAGACCTGGGAACTCCACTTGTTTATCTGTGAGAGTCCATATCAGACTCAGGGGTACGGCACATATGTCTCTTAAATGTTGAGGTAACAATGCATGTAAAAGCATCATGTTGTGCTCTGTAATTTGAAGTTTTAGAAGAATGCGTTTTTTGAATTCCACCTCACTGGTTTTTCATTTTTTATATATAATGTATATATATATATTTTTAAACATGTTCTAGAGACGGATGTCTTTTACTGTTGTGCTGTAGCGTCTCACGCAAGACACGACGCTCTAAAAAAGTGGGGCTCAAGTCAAAAGGAGTTTGACTTCAAACATGCGCTCAACGTATTTTACCTTCGCATCTTTTGCAGCGTCTGTCACGACGCAAACTATTCCTATATATGTGCAGCTTTAGGTGTGTTATGAATGGAGATTGGTGTCAGATTGGACGGTTTTGGTGTCTCTGCCGGGGATACGAGGGGGTCTCTCCTCTCTCCGCGGCCTGGCGTGCCCTTGCCTCGCCTCCCTCCCCCTGGCTGCCGGTGTGTCCTCCTCTTTGCCCTCTCTGCTCCGCTGCGCTCGCTCCCGTCTCTCTCCCCCACCTCTCTCTGCGTGCCTGCACTGCTTGAGCCAGCTGCTCCCACTTCATCTTCTGCAGCGTCACTAGCTGGGGTATTAATCATGTTTTTCGAGGGGGACACTCTGCTATTTATCTCTCTGACACTTCCAGCATTCGGAGCCCCGTTGCTGGGCACAGCCCATTGAGTAGTAAGATTACACATTACCGCGCTCCATTGCCTCTCCCTGCCCTCTCCATTGACTGGCTGTTCAACAGTGGCATTGCGCTCGCACCATTGGACATAATTTATGCCTTACATGTATGAAAAAGCCCATACCGGTCCTTTTTCTCTCTGCTCTCCCTTCTAAGCGCTTTAAGTTGAGCTTAAACATAGCATGTGGGCCTGTAATTGTTGCTATCCGTCTGTGCCCGAACTACTGTACATCAGCAGGCACTTGGGCTAATATCACCATTACTGTATGTTTACTCAGTGATGGCACAGAGCAGAGCGAGAGATATAAGGCATCAAGCACGTTAGACGGTACTCACTTAGCGGCAGACTGCCAACATTTGGTTGGCCTTTATACAAGCTGTTAGGTAGGTTCTGTCAGTTCAAGTCTGTCGAGTGCTTTCCTATACCTGTAAAAACTAAAATACAGCAGTACAGGAGTTTGTGAAGTACTGGACTCCAGGCGACGTGACGTTCAGAAGGCCTGTTTGATTATCGCCATTACACTTTGTTACACTGCATTGCTTGTGCATCCATGTATTTATAGCATATAGACCTCTGTTGGAGCGTTTGGGGAGGGGAGGAGCATGTGAATATAATTTCATCCCTCGTTCTCACCGTAATGGATCTATACTTGGAGAATGCTGTCCTTCTGGTTGCAATTGTGTATTAATGATTTCAGCGTGAGGGAATCTGTGGGAATTGAAGCATCTGTTAACTCCAATTACCTTGTGGTGACCTGCTTTCGTAGTCTGGAACAGCACTGAACCGAACTGCTGCGAGAGTAAATAATTCATGTGTTTGAGATCTTAAGCTCAATTTGCTGTTTGTGGTCTGCAAGGAGTAATAATTTTGAGAAAATCAATTAAAAAACTTTAATTGAAAGCATTAATGATGTTTAAGTTGTAGAGGATGCTGCTTACAATGAGTAGTAGGTTTGCTTCCCAGAGAGTTTGAGTATTATTTAATTTAATGTTTTTCTAGTTTTTGCTTTTCTAATTAAAAACTTTTTGTTGTTAAAGAGTTTCTTTTTGAAAATCTTTTAATTTCGTTGAGTTTAAATTTTGCTTAATTCAGCTTTCTTTCATTTAAATTGCAAATTGCATCCTTTTTGCTACCTCAGTTCAAATCAAATTCAGGAATTGATTGTAATGCAAGCAGGGTTGCAAAGGGGCTGAACATTTCTGAAAAAATTCCAGAAAGTTTCCAAAAATTCTGTAAAGTTTCTGGAAACTTTGCAACCCTAAATGCGAGACACTTTAGATAAAAGCATCTGCCAAATGGATAAATGTGCATTTACTGTTTAAAATTTGGGAGTAGTTAAGAATTTTTTTTTCTTCATGTTTCTGAAAGAAGTTCCTTGGTCATAAATAAAAACAAAACATGAATATTGTGAAATTTATTTAAAATATTTTTATATATTTTAAAATCTATGCTGAGTTGGTGCTCAGGTACCATTTCTATCAGTGTTGAAAACAGTTGTGATGCTTTATATTTGTCACATTTCTTTTAATAGAAAGTTTAAAATAATTATTCAAGATTTTGTTTTTTTTTATAACAATGTGAAGGACATCACTGTCAGTCTAGATGCATTTAATTGAATAAAAGTAGGACATTCCTTAAGTCTTTTGGACGGTAGTGTAAATGTAAAATGTACATGAAATCGACCTGTAACACTGACTGTGAAATAACCCAGGTTAAAATAAGTAAATATTCAGTGGGGTCACTTGTATGGTCGGCAGATGGCTGTGATGGGCCAATGAGAGAAGCACATGGAGTCATTTCAGGGTTGAATGAAAGTGTCTGTTCCTCATGTGGCTGGAAGTCTGGTTTCACATTTTGCAGTCAGAATAGTTTTTTAAAAGCAAAAGTGCGTATTTGTTTGGACTTTTCTGTCTTACTCTCTCTGCCCTGACTCACACATGTAGGAGATTTGCTTGGGCTAGTAGTTGGCCGGAAAACGTGGTCTCCTCCTTACCTCCATCGGTTCCCCTGGAGTTGACTCTGTGGTCCTGTATTGTGTTTGAGAGATTATAGATGCACATTCCTCATACTAATACCACCTGACATTCTAGAGGAACCCGAATCATTTCATGGTAATTTGCCCTTCACTTATCTTGTAAATCTTTGTGAAAAGAGTGAGGGGGTGATAGGTGGTCATTAACAAGAGAAAACAGCCCAGGGCAGCTCAGGGGTTTAAGAGACCAGACTCACCCCCACCCCACTATAGACTATAGTCCCCACTTTCTTTTCCATTTCCTCTCTGCATCTACTCCCTCATGGCAGAGAAGTTGGAGCACAAAGTTACAGGAGATGTAAAAGAAGAGTACGGCTTAGGAAAAGAACATTCTAGCCATCCTATCAGCATGTGAGCATGCTGTATCACTTTCCAATCATAACTGTTTTCTTTGGCCTGGGGACTCCAATGGGCCTCCAGAGAAGTGATTACAGTCAAATAGAAAATCCAACCCATAAACTTTTTCTTTTTTTCTTCCTTCCTCCCTCTTTCTTTTTTTCTCCCCCTTTTCTCCCTCTCTTGCCTTTCTCGGGGGACTCGTTGAAGGCACATATGGTTCAAATTCCTAGTGTGAAATAGGCCTAAACACCAATTATTTTATGGTACAAACACAGGGGAAAGATTTTCAGGCTTGTAACTTCTTACCGTAGATTAGCCTTGCTTAAGTTTTCTTGTGTGTAAAAAGGGAAATAGAAAGGATATTTTATTGCAGACTTTTATGTCGGAGTTATTTCAGCTCCCCTTTATTTCATCCCTGTGCTTTTATAGTGCTGTGTCACTGCAGGCCCTCCTCACTCCTGGCTCTTCAAGGAAAATCTTAAACAGGAAATAGCCACATCGGTACAGAGGGGGGTGACATGACCGCTTACATAGCCTGTAATTGGTTGATTTCTGAGGCATGTGAAATGGGGAAAGTTGAGTAGGCTAGTTAAATGGGAGCATAACACCCAAGAATGACTGAATGAAGCGTGTGAGCTCATGCTGGTCATGCACTGATCTTTTATGCTTTCTGACATATCCTAATATCACAGTTCATGTTCTGTTTGGATAAAGTTTTGTTTAGATTTGAAAGTGTTAGGTTGAGAGTATATATCCACCCAAAAATGTAAAATGCTGTCAATAGTTACTCACCAAACGTCTGTCTGTCTGTCTGAGACCACAATAGAATATCTGTTGTAGAATATCAATGTTTTCTATGCAAAAAACACTTCAAAAATGGTGACTTTGAAAACATTCCAAGTGTGTGTGTGTGTGCATATACATATATTTTTTTTTCCAACTTGATAACAAGAAATGTTTCTTGACCACCAAAGCATATTTGAAGGATTTCTGAAGGATCGTGGCACTGAAGACTGCAGTAAATTTAGCTTTGCCATCAGGAATAAATGACATTGTAAAATCGTACAACAATTTAAAAGTCGTGTTTTCTGTTTTTAAATGTCACTCTTTTTACTGCAAGTACAGCCATTGTGAGTATAAGAGACTTGATATACTATATCTGATTGCTGCTCAACCGTGGCTTTTTATAGTTCTCTTTTAATAAAAAAAGACTTTTTCAAAGAAACTTTCCTTAAGCCGTTATCTTGTTCTGTAAATTACTCACAAATCTTATGATAGTTTGATAATCTCCATTCAGTTTTCACACAGTATTAGTTGTTTTCATGCCTTTTATAACAATGCACCATTTCATGCTTTTCGTCTTCAGAAAGCTTTTTCTTCCTCCCCATATTGCATGATAACTGACTATCTTAATAATGTGCAGCAACCTCTTTAAGTCGGGTTTCCATTCACCCAAGTAGACCTGGCAAACTATTTTTAAAAAAAAACCTGTCTGAGATCAATACCGGTTATCTAAAAATATATGGACAAATAAAACAAACAAATTTCTTTGAAAAACTAAAAACTGAATGTTTATTGTACTGAAATCCTACTGATATGTCACTTGCTATGTGTATATACTGTGTGCGTGCGTGCGTGCATGCGTGTGTGTGTGGCATATATAGTACTTTTTGTTTTCTTCCTTTTTATAATTTTATTATATATAGAAGAATGATACTCTGACAATTTTAATCAACAGAAAGATATTTATATAGATGCTTGCATGCTTCCATTTAATTAAATTAACATGTATAATCTGCCAATTATAATCTCCAGAATGTGTCAAAAACGTCTTGTCAAGTACAAATACAGTGTTGTTCTTGTGTACTTTCTATGGTCACCATGTAGTTATAACCGTAAACATGGGTGTTTGGAGCAGATAAGCAGTACTGAAGCTGTGGTCTTTCTCGGCTGGCGTCTGCAGAGGTACTCTGAGTGTGCCTCTCACATGAAAGCCCCTGCCCTGCTCTCAAAAAGCCAAGAAATGGAGCCCAGAACAGCACTCTGATAACAAGGATCTGGCTTCAAACATTGACAAAGGATAACATCAAATGCCCCTCTGTATGTGTGAGTGTGTATTTGAGTGTGTTTGTGCATGTCCTTGGACATGCCCTATCCGTAGACCCTCCACATTTTACCCTTTAATGATACTGTACATGGCCGTGGCCACAATATAAGGACTTAGATTCACCTCTCTTTTGATGAACTGAAATTTTCAGCAGAAGAAAGGAGGCAACATTTTCTAGAGGAATTCTCTGAAGACAGGAAGATGAAAAGGGCAGCAATGACTGCTGAGAACAGTATCGTAGGTACCCAAGCACAGATAGAAAGCTCCATTCTTCTGCTGCAATTTAGGACATCAGCAGCCCACAAAATCACAGTTGTTTTGAGTACTTTCAATGAGACCATTGTTTGTTTAAGACACCTGTACCCGTTTTAAGCACTTTGAAGCCCCTTCTTTTTGACATACAGAATTTGGTGGGCGGTGCAGTAGCCACAATACTAGCAATTAGAGGAGTTCACCCAAAAATAAAAATCCTGTTATTATTTTCTAACCTTTATGCGGTTCCAAATCCGCATGCATTTATTTAAAAAAAATGTTGTGAATATCCTGGCCATTCATTTCAAAAAGTGAAGACTAGACCAGTAAAGCTTCAAAATGGATGCAAAATCACCATAAGTATTTTTTTAAATGGTACAGATACCATTAGATCCATACAACCTATAGATTCAAGATTCAAGAGTCAAGAGTTTTATTTGACACATACACAGTTATATACAGAATATACAACTGGCAGTGAAATGTAAAATATAATATATATGCTCTATATCCCAAGTCTTCTGAAGCCATATGATAGCTTTGTGTAAGAAACAGGCTAAAGGTCATACTCCACTGACAATCTGCTGTAACTACAAAAACAAATCAATACAATTCAAGAAAAAAAAAAGAAAAGAAAACGTAGCGCACAAGTTGTATGGACCATCTTTTGTGTGTGTGTGTGTGTGTGTGTGTGTGTGTGTGTGTGTATGTGTATATATAAAAATATAAATTAATGAATACATGAATGAATATGAATTTATGAATAAATATTAATTTTAATATGAATTTATGAATGAATATGAATTTATGAATGAATATGAATGAATGAATGAATGAATGAATGAATGAATGAATGAATGAATGAATGAATGAATGAATGAATGAATGAATGATCCATCCATCCAATTCTTTTATGTTCACTTTGTGTTTCGCATATTGGTTTGGAACATGAATAAATGAGTTTAAGTTTTAGTTAACTATTTCTTTAAATGACTATGATTATCTCTTTTAATAGGATGGTTTATTTTGCCACAGACTATTATTTCACCACAGGCATATTCAATATGAAATTCTTTGCATGGCTTAAACAGCAGTTATATGTAAATAGATTGGGAGATAATTATGCTTCCCTATTGAGTTTTCACCTTTTTCCCCTTATTCTTTGTGATTGTTATGCCTGAAAGTTTGCTTGTGTGCCAAAACCCTAGGAACTCGAAGCTAAATCAGGGCAGCAAAAATGCTCTAGCATGATGAATCACCTCAATCCCACAAAGATTCTTGGAGGATGAAGGGTTCCTCTGTTACCAAATCTCCTGTTGATTCTGATCCTGGTGTGTAACACATGACCCTTCTTTTCCCGCCTCACTGACACACTCTTCTCTACAGCATCTGAGCCTCATCTTGCAAGAGGGGCCATTCAAGCCTTTGCAAAATAGAAGGAGCAGTTGTCTTATATTCACTATGCCTGAAATGGAGATTGTACTGTATGAATACTATTTTCAGTATCCCTTGCAATGCATGAATGTGTGAATCAATGTCTCAAAACAATGTATTTATGTGCTCAGCTCTCCCTGAAGTTTGCCTGCCAGTGAATGTAAGATGGAGGTCATGTGTTGTGATATTTGACATACATTATTTTGCATAAAGGCTGATACACAGTGCTATACAGCAGACTTGATAATCTAATTATATTTCATTATTAATTAAAACAGAACATCTGCATGTTTGATCAGTGTAATTAACAGGTTGTGTGTGTGTGTAACGGGTTGTTCATTATAATGAAAATTACCTTTGACCATTTCAGATTTCTATTATATACACTTTTTTTATTTCTAATTTATATTTTTATGTATTTTATCTACCTGTATATATCAAACTAGAAAAAAATTATATTATTTTAGCATCATTACTCCAGTCTTCAGTCACATGATCCTTCAGAAATCATTCTAATATGCTGATTTAGTGTTCACATTTTATTTTTTTTTCAGTTGTGGAAACAGATGTTTTTTTCAAGATTATTTCATGAATAGAAACATCTAAAGAACAGTATTTCTTTTGTTACATTGTAGATGTCTTCACTATCACCTTTGATACATTTTAAGTGTGCTTTCTTGGTAATTTAAATTCATTATAATTGAGACTTCGTGGTTTTCCCTAACCACAAACATATTTACACTAACTATATTTAACTTCTCACTTCACAATTGTGCTGAACTCAAAATGAGATTTCTTTTCTTCTTCTTTTTGTCTTTACACAGTCCCAGTTGCAGATATCAGAGAGGAGTCTTAAACAGAAGAAATTCTAGTTAAAAAGAGGAAGATGAAGAATTATTGATCTCTTATCCCAAAGGTGTCCGCCGTATGCAGATGTCCCCAAGGTGCACCAGAGAAGGGTAAATTAAGCCCTTAAATGTGCAATTGGCAATAATGAGCTATCATTACTCAAATTACAGCAAGCACTGATTGGGTTTAAAGTAATGAAGAAAACAACATGATCAATCATCATCAGGTCCTGAGAGCGCTGGGGTGGTGGCTGAGTCCTGCACCTGTATAGCTGGAGCAGAGCTCCATCTTCAGGAGCCAGACTGGAGCAGATACAAGAGCCCTCCAGCACACGAACACATGTGAACATCCTTTATGAGATTACAGTGGAACCTCAGATGCTGCCCAGCGCACAGAGATCATATCATATATATGGCAGACGTCCACCTTTGTCATCTCACTGAGGCAAGTTTGCTTTCCTCTGTCATTGTCATGTGTCAATCCTATAATCGCTCTTAAAAGGATAGTTCACTCAAAAATGAAACTTTTCTCATCATTTACTCAACCTCAGATTGTGCAATCACCATAACTGTTTGGTAACCAGCATTTAAAAAAATATCTTCTTGTGTCTTACACAGAACAAAAGAAAGGCGTGTAGTTTTGGACTAACATAGGTTGAGTAAATAATGGCAGAATTTACATTTTTATGGATGAACTTTCCTTTCAAGAAATAATCATATTAATTCATTATCTCTATCGCCCACCCTTTATTTTAAAAGCTCTCTTTCGTCATTGTTGCCTGGAGATTGAATTGCTTTCGAGAAAGGATATATTAAATAGTAGCTTTTTATAATCCAGGTTTTACACTGCAAAGCACTAGCACCACCTATTATCATTTTAATACACTGCCACACTTATTTCAGTCTGGCTGCTGACAAAATGATTTTCTTAAATAAGTAGTTTTAGGAAAGAGAAAGTCATTTATGACACAGTTCACCAACCGATAACTTAAAAAAGATAAGACAGTCACATAATGGAGTGAATTTAAGTCATATTAGGAGGAATATGCAGATGAAGACCTTAGAAATATGTGTGGTGATTAAGTGATTTTTATGAGATGAATACTATAGACTTTGTGTGGTTTGTGTCGGACAGTTAGATTTATGTATGCATGATTTTTAATGCCTCTTATGATACGAGAGAATCAGGAACCTCAGCTTTTAGGTATGGAGAGAAATCAGTCTGGTGGTGCACATGGACTTCTTGAACGTTTCGTCTCTACACTCTTTTGACGTTCTGGAACAAAGTTTTCTTGCAGATCCAATGGTGGCCTGGCATTAGTGTGCATGAAGGCTTCTGAAGTTGCCATCATCAATAATGAGGTCTCATTTACACAAATTACTCCGAACGCTGATTAGGTATTATCTAACGGCAAGGGCCACCTCGATCAATCATCATCAGTGCACAGAGCGTCGATGGACATCAAAAGGTTAACCCAGATCCAATGGGCCCCTGGCAGTGTCAGCACAAATCACTACGGCAGGGCCGCCACGCTGTCGATAGAGCAGCTAGACAATTAGGTAATGATTAAAATAGCTGCACACAGGAGTCAATAAGAAAATGAGCCATCCCGGCATAATTTTAGAATGATTTGTTTACCGATCTATATGGAAGCAGGAAAATAGGCACTCGAGTGCAGTGATTGAAAGCCATCCTGCTTCCTGAGTGTCACTATCGTGAACTTTTCAGAGTTGTACTTTTATGTGGTCTCTAATTGAGGGTTGTTTGCATGAGGCTATTTTATACCTGCTGTAAGGCTTTACTTTACTTTGGAGTGTCTAACATTGATATATGTTAATAACCGCTTATGAACTTATAACTAAACGCTACATTTTTAAGTAGTGTGACAATAGTTAAGCTCTTTTCATAACAGTATAGCTTTACCAGTTATAAGATACTTTGGGCCAGATTTACTAACAGCTTGCGCCAACACAAACCCTGTTTTGGCATTAAAAAATTGTCAGGATTTGCTAAAGCCACACAGTGAAAATATAGCTCTGAAAAGGCATGGACAGGGTTGTTTTTGTGACTGACCTTATTGCATATGCATTTGTAGGAGTTTCCCTTTTCAGATTTTTTTTTTCCCTTTTCAGAGTTAATGGGAGGAGAGTATTTAAATGAACCAAGTCAAGTTTGCAACTTAAACCAGACTCTAATTTGCACAGCTCTTGGTAGATTGCGTTTTTATGGGATTGCGCTCTCACGCTATTTTGCCCTGTTTAGTAAATCTGGCCCTTTATCTAACAAGTGCAGTTGCATCTGACCAAGCTCTACATCGTTGTTTTTGGTTTTTTTTTGAGACAAATGCACTCAGCTAAATAGTCTTTTCTCTCGCTGATATATATATATATATCATAAGCAAGCATAGGATATAAGCATAGTGAATCGATTCATTCTAAACGTTCCTTTCACATGTAGCAATTCAATTTATTGAGGTGAATCAGAATCATCTTAAAGAACCCCTATGGTGAAAATATAAATTATTTATGTGTCTATGTGGTGTTTTTTAATATGAAAACCAAATTTGAATAGACAAATCATGTGCAAATTCATCAGTCAACATAATTTTTTCCTTAAAACTGCAGTGTATCAAAGACAGTCTAAAAAACATGGTTATATGCCAATTTTCTACCATCACAAACATCTACTTGCTGTGATATTCAAAGCATTGCTAATAGGCAGCTGTCTGACTCTGAGATGGTGAGAACATGGTTTGTGTAATATTAGAATCACATTATTATTAGTCAAGCCAAAGGCTAATCATATCAATTACCAATTTGTGTCTAACGTTGTAGAGTGCAATACATAAAGCACATTACCATTCTGATACATCGACTTATAGAAGTCCCTGTATAATTTGCTCTTCCTCTTTTTTAGAATCAGTTTCTGGTTCAAACATGTATGGCTGAATTAAACCAATATTTCCACTTTTACTAGCGTTTACTACAATGGCGAGTGGATCAGGTAGTTAAAGCTGGTGTGATTGAGCAGAGGCGGTTTTAAAGGAATACATTTGACTGCAGGGGGACTTTAAATGGACCTTGTATAAAATTCAGACATTTAATTTGAATGCATTTTTTTTTTTTTTTTTAGTTGTTGTATTTAGTATAATTTATATCTCCAACCCTAATCCTTCAACTGTCCCCACCACATTGTTTTTTTTTTTTTTTTTACTAAAATGTATTGTATTATATTTTTTAATTATACAAATGCTTTGCCCCCCATAAGTAACTTATGTTGTTAGTTACTTAGCTACTTTTTATTTGTACCTATAGTCTGCATGAAATCAAAATGGACCCTATTTACTATGTTAGTGCATGTTATTATTATGTGCAAGATAATGGGTAGTCACACTAGACAACGTGGAATCATTCAATATTACATTTCACTTGGAAATATGTCACCTGAAGTGAAGTCAGTCACAACTTCAGGTTCACACAGACTTAATATTAGCTTGTAGTACTTTCAAAGTACATTCCTCAACAATGTATGTACACTATTGATGAATGTGATGCAGATGGATTATTATATATTCAGAGTTTATTTATCGCATGTTTAACGGGGTAGCACTGACATGTTTTTCCTATCTATCAGTTTTTTCCCCCTTTGTGAACCATTTCTTACGCTGATCAAAGCATTAGCATATACTAACATGGTCTAAGGTGGGATATATGTGTTTTCTGGGCCTCACTCATTGTGTGCGTGTGTGTTTGTGGCTGACATGTGTAGTCGTGGGTCAGAGCTGCTGTTTGGAGGCTTGCAGAAGAGAACAGTTGGCAGTCATCATGCTGGAATAAGAGAGGTGCTAATGATGACTGTAACAAGAAATGATGGACAGGATCACGTCTAAAAATAAGAGCTTGATCGGAGTGGGAGTGTTGTTTAGATCTTGACATGAAATGAAGAGAGCGGTTGGTGAACTTTTCAAGACACGGTCTCCTACTCCTTAAATAACCTGAAGTTCAGCATGCTAGCATTAGAAGCATTTGCTTGCACAATAGAGCATCCATTTAAATAAACTTTTATATTTACAATATTATAAGGAATGGTAAATGCCAAAATTCTTCATTTCAATTAGCGTGTTTCTATAAACAGGAGAATGTGGACTGTGAATCTAAACGGCTTGCTTTCCAATCATGTTGTCTGAGTCCAGGCAGTCAATTTCGCTGATTTGAATAAGGAAATGAAAGGCCATCTTGTCACCCTCAGTGTTTGACTACTTTCTAATATAGTAGGTGGGGGTATGAACATGTGTCACCTAATTTTGGGTATTATTTGCACTGCATTGTGGAGGAAGTGATGGCAAATATGAGAGTGAAATGAGAGAATAGAAGGTCTAGTTGGGGTCATATTGCATATCCTCACCTGCACACATAACAAAACTGTTCAGTTTTGCGGCCTTGCTGCTATAGTTCTTAACTGACAATAGTTATTCATCATTTTTCAGCTGGCCGAAGGAAAATTTCCTTGAGGTGCTTATTTACTGTAAAACACTGTTATTTACTGTTATACATATTTTTTGTTCCAGGAAATGGGAGTAAATTGGCCTAAACATCCATTTGTGGTGTTTTCTTTTTTCTTTTCGGATAATCTTTGTGAAACACTACCCCGTTGTACAGTTGTAATCACAATTTTTGCATCTAAATCTGAAATGGAGTAAAGAAAGGGGATAATTGCTTTATGATGGAGTGGCAGCTTTGCTTCTTTCCTTCCTCTTCTAATACACTTGGATGGCTCAACAAGGTACTGAGCATTTTTTTTTTTTGTCTTAAATTACTTGAAAGAGAGCTTTGCACTCTTCCTGCACGCTAACTGCTATCAGAAACGGAAGCTCCAAATCCCTTTGGTTGAAATCCAGTGGTGATAATTTCATTGAAAACATGTTTTGCGAGGAGAAAATAGCATTATTACCTAGTTATGTGGATTATCTTGTCCAAAAGGCCTTTGATGTGCACAATCACTGAAACACAGCTTCTGATCTTTGGGGGCCAGAATGAGTGGATCAGATACAATTGGGGGAAAAAGCCCTTCATTTCAAAGATCACAATATGAGGTCTTGCATTTCAAATCATATCACAAGGAAGCTCAGAATCCCCTGGCATCAGAGAAAGTGAACCCAAAGATGTTCACATACATTATGACTTTATTTTCTTTATTAATACCTTATTTTATTTGCGTTTACTGAGGTTAAGGTTAACTGTAAAATATTAGCATTCATTCTACAGCATCTAAACCATTAGATTTACAGCAGTGTAACTCCATTGGATCCATTCGTAACAATATGATTTTTATTTCCCTCAATACAAAGAACCTAATTAGATAGATTTAATATAATTAAATAAAATGTACTATACCCATAAAAAATGGTTAATTTGATATAAAATGATCTGAAATATGAGGAATATTATTGTCTGCACAGCATGAATCTTCCTTTGCTCTGGTTCGGTTCTAACCAAGGACTTTTCAACAAATAATCACCATTTAATCTGCTCCATCTAAGATTATCTGACCCCTCACCATTCTCATTATATCTAAGTCTATACACAGTGTAAGCTGTTCTGTGAAAGCTGTTACCCATGTCAGCTGGCAGTCTCTTGTCCTCTCTGCCTCGATCAGAGCAGGGGAGCGGCCACCTCTCTGTGTGTATCCTCCTCTCCAAACGGACTCCTCCCGGTAGGGTCCGCTAAATGGATAAGATCTAATAGCCTGGAACAAACACTGTGGTCACCTTCTCTAATGAATGCCAGTGGGGAAGTACACTAATTCAGTATGATTTGAAGAAGATAGGAGAGGATGTTTTTTCTTTTTCTTTTAGAGAAAGATTAAACTCCTGTGCTTCTCAAATGCCAAGCATCACGCTGTTCCTGCTCTTCAGCGCTCGAATACGGTTACAAGTGTTATTACTCCCACCATTTAAGAGGCCTGATCCGGAGAGATTATTATATTAACCACAGGGCACTAGTTTTCTATCCGGGATGATAGTTGTCACTCTAGGGGTTATGCACTCTGTGTTAGAAGATCGTCCAAGCTGTTGCCCCAGCTTTTTAGATGGCAAGTGACTTACATGGGTTATGGCCTGTGGTTTTATATTTGCAGTGAGTATTATTATGTTTTTCATTATTCTAGACAGCTCGCTTATCCCTAGAGTTAGTGTCAAAAATATTGATATTTCGATATGTACTGATACTGAAATATCTGAAACTGTTCCAGTACTCATTTTCTGCAGTATCGATACACCGATACCAGTTTCGCGTTCTCACGCTCTCTTCTCTCAGACGGTGAATTGACTCACACTTTCCTCCTGTCATTTACACATCTTATTAGGTCCGGTCGAATAGTGCTTGTATTGCGCATCATTTTAGTCATTCCTGCAGGTTTTGTGCTCACACCAAAAGCGTGCGCATTACTGATCTGTATAAGTGGTGTGCACATATATTCGCCTCTCAAACAGCTTGCGGGTACCAAATTGACTGACAGTTTAAGCGCAATAAGCCATGAAAAAGTAAATGCATACAAAATTATATCAATGTCTATCTTGCCGAGTATTCAAGTTTTGGAACGTAAATAGCTGAGAGAATAAAATGTTGTGTAATCGTATATTGGATCTGTGCGTTACCTCTAAAAGTGACAGCAGCCTAAACTTGCTGCCATCTGTCATGTTAAAAAAAAAAAAGAACAAAAGACTCTTGACTGAATAACTTTTATAAACTTTGATTGTAAGCATTATTCTGTATTTAACTTCTGAATTATTTAAAATGAATTTATTTGTCAATATTTTATTACTGACTGTTTACTGTCTTTTTTGTAAATGTAGTTCAACAATTAAAATAAAGCCTCCCTATGCTCTGTGAAAGATATTACGACAAAATTAAAATTTTGTATTACCCAAATTATGAACAAATTATGAGATAATAACACATTATCTGTATGGCGATATAAATTGTAGTTTCCTCTGTGGTATTGAAAATGGTATTGAATATCGATATTTTCAAGGTATCGTATCAAAGTTGGAAATTCAGTATCGTGACAACACTACCTAGAATGTATGATCCCAAAAAAACTACATGAATTCAAGTTCCGCCCATCCAGACATCCAACCATCCATCCGCCTGCCCATCCATCTATCCATCCGCCCATATCCATCCATCCATCCATCCATCCGCTAATCCAAACATCCATCCATCCATCCATCCATCCATCCATCCATCCATCCATCCATCCATCCATCCATCCATCCATCCATCCATCCATCCATCTCATCCATCCATCCATCCCATCCATCTGCCAATCCAAACATCCATCCATCCATCTGCCAATTTACTCATACAAAACAATTCTCAATTTCCTTTTAGGAGTTATGTAACAGTTTTAATTGAGTAAATGCTCACAGGCAATAAACGATTGCTCCTGCTGAGTAACTTCATTAGCATCATATCTCCAAACTGACTGGATACCCCATTGTTTAGTCTGTTAAC
This sequence comes from Paracanthobrama guichenoti, assembly GCA_018749465.1. Classification (NCBI taxonomy): domain Eukaryota; kingdom Metazoa; phylum Chordata; class Actinopteri; order Cypriniformes; family Gobionidae; genus Paracanthobrama; species Paracanthobrama guichenoti. The sequence goes on from JAGHMJ010000663.1 coordinate 1,545,530, forward strand.
TTATTGTCAGTAAATAAATATGATTCTTCACTGTGCAGACAGCTGTACTTGACAGCTTTGTTGCCTTTGCAATGCTGCACACTGTCATTCTCGTCGAGGGAAAAGTGAGTTTTATATACTCTGACTGTGAACTGGGGAATGGAGGACATTTGCACATGAATCAATTGCATCCTGACAACTGTTAGACAGCTCAGAATCTCAGAGAGCTGTAGACATGAGATTTTTCTCTGTCACATGCAAACTTAGTTTGGCTTTTGTTTATTCCGTGTACTATTGTGATCCAATGGCAGCATATCAAGGTGAGCTCGTTATTATAAAGAATGAGAGCAGGAAGCTTCAGTTATAGAGGTAGAGGACAGGAAATTAGATGAAACAATCTTTTTGTTCTCACTCATATCCATTTGCTCTTTCAACAACTACTTCAAAGTGAGTCACTCACATTGTGTTACTGAAGGTAACTGTTTGGCATTTCAGTCACTGTCTTACTTTCACTCTCCATTTGCAGTCAACTTGAAAAGTCTTTTCCAGCTTGGGCATTTGGTAACAATCTGTCATTCATGAAGCAATACAAGAAATGGATTGCATTGTAAAAAAAAATAAAGATGAGTGCAGCATGACAGTTTTCTTAATTATTTAGTTTTCCATAAATAACATCAAAATTATCAGACTCAAACGGTTATTTCTGTTCACTAGAAAAGCTTCTTGATATTTTATCTTTTTTGACTTTGGCTCTGTTCACACAGCCTTACAATTCAGCTTCTGGTCCTGTTTGTATATATCAGTAGTTGACCTTTGATGAAATGAAAAGATTTACTGTCAATTTACTGTTATTTGCGCCATTATCTACAGCACAAAAAGGCATGTCTTAAACCAGATGCTAACTGGTAGATTGCGTTGATCCAGTTGCATCTTTGTTCTTTAATTTGTGTCGTCAATAGATCACGCACAGAACTTTCCACTCCCATCTGCGTTTTTTTTTTTGTTTTTTGTTTTTTGGGTATCGCGCTCTTACGCTAAATTGCCCTGTTTAATAAATGTGTCTTTTGATGTTTAGTTTCTGTATGACAGAATGTATAAAATGCTCTTATCCTTATAATTAGGCTTGCTATGATAGTCGGTGTTGCCGGTGTTCAAACTCAACACCGGTTACATCACTTGCCCACCGCCCCCACCGTCATTTAAAAAAAATTTTTTTTTTATAGTAATTAATTTAGTTCAGTTAGAGAACAGACAGTACAAAATAAAAACTGAACATGTCTGCTTAATACAGCATGAGCCAAACGAGTGTCGCAGCACAAACGCAGCAGGAGTCAGATTTCGTTCATCACGAGAGCGAAGAGCTGACAGACAAGATCGCAGAAGATTTGGTTTCAAAGCGAAATGTAAAAGTGCCTATTTAAATGAGTTTGTCATTGTACTGTGTTGTTGTGTTTTTCATTAAGAATAACAGGCTAATGAACCCACAATTGCCGCTAACTCAAAACCGAAACTAAAATGTGCACGGCCGCACAGAGCGTGCATTTACGGACAAACTGTCATTCACGGTGTGTGCGCACTGGCACGTTTTCAGTTCATGCATATGGAAGCTTAACTTTCATAGGAATTCATTGAAACCACTCGCTTTGCTCCACTCTGTTATTAACGCCTGAGCTGCCGTGTGCATGTTACTTTCGGTTAGATAGAATTAGTGATTTAAAAGCCCAGGCGGTGATACCGGAATTACCGGTGTTGTCACACATCGATTAACTGGTGGAAAAATTTCCTCACCGTCACATCCCTATTTATAATGAAAGTGGAGCTCTTAAACTCCAAGAAGATTTTCTGAAAGTCTTCTCAAGGCATAAAGTAACAGACTAAATGTGAAATGTGCTATTTAGTGAAAATCTTAACTTGACGACCAGGGCTTGACATTAACTTTGTTGCTCACCAGCCAAAGTGGCTAGTGGTTTTCCAAAGTTACTAGCCACTCAGCAGTTTCACTGGCCAAAATTTTGTTGTTGGGAAATGTGTTGTTGGCTATATGTAAATGACCACTGTACACACCCAAATCAAGTCTACGTGAAATGTATAACATGACGCTTGGTTTTATGGCTGCAAGTCATTCTCTTCAAATGCTATTGAAGTTAGAAAGCTGTATATCAATGTTGTATGTAACTTTAGAGATGCTACCTAAATTCATGAATATCAAACGTCCAGCTTCATGCCAGTCACATCAGATGCGCTATGGTTCTGCGTTGATCTTTGTTTGAAACCTATTTCGCTGCTGAAATGGAACAAAAACAGTCAACCACTGTAAGATGAATGAATTAAATATATCGCACATACACCTCTGCTTTGTTGTTTATGGTGAGTGCAGATTTCAGTTAGTGAGCTTGTGCTCCTGAACAAAACTCCATGACTAATTTGAACGGCTCTGATTATTAGACATTGCATTCATAAGCTCAACAGAATCGTGTGTGAATGGTTATAATGCGCAATTCACATGCCTTTTGAAAAGACTACAATAAAGTTCAACCTGCCAAAGTGGCTAGTGGGAGTGACTGTGTTACACAACACAGCTGAAATCCACCTGCAAATTGCAGGTTGGCGGATGTTCATGTCAAGCTCTGTTGACGACTATGGCCACCATTTAACTTAAAAGTGCATTGGGCATTTTGCTGCAAACTTCTGCTTTTGTGTTCAGGTTTCGAAAGACATGATGGTGAGTTAATATTGAAATAACTGTAATATAATGTAATAATGTAGTTAAGTAATGATAGATCTTTTCTTCCATACTGACGTACGTTGAGTAAAACAGATCTGAATACCAGTCTTAAATAAAAGAAACATGCCTGAAACTTTGACAATAAAATCAATATCATGCATTTAGTGTGCATGATAAAATGTTAATTTTAAAGCAAAATGAACACCTTGACGACTTTATATTTACACTCATTATTTGTCACTATGGTTACATGCATTGCTCAAGGCTGTCACCATAAGGATATTGAATCCAGTTACCTGTCCATACAGACAATATTTGATTTGCTCCTGTTAATTAGTTAAAATTCTGTAAATTACTTTCTTTAAATTCTGTAAAGCTTTCCAAGTCAGAAATTAGACTTATGTACACATTAAGTTTCTTGAATTTGTCAGACACTGGGCATGAAAATAAATACTTGATGGTTGTCACACACTAATCATTTCTACATTCATACAGTCAGTATCAATATGGTGATGTTAGATGGAAATATTAGATTATGTTCAACAGTTCCAGACTTGGACTTAAACTCCAGACTATTAGAAAAATTGCAGTCTCATGACTTGTTGTTGGCACAAGAAGCTGCATTACAGGGAACAGACAGTGGTGCATTGATCCGTTGTGCTCCGAGATACAGGGAGTGTGGCGTTTCACCCTACCAAGAGTTTGACAAGTGTCAGTGATCTCGCAATGTTCCCAGTGAAGAGCTAATCACAGCGATCAGTGTTCTTTTAAAGCTTAACCAGCCACAGTAATCTGTTCACACTCTCTTAGACCCTAATGGCTCTCAAGTTTCACCCCCCCGGACCAACAAATCTCCTGTCGAAGGATGGGCTGCTCTGCTCCGAGGCTGATCAATTAAAATGACTTTAGCATTTGCCGGCCCATCAATAAGTGCTCCCCTCAGGCTCAACAGTTCTTGCCTATGCTGTACTGGAGGGTTTGGGGCTGCATGCGTGGAGTCGGTTGTTTGCAATCAATGGGCTTCAATGTCATAAACAAAGCAAATTCACAGCCAGCAATCGATGTGACGAGAGCTAAATGTTGATTTACTTTCACAGTGCCTCCGTTCACACCTCTGAGACTGTTGCTGGGCTTATCTCATCAAGAATGGATGCAAATTGAAAGTTGGTTTTAGAGTAACACCTCTACTCATCTAGAAACTTTAAATATAACCTCAGGGTTTTAAAAACGGAAGCACTAAACAGGAAGTCTACTGTAGGATGGTGTGATGGATGCAACATTAAAGGGTGTTTATTTCCAAGTGAATAAATTGTCTAAAATCTGAAAAGACAGCTTGGGGTGTCACTGTGAGCTTGTAAAGGCGCACATTTCTTCATTCATCCCTGCACAAACTCACTAAGACTAATGTCAATTCGACACCACTCACGGATTAAAAATGACACTGTGACAAGCTCCCAGTGGACAATTATGATTTATGACACATTTTTTTATGGATTTACACTGATGCTGTCAATGGCTTAATAAGTTTTACTGCTGCAATGTGAGCTGTATTCAGTACACGGCTGGGAAGAATGTGCTAAAAGAACAGGCTATAAATGGGCTAAGGTGCTCCCCAAAGGGAACCTCACTAGACATGTGTTACTAAATCTTTCAGAGATGCCATCTGCCTGCGTGCAAGCTGTTAGAAGCTGTGACCTCTGTTGGCATTAAGGTCACCCAGAGCTAATACTGACCTTGTGTTACATTCCACCATGGATGAAATGGATCTGCATTTTGAAAGCTACTACATATATAAACATTTTATCCACCTTAACCTAAGGGAGGTCTTAACAACTTCATAGCTATAGGCTCTAATAAATTGGCCATTTTGTGGCTTCAAATCTCACTATTTTTATCCAATGTTGTTTCATTTCTTTGCTCACATGCATTGTTCAGGAGTGCATTTCTAATATCATGCATATGTATTTGTCATCTATTGTATTTATTCTGAATGTATATTTAATCCTCTGGTGCTCTTCGTGTGGTGGGCAAAAATGACTTCTTTTTTTCAATAAAATTAATGTACTATATTTTAGTTTGATTGTTTTTATTTAATATTTTGATTCTATGGTACTAAATTATATTAATGTAGTAGTTCTAATCCATCCTGAAAATGAAAGTTTCCAACATAAATAGTCATAAATCTTGAATGCTTTGGAGCACAGACTTCAGTTGTGTCTCTTTTTAAAGACGCCATTTGGCAGATTAAGTCATTAATAATAGAATTTTAAGTTTTTATATATAATATATATTTTCCAAAACACATTCTACTCTAAAACCAAATCAAATATAAACAAATTAGCTTTCAGTAAGAGTTTGTTTGGGAGCAGTACCAAGTTTCCACTAGATGAAGTTTGTTTCCCATTAATTTCCAATGCGGCCATTTGAACCTTTTCGAATTGTGTGTGTGTGTGTGTGTGTGTGTGTGTGTGTGTGTGTGTGTGTGTGTGTGTGTGTGCGTGCGTGCGTGCGTGCGTGCGTGCGTGCGTGCGTGCGTGCGTGTGTGTGTGTGTTCACAGAGTAAGTGCCAAAACCTTTACCAAGTTTCATACCATTCTGAAGTAAATAAAAATAATAATAATTAAAAAAAAGATCGAAGCGCACCAGAGGTTTAATGATGTGGAAGTGTTTTTACTTCCAGTACATCTAAAATATCTTTTAAATTTTAAAATCAATTTAAAACTTTAAATTAAGGTCTCATTTGTTAACATTAGTTCAAGTATTAGCTAAAATGAACTAACAATGAGCAATTATCTCCTTTTAAATGTTCATTCATTTACCCATTTTTTACCGTGTTCTTGTAATGAAAATAGCCTTAGATGCTGAAATGACATGCAGTATGAACAACAAAATAAATAATTAAATAACCTTATGCTTTATCAGTTCTTCAACATACTTTCTGCCATGGCACTTTATTCACTTCATACATTTACATGGGCATTTCTGCACATTTATTTCTGTAGATTTGAGTGTTAACATGCATGTATCAGAGGGCAAATAGATTTGACACCTCAGGGTCCAGGGCAACTCTCAGGACATGAGTGAGTGACCGTAAGTTCATTTTACATGGACTCCTACGCTAAAGTGAGGGCACTGCTTCAGGCCATTTACACTAAAGCTCGCTGGACTCTTCCATTGTGTGGAACATTCAATATTAGCTGGGCAATAGTGGTGGCTAAACAAAATGAGATTTCTTCGATTTACTGGTCTGCAGGTTGTCAAGAATTGTATGAAGTGTTTATTTATTCATTAATTGCTGAATTGAATTAATATTTCCTTCCTTGCAATGCAGCTTGTGTCAGTGAGACAGTAGAGATAGTGGAGAATAGCAACACTTACCCTGAAGCAGGAGGTCGTGACTTTAACATACCAACCCTCCAACCTTACAAGTGACTGACAGGGGGAGGAAGCTCACTCGAGCTGTTTCACGTGGGAATCACAGCTTGCAGCAATTTTAAAACAAAACCGTCTGTCAGATTTTTGTGGGAAAATTTAATTGTGTGGGGTTCTTTTGGCTCCCTTACCCTGTTTCTCTTAAGAAAGCCATAGGTCCAAAGTTTGTTAGTTCAGATAACATTTTTAGTCAAACTAAAGGCACAGCTGTGTTTTCTGTTCTCCCCTCAAGGTCACTAAATAAGCATTAGCTATAAATATCCTGATATGAAAGACACTCTGATAATAATTGTGATGCCATTTACCCTCCGGTTTTCTGCAAAAAGATGCTTCGGCTATTAGGTACTCCATGTTATCCTCCAAAAAAACTAATCGGCTATTAGTTAAAGTGCTAGTCTTGTTCCTGAAGTTTCTTTTTGCTCAGCGCCATGTCTTTTTACTATGCATATGTGCTTCAATTAGCTGGCACTTGCTCAAACTGGTGCCAGACTTTATTAATGAAGGGTGCCTGAGCCATGAAGCTGATGTACCTCAAAGACGTCCTGCCTTCGGGGAGAGCAGCAAGCTGGGGGCTTTTCTTTACATTCTTCAGTAGGACTTCAGGAAGTTCAGTTTGTCTGAGGAGGGGGTCCCCTCTGTGGTTTTCTCTGCCCGTCCCATGGGTGTCTTTTCCAGCAGTAATGAGGCCTCCAGGACTCGAGAGTTTCGCTTTAAAACAGGGAGTAATGAGGAGTTCTGGCAGAGGGAACAGAGATTTGTACTCGTCAGTGAGACAAGAAGGTCGCGGAGACAACTTTTATTTTAGGAGGGGAAAAAATGTTGATGGCAATGAAGGGATATGTTGCAAAGACTGCAGTCCTAAACATGGTCAGTGTTCGCCATTACACACCGTACTGATGGGTTTGTGACCTTAGAAGCTGTCTTCACCTTCATGACAGTTTGGAGATGAAATCGCGTAGTGCCTTTTTACAGCCCCTCAATTTTATCAAGAACAAAAAGGCATGTTAGAGTTTAATCACATATACATTTAACATCTCAAAGACCATGATTTGACCATTTGAAAATTGTAGCACTTCAGTTAAGCTTTGTAGAGAAATCCAATGAAAATCCTGTTTTTGTGCACGACTCGAGTTGCTCAAGGTCAAACATAAAGCTTGTGTTTTTTAAAACTGCAAGATCAAGATTAGAAGCATGAATGTAAATTTGAATAGATGATTTTGACAGCAATGCCTCAATCATCTACCACTACTTTAGGAGATGGATGAAACAGTAGTAGTTAATGACTGTACCCTCTGGAGCAGATTGCAAACAACAGCCTCTTTCTGCGTTCCTGCCGTTTTAATTGACTTTTTCAGCACTAGCCGACATTTTGAATGCATTGCAACCTTTTGTACCTTTTAAAATGCAGGCGCAACACTTCAGCTATTGAAGTTTCTGAACAAATGGGGTCCTTCACTTGGCCATGACTGAACCCGGCAATGGAGGGGCACCTTTAGAACTTGCTGGCCCTGCGCTGAAAGGAGAGATGCGGTGCTCACGCCATGCCTCTCTTGCAGTAATAACAGTTGCCGAGTCTTCAACCCCGCCACATTCAGCTATAATTGCCCCCGACAGCAGGGCAAATCATCAGCACAGGGATCTGATAAGCATTACAGCCAGATGACAGCACACAGAAGTGTATTAGCAACACTGTGACATATCGCATTACCACTGTGAATAAAATAAAGCCAATATGGAACACTGTGGCAGTCAAGTGAAGCCTTTCTTTTCTCTCTCCTGAGGGACTATTATGGTCCATTTGCTGATGCTGATAAGTTGTCGGCCCCCTCCACCCGCCCAACTGTCACCTTGGAGTATAAATACACACTACACAGCGATACACACACACACACACACACACACTGTATATGCATTGTCGTAAGTATAAGTGACATTGTAAGAATCGTGGGTAGGTGGACAACACCGCAGAATACAAATCTCTGATTCTATAATATAAGTGTAAGACAAATTGGAATAGCTGGCAGTAAGTTATTATGGTTGTCCATCTTTGAGGTCTGTCATCCTTTCTTTTTTCTTTTTTTCCCCCTGACCTACCACACTTAATTCCCTGAAGTTAAAGCTGTTAGAGTGTGTCTGTCTGTCTGGAAAGTTTACAAAACAAGGGTCAATAACGAATGTCAGAAAAATGCCACTCGCCACTTTAAGCTTTTTTTCTTACATCATACATGTTGAACATTGATTTTGTAAGCATGATTTTCTGAGCCTAAATTTGTTTTATATTGCTGAAAAGCTACCTTTGGCTGTGAAGTACATTATATTTTGAATTTAGAGTTTTTTATTTAGGGATTTTTCCTTTTTCACAGGACGAAATGAGGATGGACAGGAAGTAATAGGAGAGAAGAGGGAATGGAATCAGCAACGGGTCTTCATTCGAGACTCGAATTTGGGTCACCTAGCACTGCTGCACAAGGCAGTTTAGGCCTCTTTTTGATTTTTAAAACCTATTCCCAGACATTAGCATTATTGGATATGTAAATCTAAAACTTTGAACTCGCATCATTTGCAGGTAGCATGAAATTTTCACCTCAGATACTCTATGGGCCATTTCCTTTAATCGTTTAAATACTTTGGCTCAGTCTAGCACCACTGTAACCGAAGAGTTCAGATACTGGCACAGGTCTTGAACCTGATAACTTTTACATGTTTGATAGCTGTTGCATCATAAATTATTTCCACAGACTCCTGGGCTTTGGAGGATCGTATTCTGTCAGCTCTGGTTCCTGGTAATATCATTTGATGATATTAACAAATTTGGCCCTCTAGTGTTTCGGTTTTATCTGGGAAATCTTAAACGCCTCCTTGGTGAATACTTGGTTATGATATTATCGTGACCGGGCTGATTGTGCTCTGGGTGTATCGGGTGGCTATTAAGTGTGGGGAAGCAGTGGTAATAACCCAGTTTATAAACCGCCAAGACGCTTGCTTACAGCCTCACAACATTTCCTGTAACTGAGAAAGATCAGCTAGAAAGACAGGAAATAACGGTTGCTTTTTAAGGAGGCAGACATAAAATTTGTTTATTTTCTCTTTTCCTTCATGGCTTCATTTTCCACGGTTAAATCCCTCATTAGTCTCCTTAAACTTCCTCCTCGGCATCTGATATCAAACTCTGGCCATCATTAGAGGTGCTTAAAGAGTGCAGCCATACGCTTTTAAAAATGGGACCGTAGTTCACACAGGCTTCATACTTAATTTTGAATCTACGTAAATTATGCAACATGCATTTTGATTATTGGTCTTTGCAGTAAAAAAGTAAGTTTCTTTTTCTTTTTTTTCTTTTGTTTATTGGTCGTCTTAGACAAGTGGAGCATGGGAATTGTTAATTTCATGTTTAAAGTAGAAGTTAAATGTATACAGTGCAGTTCCAACCTACTTTGTTAGATACATTGTAGCTTAATTTTACACCTGGGACTCGCAGAAGTGCGTAGCGTTACCTGGGGGAGTTGCGCGAGCCCTGTAACACAAGCCAAAAATGCTTCAAACGCAGCATTGCCCTCTCATCAGAACGCTGTCTGTTCTGTGTAATCGAAAGCGATTCCTCTAAAGAAGGGGAAAGATGTAGTGTATCTGTAATTGCTGAACATCAAAAGCAGCTGTTCATTTTGATATTCAGCTAGCTGAAAAGGCATAATTACTATAGCTGGCTGCCACTTACACTGGTATACTCTCAAGGTCTGCAGGACATTCAGTGATGAAAAGACTGATAAGTACCTGACTGGTGTCTGTGATGCTAATAGGAACGTACACGGAATAAGGGGCTGCCAGAAATGATTCACTGGGACCATCCGGACACGTCCCGCTTCTGTGGCCACAGCAGACATGACACATTTTAATTTCATCAGGGGAAAGAATGGCAAAGCCCATTTCATCCCAGAGACAGGGAAGAGGGATTTGCCATGCCTAATGGAGTTCAATGATTGCAGCATGTCAGATAACTAATAACCATAAGGAGCGTGTGCCTGTATGTGCCGAGCAACCGAACGGATGAGGGTGTTAAAAAATAGATAGAATGGGATAAGTTCTTGTGGGCAGTGGGGTTGGCCCTCCGCTGACACTTCCTTGTCACAATGCTGAGAAATTTCTAAAAGGCTTGACAGAGGAGATAAGGAAGCGTAGGCAAAAACCTTCTTAAAACCAGACCTAGGTCCCCTGTAAGCACTGTCACCACAGACAGCTATTTATGGGAGATGACAGTTTGCAAATATCTCAATCTGCGGGAAGGCACGCGGGGTGACACTGAGGAGTGCCGTGAAATTGGAGGAGTCAGCAGCCAGCGTTTATTTCATCAGGCTCACCAATGAGCTCCGGTCTCCTGACAGGGAAAGATTGCAGCCGGATACGTCATGGCTGCCCTCTGGACACTTTAATCCATGCTGCGTGAATCGGAATTAAGCTATCTTAAAAAAAAAGGGAAAAAAAGAAAGAGAAACTTTAATGAGCGCAAATGAATAGGACAGATAAATTAATGACTTTAAGGGGAAGTTAAGAGGGTTTAAAAAAGTTGGAAGTGTGAAAAATGAAATGTACAGCACAAATTGATACTGGGTGTTTTTGTTGCAATACCAGACCAGACTATTGTTTAAATTCCAGAATATTTTTAATCTCTTTTTACAAATGATTGTAGCATTTGTAAAAGTTTTGAAAACTGATTGTAGCAGTGGTTTTGAAAATTGAATAAAAGAAAATATAATCAGTGGAGAAAACTGACTTCATCAAAGGGGCTGTGGAACACCAGGTGAAATGAGTCAAATAAGTTTCACATCCACTGTAGTGTGAGCATGTATCAATATACTTATGAACACCTGTATTTCAGAATTACATTTAATTATTTGTGAAGGTCTGTTTTAAGTACCATTCTTCTTTGCTTAACATGTTGGATAAAGTGGGACACTTACAACTGTTCTGATTATGGTCATTAATTTTTTCCCCAACAGGGATATAGTTTTTTTTTTTTTTTTTTTTTTTTTTAATGTAATTTATTTTATTTTTAATCTGTTTTAGAAGAAAAGTGATTTTGTTCTTGAAATTGGTAAATGGATAAGTTGTGTGCCAATAAATGTAGTTTATTTTATTCCATTGTGTAATAACCCTAAAACACCCTTATGTCTTACAGGATATGTTGCTCTAAAGATCATAGAACTAAAAATAATTTTCCTTGCATTATATATGATAATATTTTTTTTTCCATGTCTTGTCCCAGAAGCACAGATTGCGGTTTACAAAATTATGTCAGTGGTAGGGGTGGGCGATATACCGGTAGACAAAATTAACTGGTAGAGATTTCGTCTCTACTTGACGTTGCTGTGTTGTGCACGGTCACGAAAGCTTATGGTGTTTTTAAGCATCGCAGAGACGCACGCATATGAAGCCTCTGCACAGTGCATGAGAACTGAACGGAGTGCTTTTTGGACATGAACTGTTAAATACCCATACTTATGTGTCAAAATGCCTGTCTAGCCTCGTAAACGTCATTTATGTCTTAAGTGAATGTAAACAGTTGAGAAAGAAAACGCATGAATATATCAGATCCGTGGATTCGGTCTTAAAGTGACAGCAGCCTAATAAACCTGTTTCCCGCTCTTGACTGATTAATGTTTGTAACTTTAGTAAGAATAAATGTATGTTTAATTTACACAGTGAAGACTGTTTTATTATTATTATTATTATTATTATTATTATTATTATTATTATTATTGATTACTTTATACAATATATGTAGTATTTCTTATTTCTAGTGCTTTTCAGTTACTAGTTTTTCAGGTAGGTCTATTTCATATATGTGACCCTGGACCACAAAACCAGTTAATTTTAAAACCATAAGTAAATTTTTTTGAATTTGAGATTTATACATCATCTGAAAGCTGAATAAATAAGCTTTCCATTGATGCATGGTTTGTTAGGATAGGACAATATGGCCGAGATGCAACTCGGAAAATCTGGAATCTGAGGGTGCAAAAAAATCTAAATATTGAGAAAATCGCTTTTAAAGTTGTCCAAATGAAATCCTTAGCAACGCATATTACTAATAATAATAAATTTTTTATATATTTACGGTAGGACATTTACAAAATATCTTCATGAAACATGATATTTACTTAATATCCTAATGATTTTTGGCATAAAAGAAAAATCGATAATTTTGACCCATGCAATGTATTGTTGGTTATTGCCATAAATGTACCCGTGTGACTTATGACTGGTTTTGTGGTCCAGAGTCACATATACATGTTATAGGCTAGTAGTTGTTTTGTGATATTGAAAAACAAGGATTTGACAAGAATTTAGATGTCATAACCTTATTTAAAGCAAAAATAACTATATTGTGATTTTTATATATTGTTATCGTGAAATAAAATTGCTCATACTGTGATTTAAGATTTTGGTTGTATCGCCCACCCCTAGTCAGTAGTAAAGTGGGACGTAGATATGGGAATACAGATTGTCTCTTTTGAAGCTGTTTTGGTGTGTTTTCATGTGTGTGTGACTGTGTGTCTCAGAACACAGATCAAAGCTACATCTACGTGCCTGGCTTCCAGGGTCCCGCAGATCAGGCTGGATATGGAAGCACGGGTCGGTCAGCGAGTGTGCACAGCTTAACCGCACAGCTGTACAAACATTATTAAATAAATTTGGCCAATATTTTCAAAAGGAAGCTAATAATTCAGTGAAATAATGGAGGGGGAAAAGGTTTGAAGGGAAGACACAGGTCATAAATGACCTTCCCCAGATTACTTCCAGCATTCTGTTTCAGGCAGGTTTTTTTTTAATTGCAGTTGCTTTGGCCCTGTGCTCACGCGGCTCTTTCAGACACAAACATGGATACAGTGAAATGAGCATTAAGCCTAATTACCATAAGTGTAGGCATGTGTTGAATTTTGAGTCCATTCAGTAGAACTACCATTGCAGTGAACTTTGAACTCTAACTGAGGTCAGGAACAAAGTGATACCGTCATCATTACAATTGCTCATGACTGCTGAATAGTTTCATTCATGATGTTTCATTTCTTTGTAATGCTATTATTGTCCTCACTGTCTCTAGTGGTCTTTGGTTCACCTGGATTCCATTGAACATGAGGAAAAGTCCAGAGCTGGCCAAAAACTCACATGTAAGCATTTAGCTTGTGATGTCATGAAGCGCTCACAAGTAAAAGCAAATGTCAGTGGGCTATCGCCTCTGATCGTAAGTGAAAGTGAATCTAACCACAGCCCTCAGACATGGGAGACCCTCACAGATACCTTTCAATCATCTAAGACCCCTCTACATGTTTCATTTACACTTTATTTTGGCATGCAGGGCATGTCAATCAGCCTGAATTACAGATGACTACTTTCCACCAAAGTTGCAGTTCCGTTAAACTTTAGATTGTAATTTCTCTTTCTACTGTGGAATTTGCTTTCTACCGATGATCAGATCAACAGTGCAGGTGTAAGACTGATATTGTTAAAATATCCATATTTAACACAATATAAAGTAATATATCTAGCTTCCGCCAGACCGCCTTCCATATTAAACTTATGCAGAAAGTATAACGCCTCTCGCAGTTCAAAACGCTTGCACTATGTTCTACGTCATACGTCGTGTTAGTTACACTTTGTTCTTAAGTTGAATATAGAAGGTGGTCTTGCGGAAGTTAGATATTTTACTTTATAACGTGTTAAATATTGATATTTCTTACACAAACATATCACTTTGCTTTAGAATGCCTTTATTAACCCCCTGGAGCCGTGTGGATTACTTTTATAATGGATGGATGCACTTTCTTGTGCTTAAAATTTTGGGCTCCCATTCACTGCCATTATAAAGCTCGGATTAGCCAATATACCTAGGATGGTTTGAGGGTGAGTAAATCATGGGCTAATTTTCAAAAAAAAAAAGCATATGTGCAACCTCTTACACCCTCGCGTACGCATAAAAACTGAAGTATACTTTGCCCTTAATTGTTTCAAAACAGACAACAGTTGAAGGTACACTGTGTAACTTTTGGCCCTCTAGCGGTTAAAAAACAAAACTGCATGCATTTTGTGGAAGAACGTTTTTTGGTTGTGCTTCAGCTCTGTGTGGCTTCACAATAGATCATTCTTTACAATGAATTTTGTTGAAGAGGTACATATGGCAATTCATCTGTTCAATAAAATACTTGCATCACTTTTACAACATTTCAAATTCCTCAGTTCTTACAATCTCTGAACAGCTAAGTCAATATTGGTACTCGTTTTATTACGAGCTCTGTTGCATTCTCGTTTTGCTATCAGACATACTCTGTTTGCTTTTTTATTTTTTTAATTTTTTATTTATTTATTTTTATTGGTGATTCCCTGGAGGTTTGAGATTTAGTTGTGCAACATGTCAAACTTTCTTGGTTGTTGTGACAACTAACTTGCGCATCTCCCACACCATTCATGCGTCAAAATAGTTGGAGCACCTTTTCTCTATTTACGTGATGATGAGACACTTAAAATATAAACACTTATAATAGGCTCACCTTAGTGAAAAAGGGTAAGACAAAAACATGTTTTGGAAGCATGATGAAGCATTGATGATTTATTGACTCTGGAATGATGTATCCGCTCTGAAATGGCATTCTTTCTCTGATGATGTCAGTTTGATGGCTTGGTTTGAATATCCTTTACATCCCCTCCAACTGTCAGTCTGCTGTGAGCGAGGGATGGAGAGAAGGTGCGCTAAAATAAAACCATACCCTCTAATATTCCGTTTCTCTTGGAAATGCATCACAACCAGGGTTTGAAATGAACTTTTTCACTCACTGGCCAATTTGGCTACTAAATTTACCGGCCATTCAGAACTTCTACTAGCCGAAAAGAAAACAAGAGAAATAAACCAGATTAACTACGTCACAGCTTTTATTTACAAACCCAATTCCAAAAAAGTTGGGACACTGTACAAATTGTGAATATAAAAGGAATGCAATAATTTACAAATCTCATAAACTTATATTTTATTCACAATAGAATATAGATAACATATCAAATGTTGAAGTGAGACATTTTGAAATCTCATGTCAAATATTGGCTCATTTTGGATCATGAGAGCTACACATTTAAAAAAAGTTGGGACAGGTAGCAATAAGAGGGCGGAAAAGTTAAATATACATATAAGGAACAGCTGGAGGACCAATTTGCAACTTATTAGGTCAATTGGCAACATGATTGGGTATAAAAAGAGACTCTCAGAGTGGCAGTGTCTCTCAGAAGTCAAGATGGGCAGAGGATCACCAATTCCCCCAATGCTGCGGCCAAAAATACTGGAGCAATATCAGAAAGGAGTTTCTCTGAGAAAAATTACAAAGAATTTGAAGTTATCATCATCTACAGTGCATAATATCATCCAAAGATTCAGAGAATCTGGAACAATCTCTGTGTGTAAGGGTCAAGGCCGGAAAACCATACTGGATGCCCGTCATCTTCGGCCCTTAGACGGCACTGCATCACATACAGGAATGCTACTGTAATGGAAATCACAACATGGGCTCAGAATACTTCCAGTTCTACTTGTCGGTGAATACAATCCACCGTGCCATTCGCCGTTGCCGGCTAAAACTCTATAGGTCAGAAAAGAAGCCACATCTAAACATGATCCAGAAGCGCAGGCGTTTTCTCTGGGCCAAGGCTCATTTAAAATGGACTGTGGCAAAGTGGAAAACTGTTCTGTGGTCAGACCAATCAAAATTTGAAGTTGTTTTTGGAAAACTGGGACGCCATGTCATCCGGACTAAAGAGGACAAGGACAACCCAAGTTGTTCTCAGCGCTCAGTTCAGAAGCCCGCATCTCTGACCACATACTGCATCAATTACAACATCACGGCTGCGTAGAAGAAGGATCCGGGTACTGAAATGGCCAGCCTGCAATCCAGATCTTTCACCCATAGAAAACATTTGGCGCATCATAAAGAGGAAGATGTGACAAAGAAGACCTAAGACAGTTGAGCAACTAGAAGCCTGTATTAGACAAGAATGGGACAACATTCCTATTCCTAAACTTGAGCAACTTGTCTCCTCAGTCCCCAGACGTTTGCAGACTGTTAGAAAAAGAAGAGGGGATGCCACACAGTGGGAAACATGGCTTTGTCCCAACTTTTGAGATGTGTTGATGCCATGAAAATTAAAAAAAAAAAAATTCTCAGTTTAAACATTTGATATGTCATCTATGTTGTATTCTGAATAAAATATTGAAATTTGAAACTTCCACATCATTGCATTCTGTTTTTATTCACAATTTGTACAGTGTCCCAAGGTTTTTGGAACTGGGTTTGTGTGTGTGTGTGTGTGTGTGTGTGTGTGTGTGTGTGTGTGTGTGTGTGTGTGTGTGTGTGTGTGTGTGTGTGTGTGTGTGTGTGTGTGTGTGTGTGTGTGTGTATGCGTGTATATGTGTATATACATGTGTGTATACATTTTTTATTTCATACATTAATTTCTTATTCAAACAAAATCCTGTCATCCAGCCATCTCCTCACTTCCCCTTTCATTCTCATCCTTTTCAAAAAAATTTATTTTAAGAGGACAGATACAGTACAAAGAACATCAAACAACACGCAAACAAAATATCTTCTCAGCGCACCGTTATTTGTTGCGTAGAGCTGTGCGTTCAAGTAAGCCAGATATGTACAGATTCTGCACAATATGCTGTCTCATGATGACAGCAAAGTGACTAAACATAGTAAGCCTCCAAATTGGCTACTGATTTGACAGTGTTACCCGCCACAGTTGATTTTTACTTGCATTTGGCAGGTTGACGGGTGTTCATTTCTGATCGCAACACTCTAAAGTAAATTCAGTTGCAACTTCAGGTTCATGGAGACTTTTTTTTTAAACATAAAAAAAGTTACATAGTGTACCTTAGTTTTAAGTGAATGTGATGCTTGTGATAAAAAGTAATTTCAAATGTTTACAAAATACATATAGTCATCTTTGCACCAATAAAACATGCAACACTTTGCTTTGGTATTGGAGATGGGAGAGAGTGTGGATTTAGTGTGCATTAAGGGCACTGAGCTGGGACAGTGTTGCACACTTGTTGTTTCCTACATGTGATCTCAATTGGCTAAAACTGCAAGTGTGACCTATCAGTGCTTTTTGGAATGTCATCAGATATGCTATATTATGTCAACACTGAATGTAAGTTAAGTGTCTTTACGTAAAGTCTCTCCTAAATGTGTAAATGTTTCATTATCAGATGCTAAATTTGTCTTATGCATTTGATAAAAGCTTCTACAGTGTCTGTAATGTTAGTTTAGTCTAGTTTAAGCGTTGTTGTTGTTACTATCAAATTAGTGCAATACACTAGTGAGAACACAGGTAGGCCATCTTAATTCTTGCTCATTGTGCCATTCATGCAAATACCATCTGTGAAGACAGTGAGAGAGAAGGGGGTGGAAGAATAGATTTTCTAAAACATGCTTTATGAGCGGTTGTATCCTATAGTGATATTTTTAATTGCTTCACACAAATTTGTTTTGAGGTAGGCTGCTACATTAATGTGCATTTCGGCAGATGAGCACGTAAAAGGCGTGTCCTTGGGGAGACATGCGCTGTTCCCCGTAATGAGTGAAGGTAATGAAAGACTTCACACAGACAGATGTATCCATTCAAAACAGTAATAACTACAGTTAAGATGGCAAAGAGCAAATTACACCCAACTTTCATTAAAGCACATGTTTACCCAGGCACTGTAGGGACCTGTAATTTTTATCCTGCTCCCAGGAAACGAGGAAAGGGTACTAGCACTATCATTGCCCCACATACAAGGTCAGGAGAGAGACAGAAACATGAGTTACTCGTGACTTGGTATCCCTAGAGAATGGAGCATTTTCAGTGTGCAGTATGTGCTGGAGAGAGCAGGCTGCGTCATATTCTGTCAAAAGTGCACTGCGCTGAGGAAAGCCAGATTATTCTTTCTCTGATTACATGGCAAACATAGAAACTCAATTTGTGGGAGGAGATATGGAGTGTGTAATATATGTGGCTAGTCAGTTCTCTCTGCAGGGCCTTGGAGGGTCATTGATTTCACCCTTTGGTCCTTTTGATTTTTATTATCTGCTCTCATAAGGACTATCGCTGCAGTGATGAAATATATAAATACTGGAGATAATTTGAATAAGCCCTCATAACTACTAGACAGTCCTTTCTGGCGTATCTTTTAATAACCACCTGGAGGGGAAGAGACCTAGACTAAGAAAGATACAGTTAGACGATATGAAGATGTGCAGGTAATTTCACAGAATTAGCTGAATAGCTTTCTGTCCTTTCAACGCAAAATAATTTTTCAGCTTTTGTGCCTCAGTCTAATGAAAGAGCAAGATCCTTAGATGAGTTTTGCTTACCATGTTGTATTGTTTTAAGCGGACTAATTTCAACCATCTAGCATGATCGCCCAATCGTAAATCATACATTTAATTATCCATCTTTCCTGACTGCTAGCGTTGTCCGGTTTGTTTAATAGAGATATGAAGTAAAACAATTGTACTTCTGCTGCCAATTAAATCGGTAACGGACTCTATTGCTTGACTCAGCCTGAGTAACTGTATCACACCACTGTCAACTTGCTTTAACTTCAGAACAAAAGCAATGCTTCTTTTTCATACTGTTGTTCTTTTCCACTACATGGGAATATTAATGAAATACACTGCTGCAATATTCAAAGTCTTGCTGTACGTGTCTTCTCAAATTATCAGAATTTTGAAAACTGTGACAAAAACGGCACAACACCTCACTTTAGTTATATAGACAATCTGTTTCAACACTAATTTTGCAGTTAGCTGCTAATTAGCATTGCTAGCCTGCCATATTTGCATACTTTTGTTACACACTTAAAGTACTTTGCTTGTGGTGGAAAAGTACATACTTTGTAGATACTTTTGTGTTTATGAACTGACAAGGATATTGACGCAAAGTTGAATTGCATGTGTACTTTTATTGTTATCTGACAGATGTGGTGTTTAGCAGTACCATTTGGTAGCAATACTTTGGCTAATCGTTTGGACTTTGTCCAAGGAATATGACGCCTGTTGCTCGTAGCATGTCAAGGTTTCTCCAGTAAAATCTTGGATTTTGTCTGATGAACTGTGGTGTTTTTAGCATCAGTTCTTAGCTTTTTTCAATATAAAGTTCATTTGGTCAAGTAATGACCTGGTTTGGTCTTTGCCTTGTTTGGTCTATAAACACTTGATCAGCTTGAAAAGTCTTTGGAGAGTACTTGGGATCAGTCTGCACATTGTGGTGTTGTGGAAAACAAAACATGATATTTATCATCATCATCATCATAGTGTCCATATTTTGACATTAACCTGTAGTCTGGCCTTTTGTAGATGTTGGTTCTTTGTCAACCCTTGGGTCCAGCACTGGAGTGCTTCCATCACTGACAGGCTAGTGAAAGATTTTGGTTGTTCTAACTTGACTAAGAGTTAATTATTAGTATTGTTGTTCTGAAATGCTGCCAAGGTTGAATGCCTGAGTTATAACACAAACTAATGTGGGTGAAGTTCTTCAAAGGTATTTTTTTTTTTACACAAAGCTCTTCATTTTCGTTTTTGTTTTATTTTACAACATTTTATTATTTTTGCAACTTAAAGGGTTAGTTCACCTTAAAGATGAAATTTATGTCATTAATTACTTACCCTCATGTCGTTCCAAACCCGTAAGACCTTTGTTCATCTCTGGAGCACAAATGAAGATAACCAAGAGCTTTCTGACACCACAGCAGCACCACAACAACCACTTTCAATAAAGTCATCATTTTTGTTTGTTTTTTGCACACAAAAAAGTATTCTCATCGTGTCATAACATTAAGTTTGAACCACTGGAGTCACATTAACTATTTTAATGATGTCTTTACTAGCTTTCTGGGCCTTGAAAGTGGTCGTTGTGGTGCTGTCTATGTGGGGTCAGAAAACTCTCGGATTTCATCAAAAATATCTTAATTAGCTTATGGGTTTGGAATGACATGAGGGTGAGTAATTAATGACAGAAATTTAATTTTTGGGTGAACCAACCCTTTAAACTATTTTTTTTTGTTTCATTTTTTTTTTCAGTTATGCATCAGCATTGCTTAAACTTTTCTTATCACTCCCAAGGTTGATAACCATGTCATAATTAGCCACATACACCATATTGCCAAAGGTATTGGGACATCCCTCCAAATCAGTGAATTTGGGTGTTCCAATCACTTCGTGGCCACAGGTGTATAAAATCAAGCACCTAGTCATGCAGACAGCTTCTACAAACATTTGTAAAAGAATGGGTACTCTCAGGAGTTTAGCAAATTCAATTGTGGTACCGTGATAGGCTGTCACCTGTGCAATAAGTCCATTTGTGAAATTTCCGCACTACTAAATATTCCACGGTCAACTGTTAATGATATTATAACTAAGTGGAAACAATTGGGAACAAGAACAACTCAGCCACGAAGTGGTAGATCACGTAAAATCACAACTTTGTGGGAACAGTTTGAGGATGGCCCCTTCCTGTTCCAACATGACTGTGCACTAGTGCACAAAGCAAGGTCCATAAAGACATGGATGAGCGAATTTGGTGTGGAGGAACTTGACTGGCCTGCACAGAGTCCTGACCTCAACCCGACAGAACACCTTTGGGATGAATTAGAGCGGAGACTGCTAGCCAGGCCTTCTCGTCCAGCATCAGTGCCTGACCTCACAAATGCGCTTCTAGAAGAATGGTCAAAAATTCCCATAAACACACTCCTAAACATTGTAGAAAGCTTTCCCAGAAGAGTTGAAGCTGTTATAGCTGCAAAGAGTGGGCCAACTCTATATTAAACCCTACGGATTGGGAATGGGATGTCATTAAAGTTCATGTGTATGTAAAGGCAGGCGTCCCAAAACTTTTGGCAATATAGTGTATCATAATTAGTTTGTTTAATGCTCTCTCATGTAAAGAATATCTAAGATTAGGATAAGTTTAACATTGTCCTAGAATCTTCTGAATAGGTCCATTCACAATTATTTTTTTTCTAGAAGCCATCTCATCTCATCAATCGTTTATCCCACTTTATATAACAGGTTTACCATAATTTTCTATGTGTTCAGCTGTTAAACCTCCTAGAGGTCATTTTAACTCTGGTCATTAATAGTGTTGTGATAGCTTACGTCCCATGATGAGATGAAAGATCGCACACTCTGCACTAGGCCTTTCTACATAACTCCTCTCCATGCATGTAAGGTAATGGTCTAGGTTGGGAAATGAGAGGCAGGCGGGGGCCATGTAGGCAGGGGTAATGTGTTAATTGAAAGTTAGGATCACTTTGTGGCCATTAAAGGGGGAAACTTGAGACGTGCTAACGCGGCAGAGGCAGGCAGCACCTGCTGTCGCCAGGCTAATTGTGTTGGATTTGCCCGTGTCTGTCAGGAGCTGGCGCTCATCATGCTCCAGCCTCCAGTTACAGCTGTATTATTACCCTAGTTTGACATTACAGCAGGAGTCGCTGGGGGGGGACTGGGCCACCTCACGACCCTTTCCACCACCTTTCCAGACAGATCTGCTTCCAAAAAGCCTGCGGTGGAGAAGAATGAGGGAGACATTTATATCAGCACATAAACAGAGCAAGTTTAAAAGCGGGATTTGATGTTATTCCGAGAAAACACAAGGATCAAGGCACAATGAAAGTTAAGTTAGTCAGCAATGCACATACTGATAAAATTTTTTCAGTTTGTTCAGGAATTAATACTGGAATTAAATTAATCAGAAGTGACAATGAAGACTTTCTTAATAAAAAAAATCTATTCTATAATAAATCAAATAATGTTGTTCTTTTGAACTTTTTATTTATCAAAGAATCCTGAAAAATGTATCATGGTTTCCACAAACAATATTAAGCAGCACAACTACTTTGTTAATAACTAAACTTCTTGAGCACCAAAATCAGAATATTAGACGGATTTTCTGAAGGACCATGTGACACTGAAAATTACACAATAATAAATATTAAAACGGTAATTGTAAATTATTAAGTATTAAGTATTATATTAAGTATTTTAAAATTGTATTGTTTTGCTGTATTTTGATCAAATAAATGCAGCCTTTGTGAGCATTTCAAAAACATAAAAAAACTTAACAACCTCAAACTTTTGAACAGTAGTGCAGCTGCTACTGCTGCTACTCTGCTACTGCTGCTACTGCTGCTGTAACTCTGCTACTGCTGTAACTCTGCTACTGCTGCTACTGCTGCTGCTACTCTGCTGCTGCTGCTGCTACTGCAGCTAATGCTGCTACTCTGCTACTGCTGCTGCTACTACTATTGCTGCTACTGCTGCTACTGTTACTGTTGCTACTCTGCTACTGCTGCTGCTGCTACTGCTGCTACTCTGCTACCGCTGCTACTGCCGCTGCTGCCTGTTACCGCTGCTGCTACTACCGCCGCCGCTGCACCGCCGCTGCTGCCACTGCCGCTGCTACTGCTACCACCGCTGCCACTGCTGCTGCTGCCGCTGCTGCTGCCGCCACCTGCTGTTGCCGCTGCCACCGCTGATACCACTGCCGCCGCCGCCACCGCTGCCACCTGCTGCCACCGCCGCCGCCACTCTGTTTGCTGCTGCACTGCCACCGCTGCTGCCACCGTTGCCACCCGCTACCACCGCTACCGCTGCTGCCACCCGCTGCCGCTGCCACCACCACCGCTGCTGCCACTGCTGCCACCCGCTGCCGCTGCCGCCGCCACCGCCACCGCTGCTGCTGCTGCCACCCACTGCACTACTGCTCCGCTGCTGCTGCTGCTGCTACCGCTGCTGCTGCCACTGCCGCCACGCCGCTGCTGCTACTACTGCTGCTACTCTACTGCTACTCTGCTGCTACTGCTGCTGCTTCTGCTGCTTCTGCTTCTGCTGCGACTGCTGCTACTGCTACTACTACTGCTGCTGCTGCTGCTACTACTGCTGCTGTGACTGCTGCTACTACTGCTATTACTGCTGCTACTACTACTACTACTGCTAATAATAATAATAATAATAATAATAATAATAATATATATTTATTATTATATATTATTATTATTACTACTACTACTACTATCACTACTATCAGTCTGTAAGTGTTTGTGTATCAGTTGGTTTTTGAGCATGCATTTAGTCTGGATTCATCAACAAGCTTAAAGAATGTTTGCACAGTGTGAATCTGGCCTACATTTTGTGTGAGAGCCTTTTCTGCTTGAATTTAAGCAGTTACATTATAGTGAATGAGGCCCTGTGTCTGTAATGTCTTTGTTTAGGTCTAGGGCTATTTACACTTGGTCACATCATAACATTTTACTAATTGGATAGATATCTGATCACTAAGTGTTTCAAGACACAAAGACAGATAGCATTAGCATTATTGGAGATGTGAACTGTTCTATAGTTGCATATAACGTGGGATTAGCATAATGAATTTATATCTGTTTTGTAGAGACACTTTTATGCAGATGTAAATGGACTACGCGCCCAGTCAGAAAGCAATCCAATCGATCAAGACGTAGGAAGTGACTAGCTGTAGGCTGAATGTTTGAGACTGTAAAACCCCTTCAGATGGGAGGCCAAGGCATATGAGGGATCTGAGAGCTCTTAAAGGCAGCCCCACTTGCATATGCATGTGCAGCACACAAACCAGGAGTGCTGTGCGGGTGACTAGTGATGAAACCATACTGTGCTTTTGAGGGCCAGCTAGGGGCAACGGCATATAATCTGATTCCAACTCCTGCAACCCCCCTTTTATTTTTAATTGTCCCTCTGTAGCATTTAAGAGCTATTGATCCCCGGAAAAGCATTAAGTTAAAGAATCACTATTACTGTTCATATTCCCTGCTTAGGAAAGGCACATCAAAGGACATTTTAATGTCACTGACTTTCTGAGGGAATTTGAAGCCCAGGTTTGAACAGGCCAGCCTATGAGCGAAAAGGACACGCAATAGACAAATGTGAGGGCAATTTGCAGCTAATCAAATTGTGTCCGAGCATTGATTTCTCTATATGTAAAAGTTTACCATGCATGGATTTCAAAAGCTGACGGCATTTAAAAGTCAAATGTTATGTTCCCATGGTTAATCCTGTAAACTGTGCAGGGTGGGCAAGCAGGGGTGAGCTATTATTCATGACTCAGAGAGTGCTCATGATGGAGCTGATACGGACAAAGTCGGAGCTAGATATGACATTTTGGAATAAGATTTTAGTGTGACGTAATATTTCCACTACATACAACTTGGCTTTACTGACCATACCAAATGCATTTGTTGCACTTGTTGGTTATGCTACCTGTAGTCTGGACTTGTTAATAAAACAACTTGCATTAGTTTTATTATTGGCTTTATCAGTCAAAGTCCTCACAGTAATTTGGGTAGCAGTTACTGCCAATGATCAATAGCCAAGAGTTGAATCCGCTCCCAAACCAGCTTTCTCCCTCGCACGTGTGTCTGGAGGTTTTGCAGGGATTTCGCGAGCTCCCACATTTCATATTTCTGAACACTTTTGTTTGAGCAGTCGACTTGCATCCCCTTCAGCTGCAAAATATAGCCCTTTCAAGTGAGACGTCCCCCTTCTTATGCCTCCACCCCCAGATGTTTTGATTAGCAGCGACTCGTATGCTGGTCAGATCCCGGGATTAATGATGGATAATTTGCCTATGGTTGGCACGGCGCTCCGCCACTCTGCCAGCCTTTGGATGCCATATGGGCAGAAGCAGCTGTTTTCATTACTCTCCCTTGCCCAGATGTGTCAAACAGGATGCCTGCTTCAATCGGCTGTCTTGCTGGCACTTGGCAGGGGGTGCTTTGGACTTGCTTGGCAGCTAATTACTTTAATGTAGCCGAGGACGAAGGCCCCTGTGTGTGTTTTTAAAGGGCTTTTTACAAACAGCTGAATGCCAGCTGTCACCTCCATGCACAATAAGGGAAGACGGATAGGGTGCATGCAACCGTTGACAAGAGAGACTGTAGGCGCAAATATGTTCAAGAGGAGGAGCAAATTGGGCCTGGCCCATTGAACACAGGGAGGGTTTATCAGTCCAGTCAGCAGCTTCAGAACAAGTTCACAAGACTAAACAGCTTGCGATACAGTCATGGTTTCTACCTCTTGTGGCTTGTGCAGTAAAGTGCACACTTGCTGTACGTATAGCATGCCAAGTCTCATCATGAACCAAACACACAGCTGCCAACATAATATTCTGTTAAGTTTACTGATTCATTTTCCTTTGCTTAAACATGCTTTAAACAACCTTGAGTTTCTCTTTTCACGTACTTTAAGTGGTAAGAATCATATATACGTGACATTACAGTAACATAATTTTCAAAATTAGTTAAATATTTTATATTACTTTGCATATAAATATTAAATAATATTTTACAGCATTTATGTTGGTTATTTTTTAATATACTAATACATTTGAACAGTTCAAGTTGTATAAATTATCAGTTAATGCATGTATTAACAACGGACAATATTATATTTTATGGTGATGTTACTGTAATATGTGAAATGTACATACTTGTGATACTATACTTTAATGTAAAGCAATAAATATGGTATGCTATAAAGAACTAAAAACTGACTGTCAATTGGTTAAAATAATTAAGCACATTAAATCTCTTTTTTATATATATATAGTTAACATGTTAACACATTGCATTCCTTTTTAGGAAAAAAAAATTAGTAAATGCATTAAAATGCATATGAAATGGAAACATGAAAATGCAAATATGCCACAATTCCATAATAAATCAACATTCCTCACACTTTATTGATGTATGGACATTACAGATATGCAGGCTTCTGCTGATTTCTATAAATTACAGTGTTTCATGTGTGGGTGATATCCAACTTGTTAAACTTTGATGATAATTAAATTTCACAATGCAAAGAATGTAAATTGAATAATTGCGTTAACAGCGTTAGAAAAATCTAACGCCAATAAACAGTTAATTAATTACATGTGTTAACACATTAACTTTGACAACCCTAAAAATATTAAGAACTGTGAAACATTCAACTGTGATTTTCACCAGACAAAAAAAGAAAAAAGACCATCCTTTATCATCCTTTAATATTCTCTTGTTCTGTATGATTGACACATGTCAAGACGACTCCTCATTCTATATTCACACCTACAGCTGTTCAAGAAATACAAATAATAGGTGTGTACACTTAGTCAATAGCATCATTACAACAGCGCAGGCTATCAATAAGTCTTCATTATGATGCACTGCTCTGTCTATATTAGCCCTTATGTGGTGCCCAGCAGCAGCATTATGAAGCAGCACTATTTGAGGGCTTTCTGCTGCTGTCTCATATTTTTGACATCCATCAATAAGGACTTTTCCACTCTTGTAGGTTTAGCACCTCAAGTGCTGCCTTGACAGTTAGAGTTCATATAGGGCTAATGAGCAACTATGGCCACCCACTAGTTTGTGTTCATCTCGGGTATAACACCTTTCTGGCTGTTTTTGTTTGTTTGTTTTTCTGACATTAGGTGGCTTTAATGTAGACGGTGACCCTTGAGTCCATCATGCTTGGCTGACTCATGGAGCAGTGCGGAGGGGCTATTTTAGACCATGCAGTGTGTGTTCGAGTATACTGCATAAAACAAGAGAACACAGACAGCAACACTTCGCCATCTCACCCTTTTCCAGTTATAAGAGTGCTGGTTTGTACTGTTTGGCTTCTGTATTGATCGAATGTATGTGCTTTCCATCCATAGGGGAAGAATAGTACTCAAAGGGATAGTTCACCCAAAACTGAAAATTGTCATCATTTACTCACATTCATGTTGTTCCAAACTTGCATTTCTTTCTTGTGTGGAACACACACTCACAAAAGGAACTGTTCATATAATAAAAGTCAATGGGGTCTAAAAAAAAGTGATTTTTGCACTGATGCCATAGAACAGTGTCCGTTTGAGATCCACTTTCCTGTTGCTTTCTAGTAATCCTGGAGACATTGTCCGAAAACTTAGGCAGCTGACTTGTTGCCTCGCTGCCTTATCAGGCAATGACTTTGTAGGCAGCGTTTGCACATGAAGGTACCTCACGAAACTTCAGATTGCAGCATAGCGGTTAATGATCTACAACAAGACAGAGCGAGTTTTGGTGATATCCAAGCAAATATAATTACTACAATAGTAATTTCACGCTGGAAATGACATCAGAAGTGGAAAACGTTGGTCAAAAACTTACATTTACACTAACTGACCACCAACTGCAACCGCAAAATGTAGACAATACATTTTTTTAGTTCAACTGTCACAGAATGGAAATCACAGGATTGTGGGATATCAAAGGCTGTGAAGGATACATCTATGCTGCCTTCAAAAATCCATCAGATGAAGGTATCTCAGGAGACGGGAAGTGAAGTTAACATTGGATTCGGACATGCCTTGATGCCTTCCTACCTTGGAATGCATCCTCCAGAGGCAGATTTTTAAGCTCTCGGATGCAGTCATTGATTAGCTTGCTCGGGTGTGTTTGATCAGGGTTGGAGATAAACTCTGCTGGAAAGTGGATCTTATCTGGAACCGCTACAATAGAAGAACATTTTGGGTTCCCTAAAGAGCCTTTCAAGATTCAAGATTCAAGAGTTTTATTTGTCACATACACAGTTATATACAGAATATACAACCGGCAGTGAAATGTAAACAGGTCCGCTCCATGGACAGTGCAAATTCACAGTTAAAAGGGTTTGCAGGGTGATTAGAGTCCTTGATGATTTTAGTAGCTCTACCTTGAATGTGACCTTCTAATGTGAAGCGTTTCTTCTTCATTCACTAGTTTAATGTGAAGCGTTTCTTCTTTAGTCATATCACATTCATTCATTTACATTTACATTTTTAAATTTTTATGCATTTGGCAGACACTTTTATCCAAAGCGACTTACATTGCACTCAAGGTACACATTTTCTTTACATTTTGTCAGTTCTTGCTTTCCCTGAGACTCTTATTCAAGATTCAAGATTCAAGAGTTTTATTTGTCACATACACAGTTATATACAGAATATACAACCAGCAGTGAAATGTAAACAGGTCCGCTCCATGGACAGTGCAAAATTCACAGTTAAAAACACAAGGAGGAAATTATAATAGAAATAGAATAAAAACTAATATATATATATACTATATATATATATATATATATATATATATATATATATATATATATATATATATATATATATATATATATATATCTGTAGAATTATAAATAATCAAGTCAAGTAGAAGAAAAAAGTGGAATAAAATAAGTGAAGTAAACTGTGCAGTGAGTAAACTGTAGACTTATAAATATGTGGTTAACAAATGTATAAGAGTATAACGTGCAAACAGGTTTATAACAGGTTGTTACACAGTAACAACGAGAACAGAAAGTGCAGTGCAATGTCAGTATATCGATGGTCACGTGATGTTAGGTGACTGAGTTCAGGAGTCTGATGGCCTGGGGGAAGAAGCTCCTCCTGAGTCTCTCAGTTTTGGCCATCAGGCTTCGGAAGCGCTTACCAGATGGCAGCAGCGTGAAATGAGGGTTTGCAGGGTGATTAGAGTCCTTGATGATCTTAGTAGCTCTACCTTTGCAGCGTTTGGTGTAGACGTCCTGCAGAGACGGGAGAGCTGACCCTGAGATACGCTCGGATAAGTGCACGACTCTTTGCAGGGCTTTGTGGTCGTGACTGGTGCTGTTCCCATACCACGCTGTGATGCACTGAGTTAATACACTTTCTATCGCCCCTAAATAGAAAGTTTTCAGGATAGCTGGTGAAACCCTGAATTTCCTCAGCTGGCGCAGGTGGTACAGTCTTTGTCTGGCTTTTTTCACCTGTGTCTGAATGTGAGCAGTCCAGGTCAGGTCCTCGGAGATGTTTACTCCCAGGTACTTGAAGCTGCTCACTCTCTCTACAGGTGACCCGCTGATCATGAGGGGGGAGTATGTCCGTTGCTGTCTCTTCCTGAAGTCCACAATCATTTCTTTGGTCTTGCCAACATTCAGAGAGAGACAGTTGTCCTGGCACCATGATTTTAGATGTTTGAGTGAACACTTCTTAAAAGAACCATTATTTTCTTAGTGTAAAGAACATTTTAATTATCTAAAGTACCTTTTTCCACTATAAAAAAACGACATAAGCTGTGGAAAGGTTGCGTAGATTGTTGTATGGAGAAAAAAAGAAATAAAAATAATCTTCTTTTGTGATCCACAGAATAATGTAGTGTTGTCAAAAATATGGATATTTCTATATGTATCAAGACTGAAATATCTGAAACATTCCAATACTCATTTTCTGCAGTATCCATATACTGATACCAGCTGCGTGTTCTTGCTCCCTTCTCTCCAACGGAAAATTGACACACACCTGCCTCCTCTCACTCACTCTCTTATTTGCTTCAGTTGATTAGTTCTTGTATTGTGTATAATTTTACTCATTCCCACAGGTTTTGCGCTCACACCAAAAGCATGCGCACCACTGATCTATACAGTATAAGTGGCACGCACATAAAGCCGGCTCTCAACAGCTTATGATTAGCAAATTAACTTATTTTTCACTTTTTTTGCGCTTGAATGGTTAAATACATACAAAATTGTCAAAAGGCCCATCCTGCAGAGTAAAAATTCAGGTAAATACAGTCAGTTTTGGAACGTAAATAATTGAGAGAAAATTAATGCGTAACAGTATATTGGATCTGTGCGTTAGCTCTTAAAGCTGTCTGTCACGTTAATCAAAGAACAAAAGACAACGAGAAGATCACTCGTTGCTCTTGACTGAATAACTTTTGCAACTTTAATTGTAAGCATTAATCTGTATTTAAAGACTATCAGTGTTATTTTACATTTGATTACTTAATTTCTGTGGTATTTCAGACCTGAATACAAGACTTAAGATCTTTAATTTGTCAGTTTATTCTATTGTATTTATTTATAATTTGTTTATTTGTTCTTATTGTATTACTGTCTCTTTACTTGCCTTTTTGTGTAAAATTTAGTTCAATGGTTCAAGTAAAGCAAAACTGTGTATGCTATTGCAACCAAATTTTCAAGAAATAGTGAGATAATAAGAACTTATCTGTATGGTGGTATATATGACAGTTTTCCCCTGTGGTGTCAAATGGTATCGAATATATTCATATTTTTCAAGGTATCGTATCGAAGTTGGAAATTCAGGTATCATGACAACACTAGAATAAAGTAAGGCAAATAGGTTTGAAATTACATGATGGTTAGTAAATGGTGACAGAATTTAAATTGTTGAATGAAAAAGCTCTCTTAAAAAGATTTTTTTCTCTCTCTCTTCCTGAAGTTTTGTGGTCATTTCTTTTTAGAGTTGAAATTGTTAATATAGCAACATCAATGTGTCATGTAATTTGCCGTGTGTTGTTTAATTTTACTCTGTTCTTTGAGTCTGTTCTTTGAGTCTGTCGTGACTGTTACAATGTCTGATTCATGTCTCCCTCCCTAGTCAAACTTTTGTCCATGTTCCCCATAGGAGCCCATTATTATGCTGTACATATGTAAGAGAGCACTGGATTTTATAGCATAATCAATTCAGGACTTGACACACTTTCGTTCGGCAGCCCACTTCTTATGACTCTGTTTGGCTGCTAACCGGTATGTGTGAGGGTGCTTCATACTTTGAAAGTTTTTCTGAAATGATTTACATTGAAAGTCATTCAAAGTTTGCAGAGGAGGTAGTCTCAGGAGAAGAGTAAAACATCATAAGTGAGTCAGTTGGTAATTTGAATAGCTGGTGGTCCATTTACAGGACTACAAGTTTTGTGCATCCCAAAACTGCAGTCTCATCAATCTTAAATATATTAAATTAGGTTTGTCAGAGATGTAAAAAATAATTTCTCCTATTTTTAGAAGACAAACACCCGTAGTTAATATTGCACATTGCAAGGAGTCAATTCAATACTGAACCTGAAATTTGATCCAACAGATATTATCAAATGATAATATGCAGTTAATAATGTGAGAATTTCATTATGTGAAGCGAATGCATTTATGTATGACTCATCACAGTTAGGCTTATATTCAATAAACGGGCACATAAACTGGCCCCGGGGCCCTCCAGGATTTTGAATACATATTATGAGAGAAAAGCCAGCGAATGTGCCATAGTTTCAGGTTAGTCTTTCAAAAGATGAAGGAGCCTCAACATTTCTTTGATATGTTCAAAATGAAATTATAATTTGAGATGGGGGGGTGCTAGGAAGAGGGAGAACATATTGCACCCATTCAAATCTAACTTTGTTCCCCAAACTGGAAGATTGGATTTTCTTTATTAAATTATCTCTCTTGTTCACACACTCAAGGGGGCCATTGGCTGTAGGCGCTGAAAGAAGGAGACGAGGGGGAGCGAGAAAAGCGAGCAAGGGGGGAAAAGAATCTCGTCTGGGTTGTTGGATACGAAGCTGGCATAATGCTGGTTTGGGGAGGAGAATGAATTGTTTTGTTCTGCTGATGCCCTTCTCTGAGAAGGGGTGAGTTTGGACTGCTTTTTTAAAACTGTCCGTCTCTGCTCCCTCTCTGTCTCTCTCTTGTTTGAGACTTTGTTGTGTGCCAGCATCAGGCCCTGAGCCTCTCACCGCTCCGGGCCTTTGATGTAGCCCCGCTGTGCCGCCACCCCCTCGCAATCCGATTGGCGGACGGCAGGCGGGGCGGCTGGGGCAGTGTGGGAGTGGAGGAGGGATGAAAGTGAGCGGGGCAGTGAGAGGGCACCTGCACACAGAGCCTGGCCTGTGCCTCCAGCTCCAGCCTCAACTGCGTACCCTGACCGCACTGTGAACTTCTGTGTCAGCCACCATCACACGGTCGACGTGACCCCTTTTTCTCTCTCTCTCCCCCTGTTTTTCTCTCTGTCTGTTCTGTTCGCTCTCACTCACTCACTGTCCGCGTATATGCACATGCTTATGTGTGTGTGTGTTGGTCTCACTTTTGCACTTGAATTTGACAGTTTTCTGTCTTTTTATAAAAAAATATCATTAGTTGTGTTTTGCAACATTGGCTATAGGATGAAGATCGTTACATGAAGTCTTAAAGCAGTCAAAGACCTCTTTATCTGTGCCAAATCTGAACATTTTTAGCCATATAACAACTTCCTTTACACTCGGGGCTCAACCATAAATACATGTATCAACAGTAGATGTTTCTGTGCTTTCACTATGTTTTACATTCGTTGATCCTGTCTGCGTTTTTACGGTTTCCAACATAAATGTTTGGTTTTCTAACATTCTGTTAATTAATTTCTGACTAATGTAGATGCAGTTTTGTAAAAATGTAGTCTTAGAAGTCAACATGATTCAACAACATTTATTTGATTTAAGTTTTTGTAGCACTTTAGTTTAGGGTCAAATTCTCACTGTTAATAGTTGCTTATTAGCATGCATGTTACTAGGATATTGGCTGTTTATTAGCACATATTAATACCTTATTCTGCATGACCATATTGTACATTCCTAATCCTACCAAATTCCTTACCTAAATGTAACAACTACCTTACTAACTATTAATAAGCAGTAATATTAATAAGAGTTTTAATAAAAGTCTTAGTTAGTAGTGAGAATTGAGCCTAATCTAAAGTGTGACCGAACTTATTGTATCTGTGTCCTGACTGTCACTTTTGATCATTTAATTAATTGCTGAATAAAAGGGAAACAAATCTTACTGACCCCAAACTTTTGAAAGTTAGCATATAATATTATTTAGCATAAAAAAATAATACTGACAAACAGAAAACCAACTTTATTGCTGAGGCCTGCTATTACACAGATAATGCTTATATCTTTTGTTGGAAATGCATTCACTTTAACACAGCTGATTTAAACTCTAATGGAGCTGGAACAATGTTTCTTAATTTCTCCATTTAAGACTCATGGTACTGCAATGCCAGTGGAAATGAACATTCATATTCTTTGGCATAATGAGTCAGTATCTATTTAATATGAAGCAGATGAACACTGGCCAACATCTGTTAAGTTCCAACTGTAGGCTGATTTGCAGCTCTTGAGCTCTGTGGGAATTTGATTAACCATAAAATGGTGCATTATGTCACCCCTATTAGGGCCATTTAGTGTTGCCAGAAGGTCAGCACAAAAAGAGACCTCATCTTCACTTTTATTGAGACATCTCAGCAAAAAGGGCTCTGTTTCAGAACAGCTGTATTCCAGGA
The DNA here is from genome assembly GCA_018749465.1 of Paracanthobrama guichenoti. Classification (NCBI taxonomy): domain Eukaryota; kingdom Metazoa; phylum Chordata; class Actinopteri; order Cypriniformes; family Gobionidae; genus Paracanthobrama; species Paracanthobrama guichenoti. Next base: position 1,578,864 of record JAGHMJ010000663.1, read on the forward strand.
GAGGCTCCATCACAATGAACCTCTATGCACGTCTTTCATCTCTCCTATTGCACCGCGGTCAGAGGAGCCTGTGATGTGCCCGTGCTCAGAAAAGAGAGGAATGTTGGCTGAAACTAAAATTGTGTACTTTGTAGAGGAGAACTTTGATTTGTGTTGGATCGCTGATGTTTTGATAGTAATTTTGACATGAGTCATGATACACCGTGGATTTGTGAACAGATTGATGATGTTTGGCTCGCAGTTGGTAGAATTTTTTTTTTTTTTTTTCATTTGCATCTGGACATTTCTCATCCTTAAAAATGAAAGCATCAATCAGACATAGACAAATTATTGGGCTAACAGGAAAATGCACAGTGTGCGTGCCGTCCAATTAGATTATTGCTCTTCAAACATTTGTATGACCACATGGCATTAACGGAAGATCAGCAGTAATACCTCAATGAGTTGCAATAATGCACCTCAGGTACCTTGAGTTGAGCTTGGCTGTAAATAACTATAATTTTGCCTTAGTCAGGGTCATGCACTAGCTCTCTTGGAGTGCCCATATGCAGGCCAGGCCTGCCTTTCAGGAAACCCTTCATAATTAAGACCTCTCCTCTGGTCAGGCCTCCTTTCAGGACACATATCTTAAGCTGACCCTGTGCAAATGCAGTTGTAGCAAAGGTGACCCACTTGTAAATGAGGGTCGCGCTTCAGGTGGTGGGAGGTCACAGGGGTTGTAGTGGTTGGCTCTCTTTGTACTCTGGGTCTTGGCCTCTTCTTCCACCCCCTCAGCAGAAATCTGTGTTCGATTGGGTTAGTGCCGATAACGTATGGAGCTGGAGGGCGCTCTGAGGGTCACCTCTGTAAGCACGGAGATGTGAAAGGTGACAGGCAGCAAGAGCAGAGCCAATAGGGACCAGTGAGCATCTGTCACATCAGCCAGACAAGACTGTTTGCTCAGCATTCATAGGGTAGATCATGTCTTAAAGATACTTGAATGTAGGTTACAGGGACTGGATCACACTCTGACCTTTATATGCGATACGTACATAAAAGAAAAATGTGTCAGCTAGTGTTTGATGCATGTTTTGTTATATTAAACATAAATAGTTACATAAATACCATACTGAAAGGATTACAGTTCAAAAGTTTGAGGTCACCCAATAAGAGATATATATATATATCTTACATATATCAAAAGTGCTGTTCTTTTCAATCTATTTATCAAACGTGAAATAAAATGTTTATATGGTTTCCACAAAAATATGAAACAAACAAATGTTTTTAACATGGATAATTATTTGATTAGCACTGATTCATTTGATTGAATCAGCATATTAACATACCAGATGATTTCTGGAGGGTCGTGTGACATTCATCACAGAAATAAATTACATTTTAAAATAAACTTAAATCAAAAGCAGTTATTTAAAATCAGTGTTGGGGAAGCTACGCTGAAACTGTAGATTGGCAAGCTACAAGCTGCTCGTAATTTAAAGTAGTTGAGATGCAGTCAAGCTACCCTTCTAAAAAAGTAGTTAGCTACACTACAAGTTACTATCAAAAAGTGCTCTAAAATTGTAACTAATGTGCACTAATATCGCAATTTTGTTTTCAAAGCAATGGCACAAAACACAACGTTGGTGATCTTTTAGGTTCATTATAAAACTATGGCAGGACATCATTGTAATTAAATCAGAAACTATAACTACCGGCTATAACTATTATAACTACAGGCTATAATTCACCTGTATGTGCTTTAACTCTTCGACACAGACAGTGTTTTAATCTTGTTTGCATAAATTACAGTGGATTCATGTGAAATATCAACCCACTCCTCGTCATTAGACGATCTCTTCTCAATGAATTGTAAAGCTGCAAGATGCGTAATAAAGCTATAGATGACGGTAATGCACATTTTTTATTTAAACTCTGCTTATGCATTACAGGCTCTTTAAAACGTAATGTAGCTTTTGGTCACGCTACACTGCTACTTAATGGAAAAAGTAGTTAGCTACTAGAAAAGCTACACTGTTTTAAAAGCAAATGAGCTACTGTCAAGCTACTGAAAAAATTAGTTAAGTTAGTAGTGTCACTAATTGTAGTTGGCTACCCTCCAACGCTGTTTAAAATTGTAATAAGTAATCACTTTTTTACTATATTAAATGCAGCCTTGGTGAGCATAAGTGACTACAACAACAACAACAACAAAATCTTTCCAACCCCAAACTTTTAAACTGTACTGTTTAAAAGCTGTGAATCATGACTTGCTACTTGCTAGTCTTTGGCAGGTGGGATATTCTCACTGTAGAGAGTATTTGATTAGATGAAAGTGCAAGATGGTTCATTCATATTTTTTATCCTTTTTCCTGGAAGATTTTAAGGGCAATATTTACTAAACAGGGCAAATTAGCGTGAGAATGCAATTCCATAAAAGCACCAATGGGAGTGGACAGTTCTGTACGTGATCCACTGACGATGCACAAAATTAAAGTACACAGATGCAGCTGGGTCATTTCCATAATGACCAGCGCAATCTACCCATTAGGGTCTTGTTTAAGACGTGCTTTTTTTGGTCTCTAAAAAATGGTGCAAACACCAGTAAACTGACAAGCGCAAACCTTTGTAAATCACCTCACATGATTCATTTAAATACTCTCCTCCCATGAATTTTGCGCCTGAAAGGGAAACGCCTACAAATGCATATGCAATAAGGTTAGCCGCAAAAATAACTCTGTCCACTACATGTCTTTAGTAAATCCTGACAGTAGGTTTTTTTTTTTTACGCCAAAAGAGGGTTTGTGCTGGCACAAGCTGTTAGTGAATTTGGTCAACTTTTAGTTGTACACTAGGTGATATAGATGACCAAAGCTAATAGAAATGACTACAAACCACAAAACTCTGTTTTTTTTTTTTATTATTTGTCTCTAAGCTATGATACAGCCACCTGTAGACCTGATGTTTGTAGCTAGTATCAAGAAAACAAATGTGCGTTTAGTCTGATTCTAATTCTCCTTTCATAGTTTGCTCTCTCAGCTGAGTGCAGACATCTTAAAGAGTGGAGGAGACCGGGGGGAAGTGTGAAAGTACTCCTGCTCTGTCCCTCAGACTCTCGTGGCAAAGTGTTAGAGCAAACAGCACTTAGGCTGAATCCCAAAGGCCGTGCCTAGTGCGGCCCAGCCCACATTAGCTCCCGCACAGCTCCCTGAAATGGACTCGGCTGAGCGGAATGAAGCCCATGAAGTAGCGTGCACACCATGCCGAGGGCTTTATCAGGCACAGATCAATGGATGGCGGCATTCTCCTGGAGCTCCCGTGCTGCCAGGACCAATACCGGGTCTTCTGGGAGTGGGGAACGGATGGGGGGAAGGTGGGAGTCATTGATAGTCTTAGTCCATGTTTGTGTCGGAGGCGTGTGTATGTTCATCGGTTTGTTTGTGTGTGTCTTGCCCACTTTAATCAGGTTTTTCCAACAGCAAACACATAGTGGTTATTGAAGCATTGTGAGGCGGAGGAGCTTTTCTCTGGGGAACAAAAGATAGGGAGACGGCGTAGGAGGGTGGGTGCGGCTTTCTCTGTGCCACTCGGTTCAGCTGGTCGGCTCCAGAGTCCCCTGCCCTTCCAGCTGTAAAATTGGCTGACAGCGAGACTCTAAAGCCCCGCTCTCTTAGAAGGGTGCACACTCAACTGCAGCATTTACCAGGCCTTATTGCCCCCTTCAGCAAGCATGCCTTTTTCCAAAAACCTCAACCGTTATCACACATATGGAGATTACACATGAATAAACAGCCCATGGTTGTGTTTGTTGGAAAGCACAGTGAACTATGTGTTTTTTTTTGTGTTTTTTTTTTGTGCTGTTTTTGATAAATGCCATAACAATGTTTGCAAAGTTGTACAGCTTGGAATTCAGTTAGGCTATTTATAAGGTACTGGAAAACGAAAAAAAAAAAAAAAAAAAAAGTTCAGTTCAGTTGAACAGTAATCAAATACAAATAATACTAATAAAAAATTATATAAAGGGATAGTTCACCAAAAATTTTAATTCTATCATTATCACTCATACAATATATTTATATACACAATATATTTCTGAACGTATTTGTCCATGCAATGAAAGTCAATGGGGCCCAAACCAGGGAAATCAATGTTAACTAAAACTACAACCATTAAAAAAAAAAAAAAAATACTTGAAATAAAATAACCGTGAGCTAAAATAAATATAAATAAATACATACATACACATGTATATGCCATTAATCATACTTTTGTTGTAGTAAATCTGGCCCTAAAAAACTTTACAGAATTCACAGTGTGTATAGTGTGTGTTCAGAGCAACAACAACGAGTTTATCATTTTAGACGAGTCTAGCTGCGATACCAAACAGGACCACATGGAGACGGCAAAAAAAAAAAAACCCTCCTAAATCAACCTTTGACTGCATAAACCTACGATTACTAAATACAACAACGTACACATGACAAATCAAATATTATCTTTCCCAAGTGTGTGAAGAAACAACTCGAATGTACTGAAATGTGTCTGTACATGAATGCAGCGTGTGATCAGTGACCGAGAGCGCGCACATACACGGTTTATTCTTTGTGCATCAATATAACAGACTCTCGTGCACTTACTGTACGACTCCTGTACGGCACCAAAATTAACACACAGGAACACACTGGAATGAACAATTCACTAAAAACGCAATCTGAGTCTCTATTCTCTCTGATAGCTGACGTAAACAGCGTGGCCTTCTTTACATTCTTTACATTAGCGCTGTGTTGGACTAACATTGACAGCGCATATATATATATATATATATATATATATATATATATATATATATACACTCACCTAAAGGATTATTAGGAACACCATACTAATACTGTGTTTGACCCCCTTTCGCCTTCAGAACTGCCTTAATTCTACGTGGCATTGATTCAACAAGGTGCTGAAAGCATTCTTTAGAAATGTTGGCCCATATTGATAGGATAGCATCTTGCAGTTGATGGAGATTTTGGGATGCACATCCAGGGCACGAAGCTCCCGTTCCACCACATCCCAAAGATGCTCTATTGGGTTGAGATCTGGTGACTGTGGGGGCCATTTTAGTACAGTGAACTCATTGTCATGTTCAAGAAACCAATTTGAAATTATTCAAGCTTTGTGACATGGTGCATTATCCTGCTGGAAGTAGCCATCAGAGAATGGGTACATGGTAGTCATAAAGGGATGGACATGGTCAGAAACAATGCTCAGGTAGGCCATGGCATTTAAACGATGCCCATTTGGCACTAAGGGGCCTAAAGTGTGCCAAGAAAACATCCCCCACACCATTACACCACCACCACCAGCCTGCACAGTGGTAACAAGGCATGATGGATGGTAGCCAAATTCTGACTCTACCATCTGAATGTCTCAACAGAAATCGAGACTCATCAGACCAGGCATTTTTCCAGTCTTCAACTGTTCAATTTTGGTGAGCTCGTGCAAATTGTAGCCTCTTTTTCTATTTGTAGTGGAGATGAGTGGTACCCGGTGGGGTCTTCTGCTGTTGTAGCCCATCCGCCTCAAGGTTGTGCATATTTTGGCTTCACAAATGCTTTGCTGCATACCTCGGTTGTAACGAGTGGTTATTTCAGTCAAAGTTGCTCTTCTATCAGCTTGAATCAGTTGGCCCATTCTCCTCTGACCTCTAGCATCAACAAGGCATTTTCGCCCACAGGACTGCCGCATACTGGATGTTTTTCCCTTTTCACACCATTCTTTGTAAACTCTAGAAATGGTTGTGCGTGAAAATCCCAGTAACTGAGCAGATTGTGAAATACTCAGACCGGCCAGTCTGGCACCAACAACCATGCCACGCTCAAAATTGCTTAAATCACCTTTCTTTCCCATTCTGACATTCAGTTTGGAGTTCAGGAGATTGTCTTGACCAGGACCACACCCCTAAATGCATTGAAGCAACTGCCATGTGATTGGTTGATTAGATAATTGCATTAATGAGAAATTGAACAGGTGTTCCTAATAACTAATAATCCTTTAGGTGACTGTATATATATATATATATATATATATATATCATATATATAGTTATATATAAGACATCATAAAAACTGTGCCACAGAAGAAAGTAAAAAGACATGAGGGTGAGTAAATGATTTCCTTGATTTTAGTGTTCTCTCTGTAATGTTTCGTAGATTGGATAGGTCCAATATAACCAAAGGTATGCTGAATAAATACATGCTTGTGTGTTTAACACCCTAAAATATGAATACCTATAAAAATATTCTTATATTCTTAGACTTGACTGAAATATGATTTTTGCGAAAGAAGTGTCACTGTCTTGAAAACCCAAACGTTTACTTGCATGGAAAAACAATTGCCCTATTAATGAGAAATTAACTCTTAAAATTGCCTGTTGAAATTGAAATGATCTGGTTAGAGTTCTTTCAGTTTAAAGTCTGTGAGCATAAACATGCCATTAACCTCTGCTGTGTTTTGTTTAGTTCTTTTTGCTCTTATAAGCATCAAGCTCCTCTGTGCCTAGCGGAGTTACTGCCTTAATCAGAAATTGAATGAAAATATCTTGGGGAGCACCTAGCCTTGAGAATTAGCACCATGGATGAAGGATTTGCAACAAAAGAAGGACTGATTAGAGCAAGGATGTGGCCTTACGAATCATCCTAAATGTATGAAATTGGCTAATGTCAAGGCCGCAGCATGGGCGCCCGCATGCTCGGAGCAGGCGAATGCGCAGGTGGCGCCAAGCACATCAGTCAAGGCCCCGCCATCTTGTTTACATGATTCTCAGGTCTCTCCTTTCATCACGGTGGCCGGCGCTCCTCCTACAGGAGCTCAGAGAGATGGAGAGAATGAGAGAGATTGCAACTTTGGCCCTATTGTTTAACAGCGGAGGACACTGAAAATTATTCTGAAGAGCAGAAGACACACGGCGGCTTCATGACCTTTAACTGCACTTCCTTAGCTGAATCTCATCCAATTAGACCACTGTATATTTTCCCTAATAGCGGCTGATGAGGCAGGGCGTATGAGCCAGCACGCCCGGCCCCGCGTTGCTATGCAGCGAGATGGCTGCTTAGCAGCAGAGGAGCGCTGGGGGATAAGTGAGCAGAGAGCTTTAATTTGATAGGGTTAGAATCCTGCAGGCTCCAGGGTCGCAGGTCATCAGGAGCTCGTCTCACACTGAATATGAAGAAATCAGAAGTAAATTGCTTACATCTGCTGCTGGTGGTTGGGGCCGACTGTGATTGGCTCCTGGAGGTGGATGCCATCTCGCATGGGCTAGGCGAGGGGGCCTGGGTGTAAAGAAACCTTGTAATTGGAGTAATTCAGCATTAATAGATGTTAAAAACATCCTCCGAGCAGCTGCTATGAAAAGCCAAGCCTATTTGAAATGCTCCGAGATCTGTAGCGTGTTTATTTCTTCCCTCGTGTTTTCATTTTGCGCCATGACTACTGATGATATCAAGCATGTGGCAGTGCTGGCAGCGCCAAGGTGATGTGAAGGTCACCTGTCATGCACTACAGAAAAAGAACTGTAATATTACATGATTATTCTCTGCTCTGGCACACAATGGTAAAGGGATAGTTCATAATATTACGTTGTAATATTATTATGATAACATAAAGCTGTGTTTATGTGCAATCACGCCACTGACATTGTGGGGATTACAGTACTCAAATGGTGCACTGTAAATAATATGATCAATACGTTATGACAACATGTTTTTACATACATACTTTAACTCATCAAAATAAGTTAAGCAATTTTTCAAAAATGTTTGTTATACAAGATTCAACTCAAGTCAGTTTAATATCCACCCACCCATCCACCCACCCACCCACCCATCCATCCATCCATCCAACCAGCCAGCCAGCCAGCCATCCATCCATCCAATTTTTCAAAGGTATAAAACTAAGATATTCTATTTGAGTACTGTAGTGCCCATAAATAAATATCAAAGCTAATTAAACATTTAAAAGTATGTAAATAATAATAAAATAACTGTTATGGGGACATTCCATAGACAGAATGATTTTTATACTGTACAAACAGTATATGTACCCCTTTCACTAAACCTACCCATCACAGAAAACATTCTGCATTTTTACACTATCAAAAAAATCACTTAGTATGATTTATAAGCCGTTTTCCTCATGGAGACCAAAAAATGTCCCCACAAGGACAAGTATTTTGGATATTGCCGTCTTTGTGGGGACATTTTGTCCCCATTACATAGGGTTTACCAGGCCACACACACACATACACGTATATATTCATGCAAACTTTTTCCACCCTCCAACATCCCAGCTTTAACACTTCCCTGTGCTCATGTCACTGCTATAAAGCCATCTCTGCAGCCCTGTCATTGGGACTGTGTCCAATGGAAAATTAGACTGACTGTGAATTATCGCAAATGTTCTGGCAAATGACACTCCATTTGAAGGTCTTTGTCACCAATTATGTGTCTATTAAAAAACAGTCAATCAGTCAATGTGTAAATAGCTAGCTCTCAGAGGGCTCACTCACTGACAGGAGGCTGTCGATAGTCTATCTGATATGATTTAGCCGTTAAGAAACTAGGGACTTGCCTTAATTGTGGATTCAAATCTCCCTACAAACTACATCTATTATTTCTCTCACGGCTGATGGGCTTTAGCGAACACTTACCCAGGGCTGGAATGGTGCCTTGCATTCAAAACCTTCACGGTTTGCTGTTGCTTGCTGTAAGACAGTTTATGTTTGAAGTTTACGTAACCCCAAGTAAGAGGGTAGAGCACTGTTCACCCCCCCCACGCACCCAACTACAACCACACCCCTTAACAGTCTACTGAGCAGCTCCGACATGTAACTAAACAAAAACACTAATTGGATGTCTGGCTGACTAATTTGATTTCGGAAAGAGCTGAAACCGAAACCCTGTTAGCTCCTTTCGATGACAGACGCTAATATTATGTTCTCACGCTGTAACTGCAGTTTTAGTGGGTATCCTTTCCCCAATCAAAACAACCGCTGCTTACCATTATTGCATTATGTTACCATTTTGAAATAAATGCCTGCATTCTGGTTCGGGCTAGTTTCTGTAGCTTGGACAGACCCATTAGAGTCATTGTTCCTGTCATCGTGCTTGTCTGTCTCAGGTGTCTCAGTGACATGAGATTATTATCTCAGTCATGTCTGTATCTTTAGAGAAGACACATTGGTGAAGCACTACAGTAGTTTTATTTATATGGCTGGATCAAATCTGTTCCTTCCTTGTCATAATGCGCTCAGTTGGAAGTGATGGGCCCTATTTATAAATTCTGGCGATTATTTGTTATATTTTTAGCATGCATCCTGCTTCCGCCACAACTGTCAACAGTTTCAAGGAGGACAGACATAGAGTGCGAATAAAGACGGGAAAAATAGGTCTAATAGTGGCTTCTGCTTTCAAGTTATCCCCCTGATACAGAGACTTCAGCTTTCACTGTCATCTTACAAATTTGAAAATTTACATACTGCACAGAATTTATTCTGCCTTTCCACAAGCGCTCTGTTTGGAGATCTTGTGAGACTAAACACATTTTTATAGCCACCGATCAAGATGAAAGATCTTCAGTACAGTGTTTGTATGCTTCAGTCACTAATGGTTGATTTTTGATGTTTGATTTTGGCGGATGGAAGTATATCAAGATTTACGGCGTCTTGGCACACTTAAATTGGCCATTATGGAGCCTCATTCTTTGGAAGAAAACATTATTTTAAAGACCATGTGGAAGGATAATGTCCCATACTTTCGTTACGGAGCTGTATTGACAGGTGGATATAAATATTCCCTGGGGATGAGCTTTCAAAGAAAAACAGATTAAATAAATGAGTCACATACCTCAAAGTGAAGCTACCTTTTTGACACTACTTTGTAAGCATGATCTGCACCAAATTTTCATCAAGACACAGATGATACAAATCCCTCAGAAGATAAGCACTTTCCTCAAAACTCTGCTAAAAGGATTTTACTAATGCTTTGGTCCTTCCCATCTGTTTGGATGAAATTCATAGACTCAAAAGGTGCATCGCTTCAATTAGCAATTATATAATGTCTGATGCAACGTGTCTCCTAACCTCCTTGCAGATGTTGAAGAAAGAAAGACAGAAAGAAAGCACATTTCTTTATAGAGCTGTAGCTCTGCTAGCCTTAAACATTAGAACATGGTAATAGGAATATCTAGAGGTCAGTCAGGGTTAGTCGGGCTTCCTCCACAGGAAATGAGCTTTTGGTGTGCTGTGTTCCCAACGTAATGAGCAACGCCCCTGTGTTTAATCTTTGCTAATATTGTTATAATAACTGGATGAATTATTAAAAACAAGCAAATATATGACTACATAATCCTAAGACCACCAGTGTGCGGATGGCTTTGTGAATGTTGCACTACCTAGTTCTCAAGTCGTGTGTTTGTGTGTGACTTGAGCTTAATGCAGATTGCAGTTGTTTATATGGTCTAATGGTGCAAACATGTAGCAGTAAAACTATATTTATGTGGTTCTATTTGTTGCATGCCAAATTTAGGGCTGATCTAAATTTTAAACTTTAGTTTGATTCATAATGACATTCTTTTAATTGTTTATTTGATTGTATGATGAATACACTTTTTTTTATTTCATCAATAGGTGGAATTTTTATAAGAGCCCTCCATATCAAGTCTTAAACCCATTTCCCATATTGTGACCATATTGTGTTTATCCAGCACGACTGCGAGGGCAAAATCGTCCCCAGCTCGAGATGTTTTGCGAGTCAGCAAAAGCTAACGCTGATGTCAGTAATAGCCTGGCTTTGCACTGAATTTCCATGATAAAGGTGGACAGAAAGATGGAAAAGGGGGGAAGAAGAATAGTCACAGAAATGAAGAGGCCTTTTTTGATCTGCATAATATTTCCTTTCGTAAGCATGAAGCCCAGTGTTGGACACACTTTAATGTCGAAATCACAAATGAGCAAATGCAAGTGTTTTGTCAATAGCTTGTAAATAGTTATTCATATGATGCTAATTTTACCCGGTCATTTCCATCACGTCATTCTACGCTGGAAAATTGCAATTAAGTTTGAATAGATAAAAAAGGAAAGAAACACCAGACATGCCAACTGCTCTGCATTTCAAGGCTTGATTGGACTAGCAGCTAGTCAGTATGCTGCAGTGGGTTTCATCGCTGTTAATTGATCCTTTTTTTAATTAATGTGGAAAGAGGAAGGCCGTATCTCTGTCCTGTCTACTCGTCCTCTCTGTCTGTCATAACAGTATAAAAAGTTTGGAAGCTCGCTGCATGCTGTGCCTTGTAGGCAGGTGGACTATTTTTGCTACACTTCTTTGCAAAACCATACAATTGTGTGCTGGAGGTTGTCTGGGTTCATTAACCAGGCCGTTTTCATTTGTAAGCTTTTGCCTTATGATTCGTATCAGGGTGCATGGGAGTTATTTTCTTTCTGATACTTTCTCTCAAAAAGGCATATGTGAATATCAAATTACTTCCTGTTGAAAATCTAGCCTTTTGCTTGTATGTGAAAACTACTACTAATATATTATTTAAAACCAATACACAATTCTCTCTTAAACAATGCAACTGACAAATAATCTCAATGTTACAGCAAGTAAATTACTTTATACAGTTTTAATTGTAATTAAGCATTACAAATTTTCTTTTTTTATAAATTGTCTATGTATGGATTTGCATACTGTTGGATTAATGTCATATGGGTTTCTTGGCCTGTGGTAGTGGAATGCGAAAAAAAAAAAAAAAAAATTTTTAATTATATTTGAATCTTTTGCTTTAACTTGCCATTTTTGACCACAATCATCTTGATCATTCAGAGGTGTGAAGCAACATTTTAACACTTGACTTTCCATACTGAAAAGCTCAACTTCATTTTTATGATTGCTGTAAAAGTTACCAAAAAAGGATTAGCCTTTTTTTTTTCTCCTCTCAGCAGATGATGAAAAAATAATGAGGAATGGCAGCTGAAGACTGAACATCTACGTATCTGTTTCTGTCTAATTAAATCTGTGAAGGAGGCTCAGACTTGCTTCTGCCATGTGGTGCAGAGATATGCTTGCAGCTCTTTTTGTGGTGGCATACTGCCACCTATGGGCACAAAAATATGGCAGTCCCAACAGGGTGCTTATCATTGCCTTTACTTACAGAAATAAATGTTCCCTAAATATGAAATTATGTTTATAAAAAAATGTCATGGCATTCTTGTTGTAAGCATTTATATAGTTTACATTTCAGGGAATAATAATAATAATATTAATACAGGGCTTTTTGTCAAATCTATGCATATATCGTTCATTTAAGATGAGCCTCTCCATATCTCTAAAATAAAGGATATCATAAGACGAGAGCAGCTGCAGAAGGACCGTGCAGTTATTGAGACTTCATTTATCTTCTAAGGATATGTCTGTGGTTGCCGTATCAGGCCTATAACGGCATGAGCAGTAAAGAAAAGGCAAGCAATAGACTCAGAGAGAGAAAGATGATGATAAAATAGAAAGAAAAAAAAAGCCAAAGTATGTTTCCAGATTTTTATCCTCCCACGGTCAGAAGAGTGACTGTGAGGAAGTCTTGGCCAGGCCACCTACGCTCTTCACATCCTCTCATCTCTGCCGCTGTTTCTCCATCATTTGTTTATTCATTCGTCTGTTTTACAGACGTCCTGCGGCTGCTGTCCCGCTCTCCAGGTGTTTAAGGAACTGTCAAACTTTTGATGGCTTCATTGAAAAAATATTATTTTTTTGTTTTTCCATTGTTCTGCATAACATCTAAAAAGGCAATTGCAATCTGGTCAAGTGTTGGAAACATTCCAAGAAAGTACACTAGGTTATTATTTTTGTTTGTTTTGAATACTCTGTTTTATTATTTGTGTGTTTGTGTGTTTGTGTGTGTGTGTGTGTGTGTGTGTTTGTACTAGATGGCCAAAACTAAGTATAACAAGGAACATTTGCTGGGTAGTACTGAATACTTTGTGACTGGTATTCAGAATTGCACTCCATATAGAAAGTAAATACTCAAACTCTGCTTGACGTGTTTCCATATTCTTTGATATTCTTCCATATATGATTTGGTAACAGGTGTAAGTACATTAGCTATACAGTATGTGCTTTGTTTAACGTGCATTATATGTCCAATAGGACCATGGGAAGCACATATTTCTTACACTTTGGCATGAAAAATATGGTAATTTCTCAAGTTATCTGCTATTATCCGGGAAATATCTTGAAGAAAAATTATATTTGCGAACCCATGAAAGTGACTTATTTTTCAGTGAATGTAATAATCCTAAGAGCCCCTTTTTTCCCTGTGTCATTGTGCTGAGGCGCTACGTATGTTAACACTATTAAATCACCTCAGATGTCTAAGTGATTCAATCTTATTCACTGTGGACAAGTGAATTGAATTCCCCTAAAGTGCCTGTCTAGATGCTGTCTATGTGTGACGGGTTGCTAGGTTGCAGAGAGAGTTCGGAATCTCTCCAGCACTGTGATGTGTGTGTCAGAAACGGCTTCTCGATGGAATATGTCTCGCGAAAGTTGAATTAATGGGTTATCGATATCAGGACTCATCACACTGATGAGGTTTCGGATCTAAAGAGCTGACCACTTAAATAGAAGTAAATTTTATATGATTTACTGAGAGCTGCACATATGGTGCACATACGGGCCGGAAATGTTCAAGTGTTTCTAATTGTACATCACAATGTTATGAGCTAAATTCCTAGTAATTAATGAATTAAAGTTAGCTTGCCTATTTCAGGTTAACAGACGGCATGGTAAATGATGAAACATTATGACATCTGTTTGATATGTATTTAATGTTTTTATGACTATACTGCAAGATTCACTGTATTGCATTCAAGCCCATATTCCAAACACCATACTATAACATGTCACATTTGGAACCCTCGTCCAGAAACTGTAGTGGTGCTCCTGTTCCCTAAACCTCACTTCGTTCCCTGTTCTTGGCCCTGTCCTGTCAGAGACGCTCTATAACACACCGGTGCTTAGCGTCCCTGACTCTCTGACCTTCTTTCCCGCTCAGCCTCAGCCACTTCTGCACGAATGGCCGCCGGCTCTCCATCTCTGGCTCGTCTAACTGATCAAGGACCGGTGTTAGGAGTGCCAGGCCACACCAGCGTGCCCATCTTTGATTCAGTTAGTTTATTATGCTCTCCTGAGAGGCCGGCTGTTTCAGCACAGCGTGACAGCGCCCTCCAGGTCAGGTATAAGAATAACAATAGGGGAGCCTCTTTCCATCCTCCTCAAAGGCGGGGTCTGGATAGTTCTATTAGCATTCTTAATTGTGGCCATGCAAATGGTCTGAGTGGAGGATGTGAGCAAATGAGAGATGCTTTATTTTTATTTTTTTATATTATTATTAATTATACTGCGTGGCAAACATTACTTGTTTGATTAGAGGAACAAGTGGTTTATAAATAAAAGTTCTGTCATTATTTACCTTCTTGTTCAGGAAAAAGTCTGAACTGATCTACTGCATATAATAAAAGGGGACCAGGAGCTGTCAGGCTGTATGACTTGTTCACTATATTCCATGTCTTCTGAAGTGATATGACAGCTCTGTGTAGGGATGAAATTTGAGTAAATCATCCCATTGAAAATTTGACAGTTGTCACCATTCACTTGTAAGGAAAAGGCCAGTATGGACATCTTGCTATAAATAATTCTGTTTCTTAAAAAGGCATATTGGAGAGTTCTGGGACCTACTGTACATTTGTGTGTTTGTCTGAGGTCTTGTCCGCATCAATACGTTTTCATTTGAAAACGCATCTTTTTCTCTCCGTTTTGGCCTTCCGTCCAAACTGAGATGACGTTTATATTTACGAAAAGAAGCTTTTTGAAAACGCTCTCCAAAGTGGAGACATTTGAAAACGGCGTTTTCACGTTGTAGTGTGGACTGTGAAGACGGAGGTATTTGAAAACGATGACGCATGTTTAGTCATGAGACGCAAATTGAACCAATAGATATGTGTTTATACTGCTATTGTGCCAGTTGTGTGCTATTCACTTTCACACAGTTCCTAAAACACTTCACATAACAGTCCTGCAAGGATGAATTTACTCTCTTTTGCTGTCCTGCGGCAAAACACGAGAGCAGTTGCGTTGCGATCATCAGTGAATGGTCCTGACAGAAGAATTGCGTGATTAACTTTATGTTTATGATGTCTGTACCATCTCAGTGAGCTTTTATGAGGTTTTACGCATGCGCAGTAAAGTTTCCTGACGTTTCAGTAGGGATGAGAAACTTTTGGAAAATGCTAGTGTGGACGGTTTTCAAATCTATCCGGATTAATGTAGACCTAGCCTGAATTACAGTACGGCTATTTCAAAAATGAAAATGAATTTACTCACCCTCATGTCGTTTCCAAACCTGTATGACTATCTCTTTATAGATTGCTGGGGTTCAAACAACACTGACTTTCATTGCATGGATGAAAAACATCATTATAAAAGTTAAAATATGTTCTTTTGTGTGCAAACAAAAGTAGGAAAGTCATACAGGTTTAATTTGACATGAGGGACAGAATTTCATTTTTGGATGAGCTATCCTTTTAAATGCACGGCTATCCTTCTTGGATAAGAAAAAAACGGTCTGTAACTGAAAAGATGTTCGTAATTTTATCGACTATTGTAACAGCGGCAGCAAGGCTCTATTACCCAGGGACTCTTAATCACGGCAGGTCCCATAAGTAAAAGCCCTTATCATGTGCGAGGAACAGCGCTGCGAGTGCCTCATAGATAGAGTGGAGAGAAGCAGACATGCTCGCTCTAATTCCCTTTGACAGTCTGGGGCCTGTTTGCTACCTGGTTAAGCCCCAGCTTTTTCATTTCGTGTTTGGTATAAACTGACAAAAGGGAATATCGCTGCATACAGCTGAAGGAAAGTGGAGAGCTCTTTACGGGTGATTGACAGCTCTTGTCAGTCAGTAAGAGGCACCTGCTTAGGCCCTGGCGGAGTGCGTCCTTCAAGCTGAGGCGCAGAGGTGTTGTCGTAATTATCTGGGAAAAAAGGAAACACAATTAACAGTGAGCATTTAGCAGTGAGAGATTATTTACTGGGGCCTGTCCAACAGAGGCAGACGCAGACTTGCGCTGGTCTAGAGAGATCTGGGCTGTCCATCAAGTCGGGATGTCCAACTGGACTGATCCAATTAAATCCAAGATGATTCCACAAACCAGCCCTTTCTTTCCTATAATGAAATTGCTTCAGATGATAATTGGCCAATATTGTAATTTCCTCCGAGTATGAGTGCTGTTAAAATTGGCTTTTTTATATTGAAATAGTTCTACATCTTCATAGTCGAAAATAACACCATTGCTATTGTGTGTGTGTCCTCAAAGACTGCCTGTATGAGTCCTTGGTCTAGAGCCATCTACATGGGAGGTGGGTTATTCAGAGGCCACAGGCATGGAGCTTCTGATTGAGTCGTTGAAGGAGTAACAAAAGCCATGAAGGCTTGCGACAGAGACGGGGGTCTGCCAGCGCTTCTCGGCACCGACGCCGAACACAGACCCTCCAGGCAGTACGGGGCGAAGCAAAAAGGGGCACTGCGATGAGCTACAGAACAGCCCTTTCACTCCAGAGAAGGGAAATCAAATGAGAGACTGGGTGTGGGGTCCGTAGGTCAGCAAGCAGGTGGGCGCGAGAGGGAGAGGGGGAAGAACGGGCGGCGGAGCGGGCCGTCACATCTGGGCCGAATTAGAAAGGTAAAACAACCGAGGCTGAAAGCAGAAGAAGGGGAGGCGTGTGTGAGGATGTGAAAGACAGATCTGCTTTCTAAAGTAAGACCAGGTTAGCGAGGCAGCAGGGGGCCCAGATGAAAGTGATTAAGCGGCTCGGCTTTGAGAAGCAGGTGCCCCTCTGCTGGAGAGAGCTTCCCCTACACGTCTAACCACAGACCGACAATGTTTACACTACCTACCGTCATGCTGCTCTATGACTCGCTGAGAGACAACCTGGAAAATGATCAATGTCAAAGCTTTTGCTTTGCTTTAAATCATCTGTCCTGAAGAACCTAACCAGCCACAGCATTTTAGACTTGAATATGAATTTTATTGCCACACTTTTTCTACAGATTTAAGTTAAATGTGACCCTGGACTACAAAACCAGTCGTAAGTCACACGTGTATATTTGTGGGAATAGCCAACAGTACATTGCATAAAAGAAAAATAGATAATTGTGACCTATACAAAGATCATTAGGATATTAAGTAAAGATCATGTTCCATGAAGATATTTAGTAAATTTTCTACCATAAATATATGAAACATGTATTATTATTAGTAGTAATATGCGTTGCTATGGACTTCATTGGGACAACTTTAAAGGTGATTTTTTGTTTTTATCCTAACAAACCATACATCAATAGAAAGCTTATTTATTCAGCTTTAAATCTCTTAATGTATAAATCTTATGCAAAATTAAGCAAAAAAAAAAGTAATGTTATTCTGATTATTATACACAGGAATAATTAATAATGCTAATGATCCATTTTTGAAACATAATAAAAACCATCTGAAATTATTGCTTGATTTATTAGCCGTGTCAAGCAGTTTATACATATTGTATGCACCTGGCATAAAGCGTACCATTTTATTATAGTTCTCTATTTAGAGTGTTTGAGATATGAATTAGAGAAGCTACATTTCATGATTGTGTTTGTTTTAAGCGGTGTTGTTCGGCCTTTATGAAACACATCATGCTGGCTGCTCAATTATTCAAAGTGGATTACCTCATCTCACTTTACCTCATCAATTAATTGTTCCAGAGTTATTTGAAACTAGCATGCTATGAGATTTCCTGGCCAGTTGATTTAATGTCCTCGGTTCGCCCTTTCTCAACTCAGACCACAGCGCAGAGAGAAACAATTCTTCTAGCAGCCAATGAATACAGCGTTCTGAATAGTCCCATAATTCCCCTTGGCTCTATAACATTCACTGTCTACCATCTTCTTGTCCTCCCTGGTTTCCCCAGCTAGGACTGACACAATTGATAATTGATTCATCGCTACATTAACTAATGGAATAATCAATTATTCCAACTGTTTTTTGGGGGAGAAACAGAGGCATATTAAAAAGGCATTTATGTCAGCCGCTCGGTTCTAAAATGTTTTGGGTGCAATGTGAGCTTTGTCTGATGATAAGCGCTTCTAGCATTTTTCCCCTTTCATTCTCCTCTTTGCTCATTCGGCTGCTAACTTAGTTAGGCAGCACAATGAAGTGGAAAGTTTCCCTGGTTTGCTTTTCCCATTTTGCAGAATTTCATCGCACCGTTTATTCCAACATGACAAGAGTAGCTCTGTGGGGTGGCATTTGTTTCCATGCATCTGTTGGCTGGCGAGTGGGAAGAGCCCTGGCTAGGCTTGAAGGCCAGTGTGTAGGAGTCAAACTTACATATAGAGGCTATGCAAAGCAGCTTCAAAAAACAGCTTCCTTTTTATGGTTTTTCTTTTCATTTGTCTTCCAGGAATTTTCTACGCTGAACAGAATATAACATTTTGGTAGTCACAAGTTTATGCTGTTTATAATTAACTTTTAATAATTGTTAGTGGACAAGTGCAAAGTTTCTGAAATACACAAAAAACACATGAAAATAAATAACGTATCTGCATTGCATGACAGTAGATGAATGAATAGTAGCGTATCCATCCAGTTTGTAGGCCTATATTAACAAGTCAATATAAACAATCCCATGAAGCATTGCGGACAGCATAATGAAATTAAAAATGGAGAAATATAAAATTAAAATATATATATTAGTCACACACACACACATTTGTAAATTAGTAATTTTATATTTCTCCATATATATACACACACACACTCACTCTCACCTAAAGGATTATTAGGAACACCATACTAATACTGTGTTTGACTGTGTTTGACCCCCTTTCGCCTTCAGAACTGCCTTAATTCTATGTGGCATTGATTCAATAAGGTGCTGAAAGCATTCTTTAGAAATGTTGGCCCATATTGATAGGATAGCATCTTGCAGTTGATGGAGATTTGTGGGATGCACATCCAGGGCGCGAAGCTCCCGTTCCACCACATCCCAAAGATGCTCTTTTGGGTTGAGATCTGGTGACTGTGGGGGCCATTTTAGTACAGTGAACTCATTGTCATGTTCAAGAAACCAATTTGAAATGATTCGAGCTTTGTGACATGGTGCATTATCCTGCTGGAAGTAGCCATCAGGTCATAAAGGGATGGACATGGTCAGAAACAATGCTCAGGTAGGCCGTGGCATTTAAACAATGCCCAATTGGCACTAAGGGGCCTAAAATTTGCCAATAAAACATTCCCCACACCATTACACCACCACCACCAGCCTGCACAGTGGTAACAAGGCATGTTCTCATTCTGTTTACGCCAAATTCTGACTCTACCATCTGAATGTCTCAACAGAAATCGAGACTCATCAGACCAGGCAACATTTTTCCAGTCTTCAACTGTCCAATTTTGGTGAGCTCGTGCAAATTGTAGCCTCTTTTTCCTATTTGTAGTGGAGATGAGTGGTACCCGTTGGGGTCTTCTGCTGTTGTAGCCCATCCGCCTCAAGGTTGTGCGTGTTGTGGCTTCACAAATGCTTTGCTGCATACCTTGGTTGTAACGAGTGGTTATTTCAGTCAAAGTTGCTTTTCTATCAGCTTGAATCAGTCGGCCCATTCTCCTCTGACCTCTAGCATCAACAAGGCATTTTCGCCCACAGGACTGCCGCTTACTGGATGTTTTTCCCTTTTCACACCATTCTTTGTAAACCCTAGAAATGGTTGTGCGTGAAAATCCCAGTAACTGAGCAGATTGTGAAATACTCAGACCGGCCCGTCTGGCACCAACAACCATGCCACGCTCAAAATTGCTTAAATCACCTTTCTTTCCCATTCTGACATTCAGTTTGGAGTTCAGGAGATTGTCTTGACCAGGACCACACCCCTAAATGCATTGAAGCAACTGCCATGTGATTGGTTGATTAGATAATTGCATTAATGAGAAATTGAACAGGTGTTCCTAATAATCCTTTAGGTGAGTGTATATACACATAGATACATGCATACATATATGGCTCCTAAACGGTGGTCCTACATCATACAGAGATTTTGGTTCAAAGACGGCTGTTGTCAAGGTAGCCTGCGATCATTTTCTGACAGTGTCAGCATTATCATGTCAGTGTGTTTTTTTCCCTCGACCCATGTCTACTGACTAGCCAATAAAAATGCAACATGCTACATAACTACTTACCTCAAGCTCCATTTGCAAAATGCATGCCATGTTGGCCTCTTTTCCCTAGCCATGACCACGTCTATATATTATCCTTTCACTTCCTCTTTTTTCAGCACACATAAAAAAAAACAATTTCCAAAGTGCGATTCATCGTGCTCTATTTGTTTACCACTAGCGCATGCTGATTTTTTAAATTTTTTATTCTTCAGTGCTACCTTGTGTCATAGCCTACGATTCATTAGGTGTCATCATCATACAGTCTACACAAGTTTATCCATGTCGTAGTGTGATTTGTAATGATCTTATAGGATTGCTGAAATCGTACAGTCTATATCAGGCCCAAGTACCTTCCTCATAATGTTCCAGAGTATGTATTGCTAATGACTCTACCTGTAGGTACCAATATAGTGTTAGCCAGAGTCTTGCCATGGAGGGCTTAATTACAATTTCACACAAATCAAATGAAAGAATAAAGGAATCAATAAATCAGTAGATCTCTAGGTAGGTGTCTGTGCAGACCTTATTCCTTTATTTGTTTTCTCTCTGTAACAGTCCTTCTCTCCCTGTCAGTGGGGAGCAGGAATCCCAAATTATCCACGGGGTTATGGGGCGCTCTGCCCTGGAGCCCCTCACCCCATAGCAGAGGTAACGTATTCAATGGCCTGGGGCGAGTTGTGCTGAGAGTGAGCCCTGCTGCATACTGATGGGTGAGCAGGGGAGGCAGTAATTGGTGCAGTGGAGGAGAGGGGAGAGAAGGGCAAGCACAGGGAGATGATGGCTTTGTTTCCCCCTGTCTGTCTCACGCCTAGACTCCTCCCCCTCCTGCCATCATCATCCCCATATCTCTCCGACACAAACTCGCATGCTTCTGTCTGTCAAAGTACTTAAAGAGATCGTCACTCAAATATTAAAATACAGTCATTATTTACTCACCCTCATGTTGTTGTTGCAGTACAAAGCAGTTCTTGAATGGAACACAAAAGGAGAATGTTCAAGCTTTCTTTTGTCCATATATGAAAGTGGATGGAAACCCGGGAAAGCTGTGGTCACCATTCACTCTCAATGTATAAGAGCAGCATGGAAATTCAGCTAAATAACAAATTTTTTAAGAAAGTCATAGAGATTTGAAATTACATGAGTAAGGATGAGTAGGATGGATGCATTATCCCTATAATAAAAAAAAGTCTTTGTCAGATGATACACTTGGTAGACTTAAAAGGCAGAATATGACAAATCATGGAAAGTACATGGCATCATACTGCTCTCGCTGAGAGACAACCTGAACAATGATCAGTGTCTTCATAGTTTCCTTTAAACCAAGTGTATTCCAGCCGTGAAGGAAGGAAGGAAGGTGACCATTTGGATGTTTAACAAGTTTTATGAGAAACTATGTAAATCTTACTTTACGATTTACACTTTACCACCAGTTTGGCTTACAAAATATCCACAAAAATGGGAACACTCCAGACATCCTATTTATATTTATACATTACTAAAATATATACATAATATAATATATAAATAATAATTATTTCAAATTTCATATTCACCAATGTTTTTCTAATTGAAATTCAAATAATTTTTTTATGCATGGCAAAATTCCATTTATACTATGTTATAGCAATAGACAGATAATACATACATGCATACATTTCCACTATTCTAAGGATGAACCGATATGAACAGTTTGGCTGATACAGATAATTCTTTATATCTGAATGCCGATAACCGATATATTGCCCGATAAATCCAAATTTTTGTCTTTTTTGAGAGCCTGATTATGAAAACAAAAGTCTCACCATTGCCCCAAGCACACAATTATGATGTTCTGGTTATAATTCTATGTAGCCTATAATATGACAGACTTGCGCTGCACATGTTGCACTTAACTGTATTTTCCTTTTTGAAGTGATTCCAATCATATTTCAAGCGATTCAAAACCATCGAACAGTGTGTATTTGAAGCGTCTCCGCTGAAGGAAATAATCCATTATTAATTGGCTTTCTTATCAGGCCAATGACAATAACATTAAAACTGAACATATATCAGCCTAACATATAAAATGGTGGCCGACATATTATGCATCCTTACACTATGCTTCTTTCTTCCTACAGTTCTGAACTGAAGAGGGACAGATATGTTTGTAATCCAGGAATTATCATTTCACTACACGTTAGTCACCACATGTCTGAACAGTGTAAAGGAGCACAGCGCGGTTGTAGCATAGGGCTAAGCAGAGAAATATAGCCACATGGGCCTCCACTGCTTGTCAAAGCTAAAGAGGAGAAACTAACAGAGGCTTCTGCTTGCTGGCTAATTGGGCCCTGGTGGCTGACATCGTAGACTCATGAGCAAAACAAACATCATTTCAATATCTCCACAACTGGACCCTTTAAACCATGATCACAGAGCAAAGTGGTTCCAATGCAAGACCACATCTAATTAATCTGAGTCAGGAGCTTTAAATGAAGTTAAATCCCTTTCTTTTTTTCTTTTTTTTTTTTACATCAATGGTGTGTTCAATTACAATGTGTGCAGTGCCATACTTTAGATCTGGAGGACAGTTCATATGGCTGTAATTAGCGGGCCTTGTTAATGAAAGAGGAGGCAAAGCATGCCCGGAGATTGCCTGTGCTATCAGTGGCAGTGGGCAGTGACCTCTGGACACCTCAGTCTCCAATTATAATTGATATGTAGGGTAATTTCAATAACTCGAAGTTGATTTTTGGTGTAAAACGCAGACATTTTTTACACTGTAAGGAAAGACAAATGTAACAATTATTTTATTTTTTTACCAGAGATGAGATCAAACCCTACAGTAATTGGTGGGAGTGAATGCATGTTTTTATATGATTGTTCATAGAAAAACAAGGCTAAAGAATACTGAAGTACACTAATAGAGAATACGCACTGCATGCAACTTGCCTTAAGTTGTATATTTAAAAAAAAAAAAAAAAAAAAAACTAAACTAGTACTAAAAAGGGGGTAGCCTACCATAACAATCTGTTTTTACTACCCATTAAAAATGACTTTTGTTCGTTTAACCTTATTTGTCGCAGGGTTGATTTAGTCAGTTTAAAAAAAAATTAATTCAGAGATTTGCTAATTAAGCACATACATTTATTTTTTGTAGATTATCTTACCTTTTTTAAACTATCATTAGTTCTGCATCATACTGCACAAAAAAGTAGCATGCAAGTACCATATTTAATATTTTCAAGTTTTTTCATTTTCTTTCGGCTTTTTTACGCTGTCAGTTTGAAAGCGTTAAAGTCATGTTTTGCAACTAGTCTGCAATTTTGCTTAAACTATTTGTTGTGCGGCGTGAAACAGACCCAGTTGTAAAACAAACATTCAACTCGATGGTCTTTTTATAAAAGTCTTTACTACCATCATCTGATTTCACCCTGTCGCTTTTGTCCAACGGCACATTCCAGAGCACCAGATATACATATTCATCTGACTCCTATGGAATGTGTCAAATAGAGGTGTCCTAATTGTGTCCTTGATGAAAGGCTATTAATATTGAACACTTCTGCAGTCACCCATGTGTCTGCACCTTTTTTTTAAACGCGAGACAAAAAGCAGATCTCTGCTTATCTCTAATGATACCTGAATCCCATGAGGTGAGAAGAGAAACTGCGAGTGGCTCCAGTAGATTCATCAAGCCAAATATTGTGTTCTTTCCTCTGGAGGCTGAGAGTCACATTGCATTATATCACTGTTAATTAAAATGAAATATGCGGTTAAATTATTCTGCGTATTGTTGCCTGACGGGGTGTGCGCACGCTAAACGCAGACCATTGAGGCGACAACAGATAGCTAACAAAGGTGTCTTTCTCTCCGTGCCCATATCTTCCTTTCTATCGTTTCACCAATTTCCACTTCCTCGGCGCTCTGTTCTCAAGGTCTAACCTCGGGGGTGTGCAACGCAATTCACTCTAGAAGGAAAAAAGAGAGATTTCCCATGTTTATTAAGCTACATTTTTCTCGATTATTGTTATAATGCGTCACCAAGAGGGCTGTCCTTTTCTATTAACATTGTTTAGCATTTCATCGCTTTGACGATAAAAGGGAAAGAAAAGGATGGAGAATCAACACGCTCCTCGCAACCAGTTATCAGTGCTGAGAGCTTGTCCGCTGCAGTCACAGAAAGGGTGACTTTGTTTCCGAGGCGGTTGGCGGCCCTCCTCATCATCCTTTCATCTAAGCCTGGCCTTTCTGATCCTAGAGCCGAGCCTGTCAGGGCCGCACCTGTAACGGAGGGACCTCTGGCCCCACGCTGCTCACGCGCCCGCCTGCCCTCAGACTCGCACTCCATATCTCAGCGGCACTCCTCGCCCCTGCCAATGCCCCTGAGACTGGCCACCACCCCAGCTGTTAGCTACATTCTAATGCACTCCGAATAATATTAAAGCCAAATCAGCTGAATTTATTAATCCAGACAGGGCCCTAAGAGAGATGCTTTTAAAGGCCAGCGACTTAATTTAAGCTCTTAAAGGCTACCCCTGCACACTTGATGTATTGCGAGAAATTACGGCTCGGTGTCAGCAAGCGTAATACGCCCACTGTATAAATAACATGCAAACAGAACAGCGGCGAGCACCCGCAGGCTCAATTGCAGTCATGACTTTAAAATATAATTAATATTTGTACCCGCTACTGGTTGTAATCTTTGCTCTCACGTTGGATAGTGTTTGTTCATCTACATACATTGCTGACTGAGCCATGGTGGTTTTCCTTCAGGAGAAGTGGGAATCTCTCCGACAGTCTAAGCATGTAGGTTAAGGTCTTCAGTTGGTGCGGCCCACCCTGAGAAGAGTAAAAACAATCCGTCTTGTCATTTGGATCTCATTAGTGATTCCAGGAAAGCCCTTCACGTTATTTGAACTGAGGCCTGACCTCTGCGATCTCAATACAGCAACATGACGAGTCTCTGATGTGTTTTTATTTTGACTTACTACTAAGGAAAACAAATCAAGAGTAAAATAATGTGACATCTTTACATTAACAAGAAGCGTTAGCTTATGGCTTCCTTATGAAGATTGGTCAGGAATATGCGGAGAGTCGAGAGAGGGTCCTGCATAACAGAACAAATGGGCATCTTATTCAAATAAAAAACTTGGTTGGCATTGCCTCTGAAAGAGAATGTGGCACCTGCAAAGGATGTATTGCAGCACGCTCACTATTTGGCGATGTATTTTGACGCCCGCTTCAGGGCTGCATATCAGGAGAAAAAAAAAAAAACGGGTTGTAGGGGTCCTTGCGCACAGTCTGCCCATGGTGCTGCCTGAAGGACTACCATGGAAACAAGGAGTGCGACAGGCTCTGGGGGACCTGCCACAGCTGCAGGCACTTCCTTTCTGACAGGCTGATGAAGACATCAGCTTCATACCAAGCAAAACAACAACTATTGAAGGGGGGAAAAAAAGAGAGGGAGAGAATGATGCAAGCAGTGTTAACTGCTGTGTGGATGAGATGTTCATTAGTGAGTTTAGGGAACATACAAAGAATGCATTTAGGGACCATATTGCCTGTTTAGTAATCTATAGAGATTTGAGGTTCCAATCCCAGGAGACAGAGGCAAACTGATAATTTTTTAAACATGATTTTGTTTATTAGACAACACAAAAGGAGAGGGGGAAAACTGATTACGTGGTGTCTCCATTGTCCTCAATCACTACCTGTTTGAAATAAAATTCAAATATTGCAAAAACACAAATATTGTTTTCAAGAGAATAAAAGTCACTTCTGGGCAAATTGTCTGAAAAAGTATATCCGCCTCAAGCAAGTATATACATTTTTATTTGCATCTTGGTGTTTCTATCCATGTTTTTGTGATCCCAAAATTCATATAAAACTGTGGATGGATAGGTAATGAATAGTGCATTTAATAATTAGCAATGTCCAATTAGTAAACAGATCTTTATTTTCAGGATTTTTTCTTCAATTAACTTAATTTGCAATAAACAGCGAAATATGCTTAATCGTATCTTCTTAGTTTTGCACAACATACATGTCACAGGATATGTGATTTTAACTTAAACTGTGATTTATGTTAAAATAATGTTAGAGGGAGCACTAATATTTTGTGTATTCATTTTTGTCTATTAGGCCCACAATTTGACTTGTTAAAATATCTTAAGCATCAAAGCATAAGATTTTCATCAAGGCAGTTTACCCAAAAACACTTGTCAACACGAGCTCTCTGAGATGAATGCATGCGTCGCCCCTCTCTTTACGAGAGATTCCAATCGGCAGCCTCTCATTTTCATCTGCGTTTTGGAGACGGTCTTGAATTTTTGAAGACCATTTCTCTCCTCCAGCACAAACACTTCACATCCACTTAGAGGCTCGCTTTCAAGTTTTGGTGCTAACCCGACGACTAGAGCGTTCCTGCAAGCATTGTTTAATTGGTTTCACCTCACGCAGACATCTGATGGGGTCTCATTTACTGAGCTAAGGGACACTGGTCCTCCCCTCCATGCTCTCCCTTCTCCGTGGCCCCCCAGCGGAGTCGGTGCAGGAGTTTGTGTGTGGGATTTCTCTCATCAGAGCGTCGCGGGTCACCTCCACTCCCCCTCACTTTGAATCGGACCCCCGGTGGCAGCTCCTGGGAGAGTGCCGTGATGTCTCTATCAGACTGTCAAAAGAGATAGCCCCAGGCTCCAGCAGGTCCCTGAGAGCCAATCAAACTCTTCACGCTGCACCAGCCGATGCTCTTTCACCAGCACCAAACTGCAGAGGAGTGAAGGGAGGGTGGGAGAGACGGAGGGGGGGCAGGCTGGGACGCTGAGCACTCCAATCAGTCTGAACAAACTCCCTGAGCTGGGGTCTAGGGCTCATCTGTATGGCTACGGCTATTTTTACAAAGCGTCCGCTCGGTTATTTACCTCGCTCTCTAAATTATTGAGAGAGAGCAGGAGAGCGACGACTTGTGAGGGAAGTTCTGTTCGGTTTTACATTTCTTTGAAAGAAACTTTCCCCTGCTCACTCTGATAAAGTTGTCTGTAAATCAGCTGAAGGACAAAACTTTGCTAAAATTAGCACAGTAAAAGGTGCAAATGAACACAGCCTTTGCTGTTAACTTAGTTAATAATCGGTTAATATTAATTTCAAATCAACACTCTGAATGCCCACATTCAAGATGCACCACTTTGGAAATGTTGCTTTCTATAAAAATGACTCTGATAGCGGAGAGGCTGAAATATGTCTGTAATATGAATAAATAAGTTGATGAGGCAGGAAATCTCCATTTGCTCTACTTGAAGCCCCATCACTGGTGCTAACACTACAGAGTGATGGGTCTAGTAGAGAGCCATTAGGCACTGGAGGTGATTTTAATGAAAATGGGAGACGCTAAGTGCGGGGTATGGAGTGTATATACTCACTCTCTCTCTTCCTCTTCCTCTCTCTCTCTCAATCTCCCTCCCTCTTTATGAGAGATGAGCTCTCTCATCTGGACCTTGTTATTGTCAGCGAACTACAAAAGCGGTGCATTAGCTGACTGCTCTGGACACACACAGACTTTGATGTTTTCCTCCAACAGTGACCAGCATCGTCTTCTGAAGTGCGGGCTGGGTAATAACGCTTTGTATCCTTCACAAATAATGCGTAGTTAAGGATGCAATAGAAGAAAAACACATTTAAGAAGTCAAACTTTTAGTTATCATTTCATCTGCAGCATAAATGTACAAAAGTGGAAGATTAATATAAAAAAACAAACATTACAGAATAAAACAATTATAATATTTTCCATTGTATGAAGTGTTATAAATATTTTACCCTCATTTAAATATGTCCTGCTGTAAACGCACGCAACAGGAAGCATGTATGTGCTGTAAGTTTTGTGGCTAATTTTTCCTGTTAAATGAACCAGAATGTGGTCTCTAAAAAGACATTAATATATGAATAGGCTGTATCGTATTTCATTGCATTTCAGCGTGACCACATGCAGAGGCTGGTGAAGCCCGCCTTTTCCTTCATATGCTCAGATACTGTGACCATGTGAGTTTGCGAGGGCCAAAGACCCCGTCTGCGGGGGCCTCTCTCTCACACACACCCACAGATACAAATATAAGCACACACAGAGTCCAACACAGCCGATGAATACACCTCAGTGGAAATGCGGATGGCTTGGCACAAGGGGGCTCCTCCTCCACTCGCACAGGGGCATTATGACTTAAACAGACCGTGTCCTGAAACGCCGTCCATCTCTTTCATCCGTCACGTCCATTGGGTTTCAGCGCAAGCGTTTCTTCTTCACCGGGCCCTGGTTGCCGAGCTCGGCTCTCAGTTCGCTGTACTGCACCTGTAAAAACAAACAGCTCTTTGGTCAGACGCAGGTAATCGGAGCTGAGGCCCGCTCACGGTAATGGCTCCCCTGAGGAGAGCCGGTGCAGGGGGAAAGCCAGGCGGGCGCGGCTGTAATGAATCATTTTTTAAACACAGGAGCAGAGGGGATTAATCACAAGGAGGAAAGATTTGAAAAGTCAAGGGTTCCGTACCGACACAGCGGTGACTATACCACCCCCACCTATAAGGGAACTATACTGCTTGAGCAGACCCGCTCCGCTGTCTTAGGTCCTC
Source organism: Paracanthobrama guichenoti (assembly GCA_018749465.1). NCBI lineage: Eukaryota > Metazoa > Chordata > Actinopteri > Cypriniformes > Gobionidae > Paracanthobrama > Paracanthobrama guichenoti. Next base: position 1,607,723 of record JAGHMJ010000663.1, read on the forward strand.
GCAAACCGAGGAGTTGCGAGTTGTGTCCTTCCTGAGAAAAGTTTGTTGGAGACTAATTATAGCAGCTTGTAGGCAGGAGTAAGTGCCTGTATGGCTCCGGCTGGGGCATTGCGGTTACAGATGATCACACACTTCCCTCGTTTCAGATGAACATGCTGTTTACTTTACTTAAAGCAGGGAGTGAACTCAGGTCGCAGGTGAAGGTCGGCATGATGAAAGTAGAGTTTCACTTGGGTATGAGAAACTGAATAAAGATTTTTCCTGCAGCGTATCCACATACAACTACTAGATTGCCTTTAAACATATACAGATCTGACGTTCAAAAAGATATGGAGTTAAAGTACATCTTGACTGCAATTAATGAGTTGCTAAAAGACTGAAAAGACTTTCCACAAAAAGTTATAATGTGGTGATTCAGCATGTGAAAAGGACTTTTTTTATCCTTTGACTAATAAATGGGCTGATGTATTAATTTAGTTTTACACTCCAGATGCAACTGCATTTCTGTAAAAAAAAAAAAACGATCTGGTATTCAATACTAGTTGTCGACCAATGTATCAGCCAATATTTGCCATTTTTTAAGTATAGGCCGATAAGGGGTTGGAAGCTCCAGGAATTTTATTTTGACAGTGCTGGGAACACTAGCACCTGAGTGCAAATGCACAGAAGATCCCATTCTCCATCTTCATTAGTTTATTATAGTTTAGAACTGTTAAACAAAGAAAATAAACTGTTTATGAAAAAGTATTATAGCATTTTCCTTTCTATTATTAGTGATTAGAAAGGAAAACACTATAGTGCATTTTCATATGCTGTCAGCATTTAGCAAATATGGTTCACATTTATATAATTTAAAATAATCTTTGAATATCTAATATTTATTTCCAAAAACCTTGCAAACTTAAGTGAATCCAGAAGTTGCTATCTAAAGTATAACTATTTCAAATTCAAATTGTTTTCATATTGATTGTTTTTCAAATTATTTATGTCATGGCAACTCTGAGTGTTTGGTATGGTATTAGATATGACTATGTTTGGTCTTGGCAGAATAGATCTGCTACGCTGCTAATGCAGAGCCAATACGGGACTTGCTACTGCCAGTACATGCACAACACGGTCCCGTGAGCAATTAAGACATGCGGCTGCTGTACAATATAGCATACCTGAATAGCAGATTTATACAGGTGGAGCTGGGGGTGGTGGTGGGTTTCTGAAAGCATGCTGCAAACTGCTATAGCAAACACTGTCCAAGTATTTGAAAGTTGAGCAGCGAGCTCATTGGCTGCTGATGCAGCAGGAACCAACCAGCTGTGCCTTGAAGAGAATGACGTGATTTGAGACAATCTCCTGAACTCCAAACTGAATGTCAGAATGGGAAAAAAATGTGATTTAGGCAATTTTGAGCGTGGCATGGTTGTTGGTGCCAGACGGGCCGGTCTGAGTATTTCACAATCTGCTCAGTTACTGGGATTTTCACGCACAACCATTTCTAGGGTTGACAAAGAATGGTGTGAAAAGGGAAAAACATCCAGTATGCGGCAGTCCTGTGGGCGAAAATGCCTTGTTGATGCTAGAGGTCAGAGGAGAATGGGCTGATTCAAGCTGATAGAAGAGCAACTTTGACTGAAATAACCACTCGTTACAACCGAGGTATGCAGCAAAGCATTTGTAAAGCCACAACACGCACAAGTTTGAGGCGGATGGGCTACAACAGCAGAAGACCCCACCGGGTACCACTCATCTCCACTACAAATAGGAAAAAGAGGCTACAATTTGCACGAGCTCACCAAAATTGGACAGTTGAAGACTGGAAAAAGTGTTGCCTGGTCTGATGAGTCTCGATTTCTGTTGAGATGTTCAGATGGTAGAGTCAGAATTTGGCGTAAACAGAATGAGAACATGGATCCATCATGCCCTTGTTACCACTGTGCAGGCTGGTGGTGGTGGTGTAATGGTGTGGGGGATGTTTTCTTGGCACACTTTAGGCCCCTTAGTGCCAATTGGGCATCGTTTAAATGCCACGGCCTACCTGAGCATTGTTTCTGACCATGTCCATCCCTTTATGACCACCATGTACCCATTCTCTGCACCACCATGTACCCATCCCTCTTCCAGCAGGATAATGCACCATGTCACAAAGCTCGAATCATTTCAAATTGATTTCTTGAACATGACAATGAGTTCCCTGTACTAAAATGGCCCCCACAGTCACCAGATCTCAACCCAATAGAGCATCTTTGGGATGTGGTGGAATGGGAGCTTCGTGCCCTGGATGTGCATCCCACAAATCTCCATCAACTGCAAGATGCTATCCTATCAATATGGGCCAACATTTCTAAAGAATGCTTTCAGCACCTTGTTGAATCAATGCCACGTAGAATTAAGGCAGTTCTGAAGGCGAAAGGGGTCAAACACAGTATTAGTATGGTGTTCCTAATAATCCTTTAGGTGAGTGTGTATATATATATATATATATATATATATATATATATATATATATATATATATATATATATATATATATATATATATATATATATATGTATGTGTGTGTGTGTGTGTGTATATATATATATATATTAGTGCTGTGTAAATTATCGCATTAAAATATTTAACGCAATTAATGCAGCTTTCGTTTTTATATCCATTTTGCCTAACATTACATTATATGATCACGCTCTTAATGCTTTTAAACCATCTAAGCGCGACAAGACAGAAGAGAACGCGTTGTATGTCAGTGTCCTGTCTGTGTGGCTGCGACTCAATCGGATCAATCGGATCTCTAGTTCAGTAGTCAGGGCACTGATATGGGAGTTGGCCACATTCATGTACGTTACACTATATACTGATTCACCATCTAGGAAGATAGGGAGCTGATTGAGGGACACCCTGACGCTCACACACACACTCGACGCATAGACAGATTTGCGCCAGTGTCACAGCACACAGAGCTCTTTCGCTCTTGAACAAACAATAACAACAACACGGAGAAAGTTGCCAAAATGCCAGTTTTGTCAGGTATTCTCATAATAGGAGTTTTGAGTTAAATAACGTCTTAAATTAACTTGTGAGAAAATGAGATGCGTGTGACAGCGTGGCAGATCCGCGACATGTTCGGCAGTGGCAGATCAGTCACAGCAGCACTAATGATGTCTGTCATTAATGTTCATCAAAGAACAAAGATACAGAGAAAAGTGTAGCTTTAATCATATTTAATCTATATTTTAATTTATTATTTATGCAGTTAAAACGGTGTTTGATAACTATTACATTTCTGTATATGTCTAACATGGAAGGCCACAGGTAAATATAACATTTATTGTAATGGGTTTATGTAAAGATTGTTTTAAGTTCAGTTAAATTAAAAGTTGTTTTTTTTAATGTTGATATTGGTAGCTTTCATTTAGAAAAAGATGCCATTACGACACATATTTAAAATATGCTGTCTTTAAATTGTTTCTATTAATTTGGAGAGTAACTGAAAATAATATCAAAATATTAAAAACTTGCAATTAATCACGATTAATTACAGATTTTTTTATTTTTTATTAATTAGTTACTTTTTTAAAAATCAATTCCCAGCACTAATATAAATATAAAATGCAGCATGTGCCATCCTGCTCTCTTAAATATCAGCATAAGCTGATCTCGATACAAAGATCCTAGTAAACATTTCAGACACATTATCAAGCCCAGGTGCTCCTGGATCGCAAACCTCCAAAGCGCACTCTGATTTTTCTTTCATAGTCAAGAGTAACATCAGCTTCTGAAAACGGCATTAAAGGCGGCATCTCTTGTCCAAGGCCATCGTTCAGCCCAAATGACGTACAGAATCGACAAATATGGCTGATGGGACTCGAAAGTGTGGAGAATGCGTCCAAATGCTTTTCCTGTTTGTTTCTCCTCGAAACAATAACCTGGAGGTGTATCTGTAAGGTAGGGACTGCACACTAATTACCAGGCCCTGATTATGAGAATGGGAGATGGAGCACAAGGGAACAAAGAGACGCGGCAGCCTCAGAACATGAAACTGTCCTCAGAACTGACAGATGCTGCTTATTTTAGGACAGAGGGCCGCTGTATGAAGTCCAGTTTTGAGGGTTTGTGTTTGAAGAACTGCACAGGCACTAATTGCCAAGTCATTTTCGGAACCGTTAGACAGGAGTCAATTTGAGCTTTTGTAACGCGTTGTTTGTTTGGTCAATCCTTTTTTAGCATAAAGGTTCGGACATTGTAAACTTAACGGGGACAGCATAGATTTGCATACCTTTTTGGTATGTGTAATGTCCACTGTGCTGTTTTATTGGCATTTTCTTCTTTAAAAAGTGGCTTTTTTTTCTTTGCTAAAGATCATTCTGTCTTCGCATTTTGGTGCGTTCCATTTAAATGAACAGCAGGCAGTTCATCCAACCACGAAAACATACTTCAAAAGGCTTAAAAACTCAGCAATGGTTTCCATCTTGTTTTGCCAACTTGCTGCTTCCACATGCCAAAACCAGTGTGTCATGCTGGCTTCATCTAACCACACAGACATATGTTAACGTAAAGTTGCAGAGGTTCATCCCAGGAGGTTTGTCTGAGCCAATCACTCAAGCTCTCCAGTATCCGAGCAGGACAGGAAGCACTGACAACAGTTAAATAGCCTTGTTGATGGAGAGAAGTATCCTATGCAAAACGCTTTGTGACAGCAGGACCCGCTTTGGATCCCGACTTCAGAATCTCACTCAGGGTCCGAAAGACAGAGCGAGACTCTCAGCGTTTGGCTGCACATCCGCAGGCTTATGTAACCCTGAATGACATATCAGCCATGGATAATGTTTCATCACATATGGCGCCCAGCAGGACAGCGTTGGCTCAACACTTCATTAATCGAGTCCTCCAACCTGATGTGATGGGGGCCGCCACACTGCCAGTGTGCAGACACCGACCCCTTAGCCAATCCCTGAACCCTCTACAGCACCCTTCTTTTATCACAGGCCGACAAAACTGATAATCAGGGACAAGGCTGAAGCGTTACGGCCGAGGATAGATCAGAGCGGACCCCATCCAGGCAGCCGGTGACTCCATCAAGACATGCTGGGAAATAATTGGGCCGGGGGCCGCCTTTAAAGGCGCGAGTCCATTAATAATCAAACACAGCCAGAGGAAATATCCTGGGTAACACTTGGGAATTCTGTTAGAGCAAATAATGCAGACATCTTCAGGGAATTCCTTCCTTGTCTGTGTCCCTCCCTCTCTCTCTAAATGTAAAACTGGACCCTTACCTTTTCAACATCAGAAGGCACCCTCTTGAGAAAATCCAGTATTTCATTTTTGTCAATGGCATATGGGTTGATAAGCTTCTTGGTAAATGCGTTAACACCTGTGAAAACAAGCACGCATTAATAAATTAAGTTACCCGCCACACCTGCACGTATCTTACTGACAAAACAAACCTTGACCCAACAAACATTTGTCACTTTATCTGCTGTAACTCATACTGCTATGTGATTGGAATACACACGGTCTGCTACAGTATACGATCATCCCGGTTCACACTACTGCTGTATTTGTGATGCAATATAACTGCAACAAGAGACACTAGACAATAGCTATCCTGTCATCCACCTATTTTTACGTGCATTTTGTGATATCGCTAAAAAACGCTGGATTGAAACCGCAAGATGGGCCGAAAAGAAAAAGAAAAATTGAGGCGAGTACATTTTTTACCGAATTTACCGAATAAATTCCTCAATGCACATCAAAAAAAAGATACTTGACTTCGCAACAGGATGGCATAACTGGGCTAACCAGCAGATGGATCTCGTTGCACAGCAGTGTTTCCCACAGATTAGAAAGCTATTTGGCTTGTGTTTGATTGCTACAAATATCGATTTCAATCTTTGATTCAGTATCAATTCATATGTATATAGTCTATATATAGTAAAAATAAGTTAGCATTTTTAGCACTATTTTAAACTTTTCTTGGGTTAAATTATATTTGCTCGCATTCATTAATATTCACTTGTGTGTGCTTATATAAGTATTTTTAAAAATATTAGGCCGTATGTTAACGTTTTAAAATTTCACATTTAAAGAAATCTAGTGTTTGATCATGTCTAAATATGTATTCAAATGAAAACCTAAAAATAAGTTATACTGCAATACTTTTTGAGCAACTAGACTAGATAGGCCTACATGTATATTTATTAAAGAGCCATACAGGCACCTATGGGTAATGGCATTACAAATGAAAATTATTTTTCCAGCCACAAAATGACTCTAATTTGCCTCTTTCATTGGAATTCTCTATTTTAACCTTAATTACTACACTAATTATAGTAATATAAATAATAAAATATTTTTCTTATTCTTAATTTTTTTAAGTGGTCATTAATGGACCATAATTATTACACACATTTAGTACCAAAAAATCTCCACAAAATATTCAATAAATATTATTAAACTAAAATATAGAACATTTATTTAACTGAAAAATAGTGTATGGTCACATTTGACCACCAATGAGTATGAGTGTGACCAGAAGAAATACCTGAGGGCTAAATACAAGAAAAACATTAACTCTATCACGCTCCGTAATAAAATGATACTGTAAATATGATTGACGTAATAATCAATGCACACTATGCTTTACTGTTTACCAAAAATTGCTGCAAATACCTGTATAGTGAAGCTGTTGTCTATCCGTTTAAGCCATTCAAATGTATCAACAGCGCTGGTTTGTTTAGAACTATTGAGAGCGCCATGAACCACGTGACCGTGCACGCTGCTGGGAGATGGACGCATGTCATAACTGCTTTTCAACGGCTTTAACTGTTATGTCACATTAAGTGCGCCAAAATGCTATTTGTTGTTTGAATTTCGTATTAAAACTTTTAAAAAAATGAAAAGCTTAGATTTTGTTTTGATTTTTTTTTTAAATTTACTTGGGCAGAGTGAGAGCGTGAGACAGAGCCTGAAAGCGTGTCTCACGCCAAATGGGTAAGATTGGGCAACCCTCAAGACTTGTGGTCGAATGGAACGCACCGTGAGTGAGTGAGTGACCGAGAGACGGAGGGAGAGCAGGGAAAGCAAATACAGCTGAACGAATACGTAAAATAGTGTTAAAAATGAATAATGAAACGCAAAATGTGGCGGCCAGTGTTGATTCTGTGGTGCACGGCCACAAATTAGTCTATGTGTGGGAAACACTGAAGCATCTGAATTTTGGTTGCTTAAGTCTTTTGTTAAAGTGGTTTGGTATAATGACCTCCCAGAACTCTTACACTACTTAGTTCCCAAACAGCAGGCCGCCTCCAAAAGCAAGATAATGACCACGTTTATTGTGTTTCGCCTGTGTGTTCTGAGCAAGCCTGTAGCACTCCTCTCAGAAACCGAAGCCTCCGCGCCCTCCGCACTAACATGCTTTTTGGGGGATTTTTGAGAGGAGATTGGAGCTTTAGCTTTAATTTCTCCATTTCCATAACTGTTTATTTCACACCGACATAATGAATTGTTCTGCATCTGCGAGAGTGTGTGCTGGATTTTGATATCACTTCCTGCTCTCTACCACGCAGACACCGGTCCCGAGATCTCTACTGCGCAGACTCTGTCCCAAATCTGCGCCATATTCGGACCTCCTGAGGCTTCAATAACATCAAGAAGAGAATGAAGTCGCTTCGTCCATATTTTTTACGGTCTATGATTCTGCAAGTCATTTATTATATACCAAAAAAAAAGCCACCTGGTGGCACCTGTTGCAGCAATTTTTCTTTTTCTTAAAGATATTTGGCACCAGTTTATCTCGAAGTGACAATATCGTTCTCTTCGACGCACTGGATGGAAACGGTGCTTTATTTGCAAATGTTCAATGCGAGATTCCAATTTTGCACACAAATTAATTTAGCAACTATAGATGAAAAATAGCTACTGATAACATCCCACATTTTCTGACCAATAAATTTTTTCCCATGAAAACAAGAATACACTATTGTTCAAAAGTTTGGGCTCAAATATACAGCGCTGGAAAAAATGAAGAACATTGAGAAATCAATGTTAAGTGGTCTCTTAATTTTTTCCAGAGTATAAATATTTTTAATTAAAGAAATATATTTATTTTATCCATCAAGGACACATTAAATTGATCAAACAAAGCTACAGTAAAAGACATTTATAATGTTACAAAAAAGTATATTTTATATAAATGCTGTTCTTTTGAACTTTGTATTCAATGTGTCAGTTTACACAAAAAAAAATAGAAGCACCACAAATTATTTCAACATGAATAGTAAATGTTTCTTGAGCAGCAAATCAGAATGTTAGAATGATTTCTGCTGGATCATGTGACTGAAGGCTAGTAATAGCTGCTGAAAATTTCATTTTAAACTATATTAAAATATAAAAGTTTTTACTGGATATTTCATTACCTTACTGACCCCAAACTTATATATTATATACAATTCCATATTTTGAGACAAAAAAAAAAAACGTGAATATGTGAATTTCTTTTTTCCTGCACACTTCCAAAGCGATCATCATATATACGCGAAACCTGTAATTGACATTCAAGACATTAATAAGGCAGAATAATGCCTGCACTCGCTCACCCTTTCTTTCTAACTGTACACACATCAGACTTTTACAAGATTGCAAAGCCTCAGTCAGGAGAGGTGCAGCTGGTCTGCCCAGCCAACAGCGGATCATGTTCATGATTCTGATCAGCTGTCACAGGTAGAGTTATGGAAATGGATCACTTTTTAAATGGCTTTCGTCAGGCGTCAGTAAAGGAGTTCGAGCTCAAAGCTCAGAGACAGTAAAGTGTGATTCTTTCTAAAACACCTCTGCATGACTTCCATTTAAAGGAAAGTGGAGACAGCTTAACAGCAGCACTGGAGTATCACGCATGATTGGGTGAAAGGGCTACACATGGTGTCTCACTTACTTACCCCACACTAAAACTATGTACCGCAGTGGGATGAAGTACAAGGCGGTAGTCACCAGAAACAGAACCAAGCAGGCCAGGCATGACAAGAACGGCACTGACCAGTTGAATGTGCTGTCAATGGAGACACAGATCAAGTTAATTAATTGTCATAAATAAGTTATATATGAATAAAAATGAGTACATGCACGTTATACATGTACGTTATTAACAGTCCAGGTTTACATACACCTTGTTATAACAGTGCTTCAGTGCAAAATAAACAAAACATTCAAGACAACATTACAGATGTACATTTTTGAGAATAAATACAATTTGGAGATTAAAAGCATAATATTGCATAAAATACTTTACATTATATAACGAGGCATGGATAATCACAATAGTTCACCAAAGTAGCAGCAAAAATGCAAGATTTTTGGTATATTTTGGGAGAACTTTTCAGTTATCATTAGTATCCATATCATTATAATATGACTTCATTCTCAAAACTTTATAGATGTATTCTCATCCTCAATTTTTTATTTATTTTAACATGGCACTAAACAGTCTTTTTATTAAAAGGGCACATACAAATGCATGTTGTTTTTAATAATGAAGCTATTTGACAAAAGACTTGCATATGTGAGCTTCAGAAGAGGTATAAACTGCTCTGTTCTTACTTTTTCACTCTTTCCCCGATGCAAGCCACTTCATCTAAAGTGCTCTGAACTGTAAGCACAATTTCTTGAACCATGTGGATTTTTTCCATCAGTCCTCTTTTCTCTGATTCCTGAAGAGAAAGAAAAAAAGACAGAGACTGATGAGGGAAGTCAGCTGCTAGAAGCCTACAAAGGAAGAGCAGTTTATTTCCAGAGTGCCATCACCAGTATTTCATCTAGTCAATGGCCTGTAATGAGCTTCTGTAACATCTCCTCAGACGTGAAAATGTGTCAGCCTCTCCTACAGAGCTGTCACAAATCTGGGAGTATTTCAGCATTCATCAGGCGCAAACAATAAAGGTGCATCACAATCAAAGATTAAACGGAGGAGGAAAAAGATGTAAAAATGGCAATCAGAAAGCATACAGAGAAAGAGAGAGAGGGACTCGGGAGTTAGAGAACACAGACGGCGTAAGACGCCAACTTGCGAGGTCGTCTAATCCGCGAGTCTCTGCCGGGCATGTCTTGGCTTGTTTCCTAGGGTGCGAGCTTTTTCGAGTACCAGTTCTTGGCGTATGAAAGCTAAGAGTTGCCCACCTTATGGCAAGATTGAGTGCAGGGTTGAAATCATCGGATTTATCGTTTTCTGTATCTGAGCTCGTGGTAGAAAGATTGCAATGTCTGAGTGTAATCCTGTTATACAAAGCAATGTTTTTACTTCTTGTAAGAGAGATGGGAAATCCCATTGTCTTTTTGTATTTTGATGCATCACACAGTATTGGGTTGCCATGTAATTCAGAGACATGGGCTAAATGGACTTTCGATGAAAAAAAGAGAGAGAGAAATTCTATTCCATTTTACTTAAAGAAGATTGCTAGGGTAATCTAACGTCCAAAGCAACATGATCACATCAGAGAATCCTCCGGCATAAGAGCCCATGAGTATAGTTCTCCAAAGGGGGAAGAGAAAAAAGAGAAAGAGAGAGAAACGAGAAGCCCTCACATCAAAAGGATGGAATAATGACAGGAGTAATGATGGATAGTATGGGGGTGGTGGGAAAGACAAACGTGTGATCGAGCGCTGTATATGTTTGTGTAAGCGACCGTCCCCCCAGACAGCGGCCCCGGTGAGTCGGCCCCTGGGAAGGCTCAGCCCAGACTCCCCACTGTCACTCTCCATTCGGCCCCAGACACAGGAAACCATAGGAAGCCAGTCATGCCTCCACTCAGCACAACCTGTCTACTCCAGCGACACACGGCATGTCCTAACATAGAGACTGGGATATCAATCAAGAGAAAATCAACATGCCTCCTGTTATGAGTCATTTAAAATCCCCGTTTTGTGAGGAAAGTGTCAAAGGAGGATAAAGTGCAGAATATGATGTATTCTTTCAGTGTATCAACTGTGTTTGATATCAGCTCAAATGTCTTTAGTGTTTCTTTGCTTAATGAACAGCGTGACTCTCGACCAACCGCAAGAAAAATGAACTTACAGTGCTCCCAAAAAAATATTTGAAAACTTAAGTCACATATGAGATAACAAAATATCAAAACAGAGACATTTATTTAAAAGAAATAGATCACAAATTCTCTTTTCAAGCAAAACAAAAGACATTTTCTAGGTTATTAAAATGAATAATAATAATAATAATAATAATAATAAACTAGAAAAAAAAAAAAAAAAACTTGTTCTTTCTACACCTCATATGCTAGTTTCACTGACAAGGCTTAAGCTAGTCCCAGACTAAAATGCATGTTAAAGCTGTTTTAACTGAAACCAACTTGCACTGATGTATCTTAAAATGTGTGTCATTGTTTTGTCTCAAGATGCACATTTTTTTCTAAGGCAAGTTTATAAAAACTTCTTAAATGTCCTAATTGAACTAAGGCCTAATCCTGGCTTAAACTAAACCTTGTCTGTGAAACCAGGCTATAATATTTCTATTGTAATATTAACAAATCTAAATTTTGACATTTTTTAAATAATATTTGCATTTTGTTTTCTGATATAGCTCTTTGGCAGAACTGACATTTACATACGTAAACTTATGAGCACAACTGAGCTTGAGTACAGGTATAAAATGCTCTGTTTTGACTTTGCGCTACATTGAGGAAAGACTGGAAAAAGTTGTAAGCAGTCCCTAGTGAAAAAGTTCAATTTTAGCACAATCAAATATACTTGAGTATATCTTTAGTTAAACCTCAGCACTATTTCAATAACTAGTTCATTAAGTTGTTCCAAATTAGCAGACTTTAAGTATATCATTCAATTTAGTATACCAAAAGTACAAATGCAGGGTAGTCATTTTAAGTATATAAATAATGTAAATGTATTTGTAGTATACTTAGCATAAAATAAATGTATTTTAAATGCATTTTGGTACATTTATTTTTCACTATGGGTAAGATTATAAAAGATATAAAGTATTTAATAAGTGTGTATAAAGATAATAGTGTGATCATGCCCATAGTTAATGTGATGAACTGCACCTATGGTTACCCTACAGAACTTGAGACTAATTGGTTAAAAAAAAAAAAAGTGGCTTAGAAATGTGACATCAGGTCTTAAAGGCTTTTTAGTCATTTTGTTTTGTGTTGCAGATGTCACTTGCTTTTGATATATTTTGTTATCATTTTTAAGAGTCCAAACCCTTTTTGGGGTCACTGTACATGAGAGGTAATGTTTGTCACAGATAGCTTTGATATGGCTATAAAATCTTAAAATGACAAACAATAAAATATACTCATATTAATGGAGACATAAAGATGACAGTTCATAGAAGTGCGATATACAAGTTCTCTGGACTATTGTGATTCATCTTCCTGAACCCCCTTGAAGTCAAACATCCTTTTTTCCGCCTCTGAGGTGGAAACACATTTTTTTCACCAGAAATAAACTATCCGAGCTACATGTCTACTGATTAGAAAACCTGTGTCAAATCATATTCTCAATTCAGATGAAATTGTCACATAACTTTTATGTTGGCTTAATAGGGAACAGATTGCACAAAGACAAACAGAAAATGCAGTTTCACAGGGATGCTCGGCACAATCAAAAAAACTGCAAGCCAGGGTTCATTTAACATTCCTGTAATTGGGTAAATGGCATCAAATTTGAATATTCATTCAAAGCTGGTGCAAATATTCGCGACTCACTTATTCCACAACGGAATAACCAGAGGAACGCACCTAAATAAAACACCTGTGCTATTGGCAAAATGTGTTGCAAATGGGTTTGTTAAAACAGACAACTGCTGTACAAACAAGTACAAAACACGCAGCGCTCCCTAATGGATATGTCACAGGATTGTGCACTCTGGAATACACAATGATTATGACATCAACACTATGTCCTTGTGGGATGTGCTGAAGGTGATATGTTAGATGTGAGGGGGGAGAGGGCTTGAGGGTTATAAGACCACCAATGATACCCTGGGGTACGGTGGAAGAAGGGGGTCAGCTCTTTGCCTGTCTAGCCAAAGCGTGGTACTCTTAGGTGACCTGTGCCCAGGGAACAGGGCCTCTTGGTCATTTGGGACACACATCCAGGGGGTTGTTTTCTCTTCTCTCCTCATTTTCTGATGCGATTAAACCAGTGTCTGTGTGCTCAACACAATACGGAAAGCCGAAGGGAAGTTACATCGCTGTGCATGATTTGTAAATTTCTCTCTCCCCCAGGACAAATTCGTGCTCGTAGTGGAGATGTGTTGTTATTTCTGCAGTATCGCGGCTTCTCCCATCGACTTTCTTAAGCTTCATTCCATCGCATCCGTGCTGCTCAGCTGCAGGTTTACATATTTTCTTCCTCCAGGGGAAAACACACTGAAAAACGGGCTGTAATCGTAACCTTCTGAGAGGGGACAGCCTTTATCCCCACGTTTAACCAAAGAGTAGGAAAAAAACGGCACCTTTTGAAGTGATCAAATTTAACACCGATCATTCTCCAACCCCAAAACATTAGCAGCGATGACTTTGATAGGAAGTGTAACGCTACACTGTTTGATCTGCCTGCGTGAAACCGAAGTCAAAGTGAAAAAACATAACAGGACTTTGAAACAAGCCACCTTAAATTAGAGTTGACAACTTAAAATAAACATGGACATCTGGGTAATTAAATAAATGAAAGGAGATATTTAATTTACACAAGATGTGGAAGTGTGTAAAAACAGTATGTCTAACTAGAAAAATACTGTTAATTCGAATACTTGTAATTATAATGAAATAAAAATCCAAGAACAGACATGCAAGGTCTATTTTTTTACTGCTTAAATTTAATATTCCAAGTTAATTATACAAATACAATTGTTTTAATGAAACCACTAATATAATTCTTATGACATTTAGCTTAATTTAAATGTACATATTCCCACTCCAAATATTTATAAGACTTATATGTAGGTTTTTTTTTTTTTTTTTTTTTTGACCACAAACTCGTTTCTCCGTCCAAGATATATTACAATTGTTTAGCTGCTGGGCGTAAGCTAATGTGCTTGCACACACATATCATGCGTTTCATCCGTGAATTATCTGCTTGGCTTGGATAGGATTTGGAAGAGGGAGCTGTTTTTAACAGAGGGGTTCCTCTCAACAGATGAAGCTAGCCTGCGGTCATCATAGCAGAATATATTGAGCACATTATGAATATGAATCCTAGGCCCTAGCCGTACAGCGCAAGGGTCAGTGCTTGAAGGCTTAGAGCTGCGCACTTCCGCACATCCAAGTCAGAAAGCAATAACGCATTATCTTCCTGTTAACCCGTTCTTCTCTGGACCAGACAGCGTGGCCTAAGATGATTATGAGCCTGCCCTGCCTCATTATGAATTTATTCAGCGCTCAGCATTCAGATTTTGACCATTATGACTGTTTACCATCCACATGCGTGCTTAAATGTGTTTTTTGTTTTGTTTTTTTTAGACAAAAAAAATAAAAATAAGGATGTTTGTACGGTTTCTTGTTTTTTTTTTAAATGACTGAATATTTTAGGAATAATTGGATCTAAGCAGATTTGGGAGAATTCGTAATTAGTCTAATGACTCATCTTAACCATAAAAAATAAAATTCTAAAAGGGGGAGTTCAACTGCAGTCCAGCCTCCCTATTTAGCCATGCCTGCCTCAAAATCCTTACAATGCCTCTATTCCCCAGCGGAAGGCAAACTTCAATTAATGATGCCGTTCTGTGCTTATTTCTGCGTTTCAAAGGACCACAGCAAAGCAACCAAATCCATTTGTTGTACGAGCGAGGATTCCCAAAGGACTGGTGTGAAAGTACTGGAGGGAAAATGTGCTTGCTGAATCGTCTGTCCTCATTTTGAACGTATTTAAGTTGCAGTACTGAGTTAAATGCAGTATTAAAGGTACAGCGTACATTCCATCTATGCAGCACTCCAAGGACAGCTCAGAGAGGCTCTATAAAAGTCAGCGGTTAATCAAAAACCACGCATGACACCGGCAAAATACCTTTTCATCTTCGTCCTCGTCCTCGGCCACGGACATGTTCTCCTGCAAAAGAAGAAAGAGACAGAGAGCGGATGAGATTGAGACGCACGTGGGCAATGGAGCATTTTCTTAACAAACACCTCGTAATGAAACCTTCGCTTGTATATACACCCCCATTGGGAGAGGCCTTGTTGCCGTAGCAACTGCCTCTCGGGTGACCTCGCACAAAAGGAGGAGGTGAATGAGAGGGGCCTTCCTCACAAGAGCGGTGTCACAACCAAGCAATCTCATTTCTTCACAACAAACATGTACAAACACTCACACATGCACCTGAAACCAAAAGGAATGCATTTAATCTTGGCCGTCCGGGTGCCTAGATCGCTCTTAAGTCATCCCTGACCCTTTCCGGCTATTGAATGCAACTGTGGCGCTCTTTTCTGCTAGGCCGAGGGGTGAATGCGAGGTGCCGGCGCGCACAGCCCCGCCCCGGGCCTAGGATACAGCACTGAGACGGGCTGGTGGTGCACAAAGAGCTGATACATTCTGGCTTTACACAACCCACTGGAGATGAAGGTCACTCAAAGTGTGAATGATGCGATAAAACTCACGACCAAGGGTGATAGGAGCATTTCAGACATCTTAACCTTTGTGAATGTTATAGACAACATGGATCTAATTAGGACTGACCAAATTAATGTCTTAAGAAATGCTGTGAAAAGACTGATTTCAGTACATATAATGTCCAGTAAATTATCTAATGGCTCTCTGGAATACTTAATTCTGAGTGGTCAATAGCAGCATTCGGATAATGGTGGAATATGTAAACTGTATATCAGGTTTCCAACATAGCTGTGCTTGTTTCATATCATCCCATAGTCTTATTCTTCTCGCATAATCAAATCATTTCTAAAAACTAAAATACTCATTTATATTATATTATTACATGGCTACTTATCAAATAAAAATAGGCATGCAATAATAATAACAGTACTTGTCAAAGGTTTCTGGAAGAAGTCAACTGTTTACTGTGATGTATACAGTACCTGTCAAAAGTTTAGAAATATTACCATGTTATTTTTAGAAGTTTCTTGTGCTCACCCAAGCAAAAAAAAAGTAGTAATATAAAACATGAATTGCAATTTAAAATAACTATTAATAACTAAATTATTTAGTGATGGCAAAGCGTCATTACTCATCTTCAGTGTCACATGACCCTTCAGAAATCATTCTAATATGATGATTTGGTGCTCAAGAAATAATAATAATAAATATTATCATCAATGTTGAAAACAGTTGCTTAATTTTTGTGGAAATGCTGATACTTTGTCCCGGATTAGAAAGCATGAACAGCATTTACTTGCTTTTATTAAATATAACAATTTTGTGACATTATAAATGTCTACACTGTCACTTTTGATCAATTTAATCCATACTTTTTTTTACATATATATTACCACAAATGTATGAATGGTACCATTGTTTCCACACAAATGTCAAGCAGCAAATGTTTCTTGAGCTGCAAATCAGTATATTAGAATGATTTCTGAAGGATCATGTGACACTGAAGACTGGAGTAATGATGCTGAAAATTCAGCTTTGACATCACAGCAATAAATTACATTTTCAAATGCATTCAAATAGAAAACAATTATTTTCACAATATTACTGGTTTTACTGTATTTTTGATTAAAGTGGTGAGCATAAGAGACTTTTTTTCAAAAACATTTGAAACTAAATGGTAATGTTTCCAAACTTTTGACCGGTACTGTATATGACATTAGAAATATTAATAGACGTTCTGTCTATAGATATCTAATCATTCTTCAGTAGAATATGTGAGGTTTAAAACTGATCATTTCTAAATCCTGTGAGTCACCAGCATTGACTCTGACTTATTAGGGACCATTTTCTGTGCAGCTGAGTGGGCGACATCACAGCACTCACCAAGTCCTGACTGTAGCTGGCCATGCCTGGTGTGATGTGGAAGTAGTTCCAGCCAATGAGCAGAAGGAGGAAGAGAGGCAACATGAACAGCTCCCAAAACCACACTGTCAACACAAATATCTAAGAAAGACAGAGAGAGAGAAAGATGGTATCAAACAGGGTATGAGAATCACAGACAGCACAGTTGGCAATGCTGCCCACACATACACACACATATGCATTCCCTCTAATATTACATTGGAAATCAACTCTGAGAGAATAGAAAGACTTGACACAAAGACTCTAAACCTCTTCATAACAAGAAAACTGTAATACAAAGACAAGTCCAAGTCCTTTATATCTCATAAAGGTGCCCGTGCCGTGGTATAGGAGATTTTAATACTTCAAAAACCCATTTGCAATTGATTAACACTGTGCTGCTGGTGTGTAATTTGAATGTGACAAAACAAAGCATCTGACAGGAGCGGGTCCTCCACAATTGCTCTGATGTACTGCATTTCAAATGCTTCCTGACTGCAGTGCATTCCTGCTGCCTGACCTATAGCACACATATGCGGCTGCAGGAGGGCTAGCGGTAGAGTTTTACCACTGCAGAGAGAGACTGCGAACACTCAAGACCCCTGGTAGAAATAAGATGAATAATCCTTCAGAATTCCATAAGAGAAATAGGTACACAACATCCACAGCTCCGCACAGCACGCCGCTAATTGGCCGGCTGAATTTAAACCCAGCTAGCGGCAACTTAATGAGCCTGAGAAATAATAAGATATACGCACTGGGATGACTGTAAAACGAGACATTTCCAGCAAACATTATTATAAAAATGCACTCTGAACATTACAATTGAACTGATCTGTAACATAATGTCTACACTTGAGCATTTATGTCACCAAATTTCAATGTACTGCTAAATAACTGAAACTTTGATTCAAAGAAAACTAGGGATGCACAATATATCAGTGCCATAATATTTATCAGACATTTATAATGTGTTTATATTGCAATAGTTGACACATACATATACATATACATATATATACACACATATATATATATATATATATATATATATATATATATATATATATATATATATATATATATATATATATATATATATATATATATATATATATATATATATATATATATATATATATATATATATATATATATATATACATATATATATATATATATATATATATATATATATATATATATATATATATATATATATATATATATATATATATATATATATATATATATATATATATACATACATATACATATATATATATACATATATATACATATATATATATATATATATATATATATATATATATATATATATATATATATATATATATATATACATATATATATATATATATATACATATATATATATATATATATATATATATATATATATATATACATATATATATATATATATATATATATATATATATATATATATATATATATATATATATATATATATACATATACATATATATATATATATATACATACATACATATATATATACACATACATATATATATATATATATATATATATATATATATATATATATATATATATATATATATATATATATATATATATATATATATATATCGGCTGATTCTGAGAATCTTAACTACATTCCCAATTGTCTATTTTTACTTTTAGATTACCTTTATGTCATCTTTATACTTTGAATTATGCTGAATAATTAGTTAATGATGAGAAAAAAATTAAATAAGAAAAAAAAAATCTGAAAACAGAAAATGTGCATTATACAATGGGAAATGGGCCCATGACAAAAATCCCAAAAAATCAACAGGTCAATACATTAGGCACTAATTTATACTGGACAACTAATTTGAACACAATAAGAAATAATAAAAAAATAATATTTTATAAAAAAAAAAAATAAGGGCTTATAAAAATATTGTAAAAAATAAGGCCCCATTAATTAACTCTTCCCCAATTTGACAATTTTCATCATTTATGACACTGCCCTGCCATTGCCGGAATTGGCGATGTTTTCACTGTTATACAGTAGGGGGCGCTATTACGCATCTTCTGAAAGAGTAGAGAATCATGCAAGATATACTGCATGTTCAGATATTCATACAACAAAATATTCTGGGGGCCATGAAAGTTTTGTGAAAATTATTAAAAATAATTTAAATAACAGGGTGGCTGGCACCATTTCTTTTATAAAACTAACAATGAGCAATACAGTTATTACAGTATTAATCTTTGTAAACGTTAGATAATAAAAATACAACTATTCATTGTTAGTTCATGTTAGCTCAAGTCCATTAAATAATATTAACAGATACAACTTTTGATTTTATTAATGTGAAATGTTGAAATTACCATTAACTTAGATTAATAAATGCGTATTTTTCATTGTTACTTTGTTAACTAATGTTAATAAATGGAACCTTATTGTAAAGCGTTACCAAAATATTTAATATAAATCAAATGTAATATAATAAAATCACTACATCAGGGTATTTCCACAATAAAATGTTGAAACAATGCACATCACGTCACTCTAACCTGAGTTTACATGAATACATCTGAATTTCTTACACTGTGCAACTGTTAGGCACTGTATTATTCCTGTTTCATTTGAAGGTCGCACGAACGAGCTTGTACCTACACAGAACAACAGGCTTGCATTTCCATGGCATGCTGGAGGCTTGTTACAGACAATATGTTTGACTGGGCCTGCAGGCCTTACTTTAAATCTAGAACAGTACCAGCATGTTCCTGTCATATCAGCCAGTGGCCAGACATCGTGCTCTGGGGGCAGTCTACCTACTGCCACTCCTATGCTAGGTTCACTTTCGCACATGCCTGCACACACGCACACACGCACACAGCCACCAGGGATATGAGAATCGTGCTTAATGCACAGAGCACTTGGACAACAACCCCTGCAGGCACAACAACAACAGTGCACACATCTGGGTCTTTCTTTAATAATTCATTACAGATTCAGTCACACTATACTATCGAACGAGATAGATTGAATAAGAAGTTAAAAAGATTCAGCCAAGCTAGTGCACAGAGTCAAGCTGAAAACGTATTATAGCTTGTGAAGGTTGAATACGAGCGGCATCCTGCTGTAGTCGCTTCCACTTGTTGGACCCCACGTGGAGGGGCCCGCCTTCACCCTCACCCTCAGATAAACTCCGAGGGCTTATCAACAGGTTAGCTGTCATAAGTGATACCTTCCAAAGATGTCGAGGTAGAAAGCGAGAAAGTGAGAGAGCCGAGATGGAAAAAACCCGGCGACAGCCCAGCAGGAATGTTGAACCCGCTTGCCCTGCCTGCAGAAGCTTCTACATTAACTACAAACGTCTAATTGCCTGGTCCCTGTCTTCCCATGCGAGTCAACAGTAGGAGACCATTCATTTGCAGCCTGGGAGTCTAGAGAGAGAATCTGTCACAGGTATTCATAATCGTCCACTAATGCAAATTTCCGCTCAACTGCTCGCAGGCTTGGTGGACAAGATAAAAGCACACAGAAATACAGTAAAATGCCTCGTGTCTAAATGTAGCATCTAAATTACCGGATAAACAAAACCTGTCAGGAATTTCTTCATTTCATTCCCAACAGTGTGAACGTGGGGATGAAATGGATTTACGTGCTTCTTCCCCAGTGCTAATAAAAACAGAACAGTGAACATTTGGAAAAGTCTCTCCGATTTGGGTGCGAAGGCAGTGTCCGATAGCCTGGAGTTAATAAGCAGAGTTAGCATGCTACTCAAATACCGCACTGTTCCTAAGTGATTTCACTGAATCACTAAGTGATTTGTTTTATTAGTGCAGTGATTAAAGGAAAGGGAGGACGATGTAAAAACCTTACAGACTTTAGAGTCAATTTATATTGAAGAATTCCAGCTGTATACCGGTTTTCCTTTCAGACAGTCATGTTTTACTGCTTGTTTTAAGTGCAAACAGAATTGCTCATTTTTCTTACAGTCGCATGTATAGGCTACAAAGCTACATAGCACTACATTTTAGGCAACTTTTTCATTTCACAGAGAACATGACACGGCTGGAATCAAACCTGTGCCTTCCACATGAGGGCCACAAAGAGCTCATGTATTAACTGCTAGGCCACACTAACAGCCGTGATTAAATTTACGACAAGCAACTGAAGTCAAGTCTTTTCTATTCTTATAACAGCCATGAATAACACCTGTAACCATAGCGACAGTTACGAAAATAAATATGAAAGATGGTGACTTCTGTAAGACCAGAAAGTCTTGGTTCACAACTGGATAAAAAAAAAAAAAATTATATATATATCAAAGGCAGTGTTGCCATGTCCACATGCATATTAGGGCTCATTGACAGGTTGCAATGTGTTTGGTCTTATTTCCAGAATACAATCGTGCACTTGGGCTGGTTTAGGCTTATTTGATAAGGAATGTCTAGGATACTAATGTAACCCCCATTCCCTGAAGGAGGGAACGGAGACATTACATCCCAAACGCACACAACTCCTGTACCTCCACTGACACGGCCTGGACCCAGTCTCGGCTCCTCAGCGGAAAACTTAATGTGAGGTATGCTTGCGTATACCCAGAAGCAGGGGAGCGGCTTGTGATGCAAATCTCACTCGCCAATGTGCATTGGCTTGTTCTGTTACCACTCGAAGGTGATTGGGCTCTCAGATGAGATCCCAATTTGTCAGTTCAGTTTTTACGTAATGTTGAACATGACTGATAGGGAAAGTGAGTTATATTGGGATTGTTTTGTCAGACCCATTTGCTTGCTTTTTCTAGTGAGATCTGGCAAAAATGAGCCCAGACTTTGGTTTGAGCCCTGACCACACACACAGCAAGAGACTTAGACCTACTGATCACACAGCTCATCTCCGACTCTGTAAGTTATTCCGACACATACAGAGAAGACAAGCATGTATACAATGCAAAGAGGCTATTTGCATTGATGTCCAGTGTTGTTTCCATGCACACTTCTCCCAAACTCACGTTTCCCAAACTCACTCAAATGCAGGCAATTATCAGTTTATAAGTGTATATACATGACATTTAGCAAAGCTTATACACACATTCTGCTACTGTATGAACCTAAAAATCATTACACCTGGTAAGGTGTAAACGGGGTCTAAAATGTTTTGAGCTTGTCCACTTTCGAGCACTTCCAGAGGTAGTCGAAAACACATTAGACAGGATTGCTTTCATAGTGTAAACGCTCATGTCAAATGTGTTCAAACAGCCACAAAAGATGCCTACTCTCCTCCTACTGACCTAACGCGTAAACATTATGGGAAGCAGGCTAGACAGATGGGATTTAAACTTTGTCTTCTGGAGACCCAAGTTGGTTTGAAGACATACCAAGTACAATGTTCTCTCACCATTCCTGATTTCTAACATGCACTATCAGAGCAAAAACAAAGATGCTGCTCTCTGTATGTTTTTCTGGCGTCTCCGCATGTTTATATGTAAATTGTGCGAGCTTATTTTGTCCATTAGATCGAAAGATCTGATAAAGCCCATACATTTACCCACCCATAGACCCTCCCCTTGAAGAAATCAGGACAGAAGTGGTTGAAAGTCGACAAAAGAGACCAGGTGTAACCAGATATGGGTCTCCCTCGTCTACTTCTGATCCGATCGTCCAAAACGCATCTTAATACAAGGTGTAAACAGGGACTTAGACTGAAAAATGTTGAGCTTCCAAGAGGGAAAAGATGATTTGGAATTATACTAAGAGTGTGTTGTTGTGGATTGCTGTAGGTGATGGAGATGCCCTCTCCTAAGACACCAACAAGGAGCACCAGAAGACAGGCCTTGCAGGGGGTTAAGATCCGCCTGACGGATTTATTTTAACGTGCAGCTAATATGATTGCACTAAATGTATTTCTGAGGCCTCTCTAGACGATCCCCTGTTCAGAGGAATTCCTATACCTAATAATAAAGCACTCAGCGATTAAAAGTGTGAATAAAATAAGTCCTGGAGCCGAAGCCCGGCTGGCAGCAGTACACCACCCACGCTCTCCAGGGAGGGGGAGAGGAGAGCCACGGCAGGAACAAAAGGACAAAGACGCCCTCACTAAGAGTTTATACAATCCTGCAAATTGATTAAACGGCAAAGGGGTGGAGAGAGGCTACCAAATCAGACTACTTACTGACAGACTAAACACAAGTGGTGTGGAGGGCTGGGAAAAACACTCCACAGCTACTGCTAAATGTAAACACGCATCACTGTGGGAGTACAATAACCTCCATCCATCTGAATTTCAAAGTCAGAACATGTAGAACAAAAATACATATACCATATACACATACTTTACAGTAGGGTGCAACAGTTTGAGTGAACTGAGGAAAATGTGTATATTTTGTCGTCTTAAATTTTTTTTTATTTCATTAGCATTATTTAGGTTAAATGTGCTAGTATGTGGTTTGTACACCTTTTGCTTTAATGACATCAGCACTCAAGCTGCATGAACTCCACAAGTTTGTCAAACCTGATGATCGTATTCTCCGGCATAATCTGAGAATGATCCAAAAAGCATCTGAACGACTGTACAAAGGAGTTCTCATGATCAAAGTCACTTTTGTTATATTTTGTTTATTTTATGTAGACTACGGTTTAAATGTTTGGGGTCAGTAGAACTTTTAAAAAGGTTTTTAAAAGAGTATCTTATGCTCACTGTATTTTGATCACTGTATTGATCAAAAAATACAGTAAAAATAGTAATACTGTGAAATAGTATTACAATTTAAAAATAGATGTCTAGTTTATTATATTTTAAAATGTAAATCATCCCTGTGATAGCAAAGCTGAACTTTCAGCATCATAACTACGGTTTAGAGTGTCACATGACCCTTCAGAAATCATTCTAATATGGTGATTTGGTACTCAATAAACACTTGTCTTTTCTTTTTTTTTTGAGATTTCAAAGGAATAGCATTTATTTGAAATATAATTTTTCTTATTGACCTCAAAATTTTAATTCCAGGAATTTTCATTTGGACCCCACTATATATCAACTACAGTACCTCTTGCATACAAAAGGACACCGCACTGACCAGCTAAAACAACCCAGAATTTATAAAGGGAAATTAGTTTCGCTAAAAGCTTTTTCATAAGAGCAATATAAATTAATTTAGTGTATTAATAAACACAGAAAGACAAACTGAGCAAGGATCATGCCCTGTAAAGTTGGAGTTTGAATCCGAAGCAGTCGTGAGTGCATAAATACTTCAGAACTGGACAGCAATGTGGGGAGAATAAGCGAGATAACACAGGACATATTGGACTGCTTTAAGAAGCAAATGAAAAATGCAAAACTGTTTTGAGCTATTACACAGCCAAACAAAATAACTAAACAAGTCTCAGCAGGCTTGACTTTGTAACAATTTAGATTTGAGGCAAATGAATAAAATATTAACCAATCTCTTCAATGACCGCTGAACAAATTTTTAAGAAGCACTTTACATGGGTAACTACTCAGAGCATTAACATTTCAGATTTGTGCATTTTGACGGGGAAATCTATTATGTGTGTGTGTGTATCCTCTCAGAGCAAGTGTGCACTAACTAAACCATGAGGGGAAGTTTGAGTCTCTCTTGTGTCCCTCTCATGCATTTATCTTCCGCAACAGCGAGACGCAAACAACGGCAGCCGTGCCTTATGAGGGTCAGACGAAGGACTGTGGACGGATGCCAGATTACATGAACATATCTGTGCAAATCTAACAAGGCTGACTATTGGCTGCAGGCTTAATGCGTATGCGTTTGTTTGAGAGAGCCGATGAAACCGGGCAACTTTAATGTGAACAGAGGATCCTTACAGCGTTGCCACACTTTTCCCTCTTTCTCTGGCTTTTTTCCAAGGTGAAATGGAGGGTGATGCGAGTAACCTACATCTGTGACTTGATTAAAACACAGGGAAATGACAACATTTGCAAACATGTCCACAGTAAGCAATCGAGACAAAAGAGAGCTTGGGATGCATGGAAAAGCTTGCGTCTTGTGTACAGCTACCAAGACACGTTGAGGCGTGGTCAGATTGGAGAGTTTCAGGTCATGGAAAACATGGTGTGACAAAGATCAGGTTTAAAAATGTCTATAATAATATATATTTATCAATATCTCTCTTATTAACCAATATGTCCACCTCCAGATGGGAGACTCAAGGATTGAAAACTGTAAATGGTGGGCATGAATGATTCGTTCATTGTGTCTGCTATGTGATTTGAGAGTTGAACAAATTATTTGTGTTTCTCAATTTATCTTTGGCTGCATTATAATGATTTTCTAATTTGGAAAATGATCAAAGATTGCTTATTTTCAACGTGTACAAGGAATTTGGCCATTGAAAATGCTTGAATGATTATATTTATACAATAATATATGTAACCCTGGACCACAAAACCAGTCATAAGTCACATGTATATTTGTGGCAACAGCCAACAATACATTGTATGGGTCAAAAGTATTGATTTTTCTTTTATGCCAAAAATCATTAGGATATTAAGTAAAGATCATGTTCCATGAAGATATTTAGCAAATTTCCTACCGTGAATATGTCAAAAATGTATTATTCGTACTAATATGCATTGCTAAGGACTTCCTTTGGACAACTTTAAAGGCGATTTTCATTGTCCAATCCTAACAAACCATACATCAATAAAAATTGACCCTTATGATTGGTTTTGTGGTCCAGGGTCACATATCTATATTAAATCATCTCTCTGTTATCTGCCCATCTGCGCAGGCCAGACAATAGACCCAAAAAAAAAAAAAGTTTTAAAAGCAAGTGAGTTTGTCAATATGCAATTCTTTTTAAAAGTTGTAATTTATTTTTTAAATATAAT
Source organism: Paracanthobrama guichenoti (assembly GCA_018749465.1). Taxonomy (NCBI): domain Eukaryota; kingdom Metazoa; phylum Chordata; class Actinopteri; order Cypriniformes; family Gobionidae; genus Paracanthobrama; species Paracanthobrama guichenoti. The sequence goes on from JAGHMJ010000663.1 coordinate 1,633,553, forward strand.
ATGTTTTTATAAAGTTTTATTATAATATTACAGAATATTTGGTGGCTAATTAATTCAATTAAAACACTGAATCTGTTAGAATGTAAATGAAATACAATAATGAATGTTTTAATTGAATTATTTCTCATCTTGCTATCGTGGATAACATTAACAATTTAATATAAAATATTACAAAAAATAATAATAATTCTGAAATTAAGACAATTATATCCTATTTATAATTCTTTGTAAATCTAATTATTCCCAAACATAGACATACTGAAATAGATTAACTGTAGCATCGCATATAATTTGTGTTGAAATGTGATCCTACAACCGCACTGCAGGCTGCGAGTGTATGATACATGTTTGTGATTCTCAGCAACAGCCGGCCGGCTCATGTCCTTATCAGCGGAGCGGTGGAGTGGACTGTGCGCCCAGAGGGAAAGAGAGCGAGAGAGGGAGAGATAAAGTCTCTCTGTCACCGGCGGTGTCGAGGCCAGTGTACAGAGCCCTGTGGTGCCTGTCAGCGGCTGGCATACCGACCCCACCCCGCCGCACTGGCCACCAGTGTTTAATCCATGTTGGGAGCGTTAACATTCAGCGACCTCACGGGTGACAGATCTGCCATGCGAGCCTTCTCCCCTGGGGCAGACGGCACCCCAAGTGTCAGCTCGGCTCACGGAAGCTCAAACACACATACGAGCACATACGTCACAGCCAGCCGACCAGGCTGCGGCCATGGGCGCCCGGGGAGAGTTGTCCTCTGTGACTGTGGAGGTGGCGAGCGTGTTAGTGCTGGTCATTACGACACACAAACGCACACAGACATGTGCATCAGGGTTAAAGACAGAGCATGTTTGTTCAGCGGTAGTAATAGGCAAAAAATGAGAGGGGAATGCAAGCTGTTTATGCTGAAGCATGTTTATGCACAGATGGAAGGAGAATATTAAAAATATATACAAATTATGGAAAGCAAACAATGAATATGTAAACATGCAAACTGCATGTGGAGTGATCATAAAAATGAACACTCGTATGTAAAATGCTACGCAGTAAACGGACAGACGGAGTGAAGGGAGGAGCTGTCAGTGGCGCTACTGTCAGTGTGAAGGATAAGAGGGATGTGCACGGGGTCAAGGCAGACTCTGCGTTGAGCCCCAGGAGCGGTACGATGACACGGAGCATACACATCTCAATAACAACACTGACACTGTCAAATCTCCAGCCATCACTGCACTGTTAGCGGCCGCTCAAATCCAGCTCTTTAATTATTAATCCCTTCCTCCAGAGTTTCAGGAAGAGCCCGTGCACATATATCACTATCAAGGGTTCGCCCTCCTGTCATACTTGCAGCACAAACTCCTTGACAGTTTCTTAAAGCCCATGAGGCACACAGCGGGACCCACGCACACATATGCGCATATTCATTTCAATGTAGCGGTCCAGGGAAACTTTCAGAGTGAAACAAAGGTAAGGGACAAAGAAAACCCTGACAGACACAAAGACTAGGACTGTCAATCGATTAAAACATTTAAGTGAATGAAGTTGCGTCACGCGTTCATTAAATAATCAAACAAATAGAGTATAAATTAGGGTATTTTAAGACAGTTAAAGTTAAAGGGACAGTTAGCCAAAAATGATCATTCTGACATTGTTTACTCGCCCTAATGTTGCTCCAAACCTCTTTATGGTGGAACATTAAAAAATATATATTTTGAGAAATTTGACCATACAATGGAAGTCCCTGAACTTTGATAACCAACATTCTTCAAAATGTCTTTTACGTTCCACACAAGAAACAAAGTCAAACAGGTCTGGAATGACATAAGGGTGAATAAATGATGAATTTTAATATTATTAATAAATATGATATATTGTTGCATGTCATGTGCAAAAGAGTGATAAATTCTCTTCAATTTATCATTGACGGTCTCAAGCTAAATGTTCACACCCAAGTCACAGAAGCAACTATATACCGTTTCTTCCATGACTGTAAAAGCTTAACTAACTGTACGAATGGTATTGATGGGTCATTCATGAATGATTTGTTCATTGTGTCTGTTATGTGACAAATTATAAACGACAAACCATAAACCTTGAAACCAAAATGTCCAATTTCTTTACATTTTTTTTAGTTGGCTCCCTAGAATACCGATTGCTATATAATTCTGACTGGTCACTAATGGCATTCTGTGTACAAATATAGGTCACATCAGGAGGGTACGGACCACTCTGTTTGGGTTTATTTAGCTTTAGATTGGCAATAAATTATCTATGTAACTCATTGTATAGATGTTACCATTTAGCTTTAAAAGACAATATATTGTGTATTGTCCACAGCAAGGCTGATTTAGTTCACATAGTTGCATTACATCTGCACTATGTTTTAATCATTTGTCTACATATACATGCATACAGATGTCTTTGGCCAATACGTTTTGTGTCCCGCACCATGTTTTTAAGACAGTGTCGTTTAACTTTAAAATCTCGAAATCGTTTCACTCCATTGGGACTGCGCTGACTGTGACCTTGTGAAAACCTTACTCAAATGGAAGGAAAATTCCTTATTGGGGAATTACAATTAATTTTGTTAAAAGTGCATACTTTTTTAAAGTAATTAACTGTACTGGATTAACATTAAATTGACAGCCCTAGCACAGACATGAGGTGCCATGCAGGAAAACTCCTCAATATCAGGATATCATTGCGTTTTCCTGAGGACATTACTCGAGTTAACTGGAATAACGAATCGGGTCGTGGAAATGCTGATAATCAGTCTAATCCTGGCTGTCCCAGTAAGCCAGTTAATAGCTTAAGACCGTGCCCACCACTTTATAGCGTTCCCTCAGGACCCGGGAACCTGCGTGGACCCCGTCCTGCTATCATCTGGCGCTGGCCATTCTGCTAGACAGAAACGGGAAGAGAGAGAATGAGAGAGAGAGAGAACGCTCCGTCACAGCTGCCAACTGTGTTTACAGCTGCACGGCATCAAACATTCATCAGATGCCATCTTTACAGTCTGTGATGTGAAGCAATCAGCATTTCACAGCCTGTCAAATGATGTCGAAACCGCTTGCTACCTGGCAGTGTCAAAAAGGGAAAAAAAAATAAAAAATCTTAAACACACTCACACACACAAACACACGTGCAGGTTTTCCTTTCTAGTCCAGACTACTGACAGACGAAGCAAGCTCATATGTTAAAATATTAATTCTACTTAAATACTTAAAAGACTCTAATGACAGTAAAGCTCCAAATCAGCTTTCAAGTGTAAATAATCTCTTTTTTTTCCTCACCCTTCGATCCCTTTCATCTTGATTGAAAAAGCTTGAAACTACAGAGTTCAGAAGCAGCAAATTTGGCCAGTTAATGCCTGGCTGGGTAATGCTCATTTAGCCTGTGGTGGAAACTTTTTGGAGTCTGTTTGCTCTGTGTAATGCACTGTAAGAAATTACTTTGCTTAATGCTTACCATCAGAATTGTCATCGGCCTGCTCTCTACTACTACCTGTTCTCATTGTCGGCCCCTTTGAGAGGATGTGCATGTATGTTTTTTCGACAGTGCTATAGCTCCATCTACAGGCCAAAATGAGACATGCAGCAGAGAACTCTGTGTGACCCCTCTGCAGTCTCCACTGATGTATGCCACATTCATCTTTCTCAGTAAGTGCAAGCCACATCTAAAAAGTGGTATTTTATAAAGATTTTATCTGACACGGCCCTCCTTCTTGGACGTACTGTAGTTTTCGGCCTTTATAAGTGCTGTTTCTAGGCTCATTATGGTTACATAAACAAGTCATAAAAAATATTCAACTATGTAAGCAGTCTGCCTGGTTAAGAGAGCAAGGCTGCATGCTTTTGGGAGATATATCAAGAGTTTTTCCCTCAAATGCATATGCAGATGCTCCTAATGAGATTGGTAGTGTTTCAAAACAGTGCTTTGGGTGGACATGCGTAAAAAATTCAAAGGATCACTTACAGTTGGATTTATGCAATTTTATGAATAACATCACAAAAAGTAAAATAAATAAATAATTATAATCAAAATATTGATATACATTTCATGATTTTATATATATATATATATATATATATATATATATATATATATATATATATATATATATAAAAAATAAATAAAATCATGAAATGTATATCAATATTTTGATTATAATATAAATTTATTATATATGCTATTTAACATTAAACTATAGTAATGCAACAATATGTATTAAGTTTTAATATATGTAATACATATTACTAATACAATGTATTACACTGTAATATATATAATTAATATATATATATATATGTGCATTGCATTTAATTAAAAAAAAGTTCAACTTTATTTTGAGGTGTCTTGTTATATTGTAATTATACATTGAGTAATATTAATTAATAACATGTACTGACTGTAGCATTAAGGTTGGGATTAGGGTTTTGTTTAGGGCTAGTTATTATGTATAGTTTACTGTTATTACTACAGTAAGTACATGTAACCAAGGCACTGTACAATAAAATGGATAACTTAAATCATGATATATGTATCTTAATCAAGATATCAACATCCTATTGTCTGATTTCTTACGCTTATCTCATGCAATTTTGCTCCTCAAGTATATTGTTTTAAGGGTGTTTATAAATAAATACTTATGAAGTAAGTTCTTTTTGCAGTGAGTTCTGTGTTTCTGCTTGCTGCTGGTGATTTTGAACATCCAAAGCAATTCAAAGTTATAAGCCAAATCGCTTTACTAGGGACTTTACAGGTGCACTTATGTTAAACTTAACTTCCCTCCTTCAGAGGTCCAATCAGTTTCTTTGCATAACAAAGAATAAACTATTATACAATATAGAAGTTTTGTGCATATATATATATACACACACACATACATACACACACACACGCGCACACACACGCACACACACACACACGCATAAAGCAGAGGATATTCAAACTAAAACACATGCACCCACACACATATTTCCCACTCTCCACAGATGAAAGCTGTGTTTTGCGAGATGGAGCGTGTATATGCGCTCTGCTGTGTGCAGGTCAGGGTGGTGACCTCTGGGATTTCCAGCACTGGGGTGGGAGTGTGTTCCGGGAACAGACGCTGCCTGTGCAACCTACAGACCTGGACAAAGAAACCGCAGCACCACAAATGCATTATAAGTTGCGTAAAGTGTAAAAGCTACAGGACAGAGACTCCACTGACTCTATGAATAATGTATTGTAATGTACTTTAAATATATGTTTATAAAGTAAATCGTATCCTCTCTCCACTGACTTCTTTGTGTACTACATTCCAAGTATACAGGCCTACATTATAAATTAAACGGCTGACATGACTACGATGACATGGATTGGATGAGAACACGTAGAGGAAAGCACGGTCTCCTCTAATTATGCTCTTCTTAGAGGCAAGCATCTGTCAATGTCTGACTCTGTTACCTTATTACCGCAGCCTACAGATATACATACACCCATAGAGCGAGAGAAAGACAGATATGTGTTTGTTAACCCTTGAGGGTTACGCGTTGTTTTATAGGTGTCGTGCAACTTGTATGGTAATTAAACATTGTGAGAGAGTATAAAAAAGTCTGGTCTTTAAAGCCGTACAAAAACACATAGTTGAGATTCACCCCTCCGGCCTGTTGTTTCTAAAGCCTAGACAATTTACACAGGTGCCCTATTTTCATTCTCCTGTCATTTCCATAGCTCAGCATCACCTGCACAGCTTTGAACGCAGTGGAGCGGAAACAGGCCACATGCTAGTGGAGGAGAGATGATATTCTTTCTGTTCTCAACCCCACGTGTGCAGACAAAGATAGAGCGGGCAACAGGACGTCCCACGCCTCTTCCCAGCCTGACACCCCGTCTCCTCAGGTGGATGGGCGCACACACCTCCAACGACCCCCCTTCAGGGGGCACTGCTCATTCCAGTAGCGAGGCGCAGCGGCACGGGAGACTGCACATTACAGCTTCAAGAAAGCCTCTAAAAATAACTTGTGTGTTATAGCATGGATTAAAATGCTCCCTACTTACAATAAAACACAGAACTGCTCGCTGGAACATACATCGGAAGGGCTTAAGCATTTAAGTTTAGTCTGTTTGTTGCTGTTGCTGGTGCCGATGCTATACACAAGCGTTCAAAAGTTTGGGGTCAGTACGATTTTCTTTTAATTAAATGTATACTTTTATTCAGCAAGGACACAAACTGATCAAAAGTGACAGTAAAGACATGTATGTTTTAAAGACATGTAAAATATTTGGTAACACTTTAGAATAATGGTCATTAGTTAACATGAACTAATAATGAACTGCACTTATAAAGCATTTATTAATCTTTGTTAATGTTAATTTCAACATTTACTAATACATGATTAAAATCTTGTTAACATTAGTTAATGCACTGTGAACTAACATGAACAAACCATGAACAGCTGTTTTTTTATTAACTAACATTAACAAATACAGCAACAAATGTACTGCTCATGGTTAGTTCATGTTAGTTAATACATTAACTAATGTTAACTAATGACCATTATTCTATATTGTTACCAAATATTTCTATGCTGTTCTTTTGGAAAAATTCCTTAAAATAATTTAGCACAGTTTCCACACAAATATTAAGCAGCACAACTGTTTTCATGATGATGCTGAAAATTCAGCTTTTGCCATCACAGGAATATATTACATTTTAAAATATATAGAAAACGGTTATTTTAAATTGTAATATTTCACGATATTACTGTTTTTACTGTATTTTTGATCAAATATAAGCAGTCTCGGTGCAAGACACTTTTTTTTTCTTACCAACCCCAACATTTTTTTAACTGTAGTACACAGTGCATCCGGAAAGTCTTCACAGCACTTCACTTTTTCCACATTTTGTTATGTTACAGCCTTATTCCAAAATGGATTCAATTCATTATTTTTTTTCCTCAATTCTACAAACAATACCCAATAATGACAATGTGAAAGAAGTTTGTTTGAAATCTTTGCAAATGTATTAAAAATAAAAAACAAACAAAAATCTCATGTACATAAGTATTCCCAGCCTTTGCCATGACACTCAAAATTGAGCTCAGGTGCATCCTGGTTACACTGATCATCCTTGAGATGTTTCTACAACTTGACTGGAGTCCACCTGTGGTAAATTCAGTTGATTGGACATGATTTGGAAAGGCACACACCTGTCTATATAAGGTCCCACAGTTAACAGTGCAAGTCAGAGCACAAACCAAGCCATGAAGTCCAAGGAATTGTCTGTAGACCTCCGAGACAGAATTGTATCGAGGCACAGATCTGGGGAAGGGTACAGAAACATTTATGCAGCATTGAAGGTCCCAATGAGCATAGTACCGTAAATGTAAGACGTTTTCTTCCTAGAGCTGGCTGCCTGGCCAAACTGAGCGATATGGGGAGAAAGGCCTTAGTCAGGGAGGTGACCGAGAACCCGTTTCTCTGTGGAGAGGAGAACCTTCCAGAAGAACAACAATCTCTTAAGCACTCCACCAATCAGGCCAATATGGTAGAGCGGCCAGACGGCACATGACAGCCCGTCTGGAGTATGCCAAAAGGCACCTGAAGGACTCTCAGACCATGAGAAACAAAGATTGAACTCTTTGCCCTGAATGGCAAGGGTTCATCACCGCTCATCACCTGGCCAATACCATCCCTACAGTGAAGCATGGTGGTGGCAGCATCATGCTGTGGGGAGGTTTTTAGCGGCAGGAACTGGGAGACTAGTCAGGATCGAGGGAAAGATGAATAGAGCAATGTACAGAGACATCCTTGATGAAAACCTGCTCCAGAGCACTCTGGACCTCAGACTGGGATGGAGGTTCATCTTCCAACAGGACAACAAGTCCAAGCACACAGCCAAGATAACAAAGGAGTGGCTATGGGAAAACTCTGTGTGAATGTCCTTGAGTGGCCCAGCTAGAGCCCAGACTTGAACCCAATTGAATATCTCTGGAGAGATCTGAAAATGCCTGTGCACCGACGCTCCCCATCCAACCTGATGGAGCTTTAGAGGTCCTGCAAAGAAGAATGGGAGAAACTGCCCAAAAATAGGTGTGCCAAGCTTGTAGCATCATACTCAAAAAGACTTGAGGCTGTAATTGGTGCCAAAGGTGCTTATGTACATGTGAGTTTTTTCGTTTTATATTTTTAATAAATTTACAAAGATTTCAAACAAACTTCTTTCACGTTGTCATTATGGGGTATTGTTTGTAGAAGTGAGGAAAAAAATAATTAAATTTAATCCATTTTGGAATAAGGCTGTAACATAAACTGTGGAAAAAGTGAAGCGCTGTGAATACTTTCCTCCATTGAGCTGTTTGTTACATACAGTGCATCCAGAAAGCAAAACTGATTCTACTTCACCACCCTTTGTTTGAACTTTTTGCTATTGTTTCATTCACAGGAAATTATTATAACCTGAATCTGATACGGTTAGCAGTGAAGAGGACAGGATATATTCACAAGCAGTTTAACTCTTTCCCCACCAGCGTTTATTTTTTATTCTCCGTTCTGTGCCCGGGCGCGGTTCGTTTAGCCGGTCCTGGCCCGCTTGGAAGAGGTGGGCCAGAGCACGGAACAGCTGTGCGCTACTGTCATCATTACAATGGCAAACATCAAACTATTAATACTAGGATACACTTTTCACAATTAATTCAAGTATATTTAGGTTTATAACGGTTCTCACCTTATTGATGAACATGAATTTAGGGCTGCAACAACTAATCGATAAAATCGATAATAAAAATCATCAATAATGATTCTCATTATCGATTAGTCGGGTCTGCTCTCTGTACACAAAGCTTCCACCAGTTGTGCCAAAATACAGCACTGAATAATGCATTTTTATGGACAAAATGTGCATCTAGAAATAGTGGAGTGGAAACAGAGTGAGCTGATGCAGGAAAGGTACGTGATCCAAGCGCCCAAAACATGAGAACTGTTTATTTAACTGTTTAACATACCCTGTCATGCACTTTGACATATGTGTGTGTGTCTGCGTCCTCAGCACAAAACGTTAATTTTACAGGTTATATCCACTGATCTATATAGAGAACAGTAGTTATAGCCTTATCTGTAAATGCTACTAATTCACGCGAGTTTTTCCATTTTGCATGAAAGCGCGTCCTGACAGTCTGTGTAACTTCACCGAAAGAGCGCGGTGCGGCGGGCTCGCACATGCGCGTCAAACAGACATAACGCAGTAGAGCGCAAAAACATTCATTTAGCTGAAATATCTGCTTTAGGCGCTAAATTTTGGTTTAAAAGTCAACATGTAATTCAAGTATTTTATGAGAGTAGTAACTGTAAAGGGATAACCACGTGTAAGAGAATATAAATACAAGACAGTAACAGGTTATGTGCCCATAGATAGTGTGTGTGTGAATATTCCTCTTATGTGGCATTTTTTTCTTCTTTAATATCATTTTAATATAGGGATTTGCTTAGTAACATTTTTCACACATAATGTAGGCCTATAGCACAAACATACCATAAAATTATGCCGTATTGATAACCACTTGTATTATCACACAAATACAAATACCATACTAGTTAAACTACGAATTTGAAGAAAAACTATGGTTAATTTGTGGTTATCATTGAATAACTATTTATTTATTTAATAATATTTATTATTATTATTGTTTGTTTTCTTCATTGTAAAACAAGCTGAGTGCAATTAAAACATACATAGTGAATATATATACCTTTACAAAAATTGGCCATCATTTTTGTAAAGGTAGATATATTCACTATGTATGTTTTAATTGCACTCAGCTGACACATTTGTTTGAAGGACAGCATTGGGCAGGATGTGGAATAGTGTGTTTTGACAAAATAAAATAAAAAGAGGCCTTTTTATCCGATTAATCGAAAAAATAATCGGCCAACTAATTGATTATCAAAATAATCGTTAGTTGCAGCCCTACATGAATTGTAGTTTATGAGTAAAGCTGCAAATTCCTCCATCAAAGTCAGCTGCCTCCATAATAATCTTCTGATACGTGCAGTGCAGTCAAGTGAAAATTGCTGCGCGGCATCTTTTAGGCAGTCTATTAATGAAAGAAGCGCTTTTCTTCCCGTTGTCTTCAAAACAAAAAGTTGTATTGTGAATGACGCAAGCGTGCTCCGGCCCGGTACATTAAGTGCAATGTGAGTGCAGGCCAGCGGGGGAGTGGGGAGGGGCGACAATCGGTACAAGGAAAGCGTGCCTAGTGTGAGTACACCCTAAGTTGCCAGCCACCACCAGCATTTTCACAAAACTTTCATGGCCCCAGAATATTTATATCAAAATATAATCAAAAGAAAGAACTTAGTCCTCTTTTGCATTCCTTTTTATATCAACGCTTGAACGTGGGTAAGTTTAACAAAAAAAAAAGCAACATTTTGAACAAAATCACTTTTTTTCCCCCAAAGACTACAACGTGCCTAAGCAATGCTTCTATTACTTGATTCTGCTCCTTCTTTACCCGTGTTTTGATCCGAAGCTTCTCTACTCTTTCAGAAGATACATATTCCATTAAGGCACAGGTGTGTGTAATGAATTACTATGGTGACTAACAAGGACAACTAAGGAAACAAAGGTAAACAGGAACTAAACCACGGTAAACCAGAAACAGCAAGGCAAAGGAATATCAAAACAAGAGTCCTTGTAGGGCTGGGCAATATGGCTGAAAACTGTATCACGATATAAGTGTTTCATATTGGTCGATATCGATAATTATTAATATTTCTTATGACCTATTTAAAATAAGGACCAGGAGAAAAATATATAACATTTAAAAAAATATATTTTAAACTTAACCTTTCTTTGATTATAATCCCCTCAGTTATAAAGGTAGAAATGTCAACACAACCATGGAAAACACTCAAATGATTAAAATGCGGAGGAAAAATGACGTCAACGCAGAGTGGGCAGTCGAAGCACGTTGATACCACAAGACCTCATTTGACAGAAAATTACATCAATGGCAGGGGAAGAGTTAACAAAACATAAACACAGCGGGAAAACCAATGACCATCCAAACAAGAAACCCTTAATCCAAACAGAAAAACGAGAATAATCCAATGGCAAATGCAACAGCTTTACAACACAGATATAAAGACAACGACCAACAATCTAAGGGTACGTTTACATGACAACGATATGCTTAAAACGGAGACGCATACAGTTTGGACACCATTGTCAAAACGATCCCCAGTCACACGGATCTGCGAAAACAACTAAAAACACTGTATTCTGCTGCTAGACCATTAGATGGCTATAGACACTATAGACTGAACATGTAATACGCATGTGCATGACATCATCATTTTCACAGATTCATGTTTTTGTTGTTTACATGGAAACAGTTTTCAAAAACTTGCACTTTGAAACCCGTTTTCAAAAGTTTGCGTTTTCAGGCACCCAAAATGCTGTTGTCATGTAAATGAACAGCCAAAACGCATAAAAAAGTTTTACATTTTATGTTTTTTGTTGAAAACAGTGTCGTGTAAACAGCCCCTAAGACTGAAACACAGGTGTATAAATACCAGAGGCTAACAAGGCACAGGTGTGTGTAATGAATTACTATAGTGACAAATGAAGACAACTAAGGAAACAAAGGCAAACAGGAAGTAAACCACAGGAAATGAAACTAGAAACAGCAAGGCAAAAAGATATCAAAGTAAGAGTCCTTGAACACAAAACACACAGGAAACCGTGACAGAAGCCCATTGAGTGTTGAGAACATGCATTAACCCCTCAGCTATGACTCCAAATACATCAATCATTACGGTAAAACACACTTCCTATTTTGAGATATATATATATATATATATATATATTCAATAACACTTATTTATTTTAAAAAAATCAACAGATAAAAAAAATCATTGATTCACAACACTTATAGTTGTACCCTGAGAGGCCAGGGCCAAATGAGCACGGTCTGTTTTCAGTCTTATGAAAAGTTGCTATTAAGGAGCAGAACGTTTTCTTCAAAGAGGGATTACACAGATGCGTTCACTGACCTCAGGTTACTAAAAGGGCCACAGAGTTGAAATCTTGTAAACAGTGGTGAAGTCTTACCAGGAAGGCTGTAATACTCCTCCATGTGTTCTCCCACTGGAAGCAGCTGTTAATATACTGCAGAGTATAGAGAATGGCCACGCTGATCTTCCTCACTCGATAGATATTACGTGCTAAAAGCTAATGGGGACAAAGCAGTAGTTAGCAAGATGTGCCTGAGGAAGTAATGCTCACAACATGACATTCACTCAGGTGTAAAGAGGCTTTTAAACTGAAGGTTCATTGGTGATAAATATTAATAAGTCAAGTCATCTTTGGTGTCTAAAGAGCTTTAGGCGGTGCTGGAGGAAAAACTGAACGTAATGAGTCTCTAAAGGAGCCAACAACAAAGCTAATATTAAGAGAAAGTGGAAAATATGGTGCTGTAATTGTTTTCGATAAAGATCACCTTTTTGTTAAACTTCAGGTTGTCTTCTGCAAACGTTGTTTCTTTCGGCTGGAAGGTTTTGAATCCTGCTTTGATCTGAGAAAGAAGAAGAAAAACAAGACTTTCAAAGATTATACTGTACTTATGTCACATAATGACTTGACAGCTTTTAAGAACTTGCATATAGTCATAACAAAAAGTTAATGATGAATTTAAATGATCTTTTTCTTTTAGCAAAGGACTCTCAAAGCATCTGATATCAATCATATTATTCATAAATAATCATATTTATTTTATATGAAGTACTTACAGGGTTGTAAAGGACATTAATTTCCAGAGTGATGCTTCCTTTGGACGCACTTGATAGATTATTATTCTTCAGCAATCTGGTTATTTGTTGGCCATTAGAAACCTAAAAGGCAAAGTAGAGAAACTGTAGTTTAATATTGGCACAATTATTATAAAAACTACTTCTTTGTGTGGTACTTACAGTCAGCAAAGGAATGGCAACTTTTCCCAGGAAGTCTGGAGCTTTGTCCCCATCATCATGATAGACTGTCAGCACCAGAACATCATGGATGTCCTTAATGGGGCTGAAGACATCAAAATTAATGAGATATCAATATCATGGTCATGCATAATGATATACTGAGTCATCTCTCAGTTTCACTCACAATGTTAGGGCTGTTCTCCATTCAGGATTCAGGGTTTTGGGAATTGTGTGAGTTTGCAGTTTGCTATTACCGAGCTCAACGGTACAAAAGGGATCACTTTTACCTGATTAAGTTAAAATATTTTTGCATTATTATGACGAATAAATATTTATAACAGGCAATACTTTACTTAATAACTGTACAATATCTCTTACATAAATTATGACACTATATTTAATACAGATAAGTACCACTTATATCTGTAGATTGAAGATCTGTGGCTTTTATTATCTTGATTTGAAGATAGCCAACATCCTTCAAGTCCCCCAGAAAGTTCACTGGTCTCTGTAAATACAAATGACCTTTTATCTTAAAAAAATAAACGCCATATAATCATATACATTTACAAATATTTATAAGCTATACAAATTACAAATAATTTACATGGAGTTGGAAGGTAATGAAAATAAATTAAATTAAAAAATTAAAAAAACACAAGAAAACTAAAAAGCACTATGTAATACCCACATATTGCTCCCGTATACTCTCAAAGGTCTTGGGGTTATCTAATGGAGCCATTTGGATGTCTGAGATGGATGCACCTGAACAGGGGGTCAGTGTGACCAAAAACACCAGTCGACCTTTGCCTTGGTCCAGCGAATGAGTAAATAACTGCCTCTGATTGACAGGAAGACTGGTCAGGTCAATATCCAGTCTGAGAAGAGTAGAACCTATTAGTATTTCATCAATGGATAAGCATATGTAATGGTTTTCAAAGAGCACAACATGAATTTGTGCTTCTGAGCAATACTTTAGGTTGTGGCCAGCAGAACACTGACAGAGTGGGGTAAGATGTGTCAGTGAGTAAGCTGTTGCTAATAGTGATAGAAAGCATTCTCTCTAAATTAATTACAATTAAAAAAATTAAAGATAATTATTCCAAAATTTAAAAATATGCATAATATTAAAAGCATAATATTATGCGCTATGTAACATTTTTTTCAGTAAATTATCCAAAAACCACTAGACCAATGTTATACATTTTGTTCAGTTGAATACATACAATATCCCAAATGTTTTCAACTATTTGTAAATCGTGAATAATTGACATAATTTACAATGAACCGGGACGTGTGAGGGAGGGTAATCTGCGTTACCCTCGGTTTTATTTAGCAAAAACGCTTTACTCTTACTGCAGTGTGCTAAGTGTCATACGCTGGCGGCGACTGTGGCATAATAAAAGTCCCGCTGCTCGCAAGGCACGTATTGTGTTCATCTTATTAACAATCGCTCCAGCGGCTTTGCTCAGATCCCACAACACTCGGCCCTGCTCTGCTTCATACTACAGCAACATTAATATTTGCATCCATGAACCGAGTCCTATCCCGATTTTTCTTCCACCGGCTGTGAGGTGAAGCCCTGCACTCAAACTTGGCGTCATCAAACTACGCCTTTGTTTTGAATAGGCGCCCTCTAGCGGATGGAAAAGTTACATTGTGCACATTTAAAATGTCTGGTTTAGTAAAATGTGAAACATATGCAGCAAAATTAGACATTTGGAATGGGATTTTTTTTTTTTTTTACTGATCATAAGTGATAAAGGCATTAATGTTATATTATATTTCAAATAAATGCTGTTTTTTAAATTTTCGATTAATCAAAAATCCTGAAAAAATAACAGGTATCACCTTTAAACAGGATAACTGTTTTCAACTGTGATGATAAAACAAAATGTTTCTTGAGCAGCAAATCAGCATATTAGAATGATTTCAGGATCACATGACACTGAAAACTGGAGTAATGATGCTGAAAATTCAGCTTTGCCATCAGGAATAAATTAAATGTATACACATTTTAAACTGTTATGACATTTCACAATATTACTGTTTTTTGTGTTATTTTGATCAAATAAACTTGGTGAGCATAAAATACAAAAATCTTTACGACCCCAAAATTTCCATGGTAGTGTATATGTTCATTTGAAATGTAAATCTTTCATTCCCCAATGGTTCAACTTTCCTGTCACTGGACAGCTTTTATTTGAGATGTCATATTTCTATGGTTCTATGTTATAGGCACATTCTTCAAATTTTGACAGCTGACGTCCTGAAATACAGTACATTTAGACATTTTAGTACCTCTATCCTTTTTGCCATTGACTAGTGGATAGACTGAAGCAAAAATTGGCACAGCTTACCCCACTTTCCCCTCCTTTTTCTAACTTTTAAATTTTCAAAACAGTATGCGAAGTTGCTTCAGCAAACTCACACTCCCCAGCACTCCTCTGACTTCCTGCCCCTCTTGCAACAAACTTCCACCACGAGATTCTCCTGTGCATCCTGGAACTGGTTAAAGTCGAAAGACTCTCTCCACTGCGGGTTTGCCTTAATACAGAGATTCTGTGACAGATAAATAGACAAGTAGGAAAGAGAGGGGAAGTTGTATCAATTTTAAGGGAATCTCAAAACAGAGACAGCTAACATGACAGGTGTATTAAGCCTTATTCAGTAAGACTTCAATAAAACATGTGGTGGAGGAGGAGCAGCCGTCTTTAGGAGAACACATCCTCTCTTCTCGCTGGGATTATAAACTCTGACAGCATCCAATTAGAACTAGTTTTGTTCAACAAGCAAACATGCCCAAACAGAGCCAGGGGGCTCTAGAAAAAAGATGACATGAGAATACAAGACTAGCTAGTTGGAACTATTGAGGGGGGGAGGTAGATGAGCAAGGTATTCTGGGTATGCAAATGAGCCGAACAAGACGCAGTAACAGCAGCATCAGGAGAGACGCCCTGCCAGACACGGCCGATCTAATGAGAAGCCTCCTCTGTCACCAGAGCAGTGAAGCCTGGGAGAAGCGATCCGAAAGAGGGGGAGGAGGAAGGAAGGTGTATAAAGCGGACGGGAATATCTTAAGCGAGGTATGTGAACTACTAAGAAAGTATGGGAGGAGGAAGAGGGGGAGAGAAGGGTTTAATGAGGTATTGAGAGAAAAAGAGGATAAAGGTTTAGAAACAAAGACAGAGATGAGGCAAGCTGCGATGATGTAATGAGCACGGGAAAAAGAGATAGTAAGAGAAGCAAAAAGACGAAGGGGGAGAGGGATGATCTCACCTTGCTCCTGACCCTCTGGTCTCCCAGCTTGAAGCGTACGTAGATGTCTCCCTGACGGCATTCGGGCATGTCCTGGCCTTCCACCAGGATGACGGTGTAAACTCCAGTCCACACCTGACTCTTCTGTGCACCCGTGAGTCGCCCAACCTGCGCCTGGCTTATAGGCTGACCCTGGAACAGTCAACATATACAATAAATGATTCGCTGTTTGGGCCAATGTTGCTCCCCCAGCTCATCTTGTTGATCATACACATGCTTTTTATGATTTGCAAACTTAAACATTCAGTTTTTTGTGTATTTTTCATTGCTGCTGATTTAAATATGTTACCAAGGTAACATATTATACTTGGCTCACATAGATGTGGTTTTGACGAAATTGCGAGAAAGACTTGTGATAGCCTTGGAGCCAGGATCTAACTGAAGACGTGTTTGTATTGTAAATAAATGTTTTACAGCATACACCATAATTGTACAGAAATAGTGTAGTATATATCCTTTTATTTTATAGGAAAGTAATAGAAAATAAAACATGGAAAAAATATACACTGCCCAGCCAAAAAAAAAAAAAAAAAAAAGAAAAGTTGCTGTTTGGATTTATATTGGCAAATGCTTAAAAGTCTACAGCAGGTCATAACTCATTATTGCAGTGATTATTGTGTTTCTAGCATGTGTGGCAACAGTTCTTCTAACCCTAATTGATGGAGTGTGTAGCTTTTCATTTCTTAAACAACCTTGTAGGAAGACACATCATGGCCATATTACAAAAACTGATGCACCTCTTGATGGAAATAACATCACAACAATTATTTCCATCAAGAGATGCATCGATTTTTGGTTAAGATATTCAATGCAAGAGTCCAGTACTCTGTAAAATCTCCTCCAGCACACCCAAGACTTTCAATGAATTTAAGGTCTGGACTCAGAGGAGCCGATTCATGTGTGGAAATGATTCTTCATGCTCCCTCCCAACCATTCTTTCACAATTTGAGCCTGATGAATTTTAACATTGTCATCCTGGAATATGATCATGATGTGTCTTCCTACATGTTTTTTTAAGAAACGTAAAGCTACGAGCTCCATCAATTAGGGTTAGAAGAAATGATGCCACACATATAACATGCTAGAAACATAATCACTGCAATAATGATCCAATCATAGACTCTTAAGCATTTTCCTATCTGGCCATATACTGTATATATAAACAGCTGAATTTTCAGCATCATTACTCCAGTCTTCAGCATCACAGGATCCTTTTGAATCATTCTAATATGCTGATTTGGTGCTCAAGAAACATGTCATCAACTAGACCATGTTGAAAGTAATGTTGAAAACAGTTGTGCTGCTTAATATTTTTGTGGAATGGTGATCCATTTCACCATTTTTTTAAATAATGTGTTAAATGTAAAATAATTTGATGAATAGAAAGTTTATTCTAAATGTCTTTACCTTAACATTTGATCAAAAAAAAAAAAAAAAAAAAAAAAAAAAAAAAAAAACTTCCTGACCCCAAACTGTCTGTCAGTGTTGAAGGATTGGTTCACTTTAAAATGAAAATTAGCCCATAAATTTACTCACCCTCAAGCCATCCTAGATGCATATGACTTTCTTCTTTCTGATGAACACAATTGGAGTTATATTAATAAATATTGTGACGCTTCCAAGCTTTATAGAGGCAGTCAATGGGGCCCACGAGTGTGAATCGATGGGTTTTTGTAAGAAAAATACCCATATTTAAAACTTTACAAAGTAAAATATCTAGCTTCCCCTAGACAGCCTTCCGTATTCAACTTACAAAGAAAGCATAAGTGGCACGATGTATGACGTTGGACGTAGTGTAAGCGTTTTGAAGTGCGGTTGAATACGGAATGCGGTATGGCGGAAGCTAGATATATTACTTTATAAAGTTTTAAATATGGATATTTTTCTTACAAAAAGCTATGGATTTGCTTCAGAAGGCCTTTATTAACCCCCCGGAGCCGTGTGGAGTACGTTTATGAGGGATGGATGCAATTTTTTGGGCTTCAAACTCGTTGGCCCCGTTCACTATCATTATAAAGCTTGGTATATTTATAATATAACTCAGATTGTGTTCATCAGAAAGAAGAAAGTCATATGCACCTGGGATGGCTTGAGGGTGAGTAAATCATGGGGTCATTTTCATTTTAAAGTGAAATAATCCTTTAATATTTGGTAGTAAAAGCAAAGGGACAAACGTTTTTTTTACCTACTGTAAATAAATAAAATGTATGCATGTATAGTACAATATTGCATGTTAAAGAAAACATATTTTAAATAATATAATTAGTTTCAAAATCAGAAATAGAATTTTATGACATAAAAACATTCTAAAAACTGCTAACTGAAATGTGCAGGTGAGAGCGAAAGAAAACAGGTCCATCAACAAGACTGCAGATGGATAAGTACACAGTACAGAGATGACTTGCGGGTTGATAGCCCTGCACTTTCAAAAAAACACAGCATCAGGAAGAGGCTGGTCTGTTCTGCCAGTAATCACAGACCAGAGAGCTGTTTTCCCACCTGGCTGCTCGGAGAGTGTGACTGAGCCTTTGCTCCATTAGAATCACACACACACTCACACACACACACACACACACACACACACACACACACACACGGTACAGCAGACAAACCAGCATTAACATTTAATGTAATGGCCACATCTCCATAAACAAGCCTCTTTAAAGAGAGAGCGAGCGAGGGATAAGGGGGGTAGTTATAGAGGGAGCTGAGAGAGAAATATAATATTCATCCAAGCCAAGTCTTCCCAAGTGTTTATTTTGGACAAATTTGTGATCGGCGTGGCCAATAAAACAATTCCGCTTAAGAGTAAGTGGCCCCTAAAGAGAGGCTATTCCTGGTGCTAAAAGAGCTGGGGGATTGCCTCCATATGGTGGAGCAGCATGGGGACAAGGGGACAAGCCCAAAGCCATACCCATTTGGCTAGAGCTTCAGTGCTGTCCGTCCGCAGCTGTGATATTACATCCCAACATCTGGGTTATAGCTCACCATGCCTGGGAATGAGCCATCACACATATCCTCAGCATCTTACACTGGCATAGTGCCTCAAAGACTGCACACACATACACACACACTCCAGACACTGTCAGGAAGAAGAACCACATGCTATGTGCCAATACCGCTGCCCGTTTCCATCTCAAAGACAGTGTGGCATGGCTGTGAAGAAGGAAGTGTGATAGAGGCGGAGAGGTAAGAATTGAGAGACATGTTCTGCCTGTACTGATAGGTGTCAAATAGAACTAGATCTCAGTTGTTTTGGCAGAAGACGCTGCAGTGGAAACACCAGCAAAACACATACTGATCTATACCTGATCACGTAAACTAACAACACGAGTCCATTTGAGTCAATCTCACTCACAAAAACTCACAAAAACGTAATGTTTCAGACATTTTAAACTAAAATCAAATGAAAGAAGCAAAATGTATACTTTGAAGCTATAAGATTACAATTATGTAAGCACATTTAATGCATATGTCAAATTCTATTGCTAATGCAAATCAGATTTTAAACTGTATAATTTTATATTTAGTTTATAGAGGTGTATGTGAATTGTAAGTTAATTCATAAATATACATCATGAAAAAAAAATGTTTTGTCCTGAGCAAAAAAAGTTTCATTTTAGTCAAAACAGGCAAGTGGACAATGCATAAAGATACAGATTTTGTGACAAATAAAAATGATGTATGGAACTGTATGTTTATACTTTGAATACTTTATGCCACTAAAATGAGACCATTTCGCTGATTTTAATGAAGCTAAAAATTATTTTTGCTGATCTTTATTGTTGTATTAACAAAATCTGACATAAAATTAACTAATTGTAATGAAATTAATGCCACAGTGCAAAAATCGTAATAACACCAAAAGTAGCCTTCATTGTTTTTACACACAATATCATTTCTTATTTTTTATATTAATTTTGAGGTGAAATCTAACCCAGAAATTTCTTTGAAAGATTCACCTTTTTCAGAAAAGACTCACAACAATCTAAAAGATACCGTATCTAAACTTGTAAAAGTAGTTTTTGTCAACGTACCGATCATCCAAACAGGTTATAACTTATATAATATACAGTTATAAAACATGCTGATATGAAATTAATTGCTGGACATAAATACAGTATACTAAAAGTACATTCACTGCACTGGCACCTCACTCTACAGTAGCATGCGGCAGAGCTTTTGTTTGGAGAAATCTTAAATTGCAAGCTTTCACGGCCTTGAACAATAAAAGCTGTTTCCTACCGCTGTGAGGTAAATAAGCTCTCATCTATGAATTGACCTGCACAAAATGCGAGACAGACAATGTGCTTTGTTTAAATCACGGTGCTACATTTACTTTGGAAATCATGGGCTGGTTCAGCACATCAGAGTCGCAGTCGCAAACAAAAGTTTCTCGCTCTGTTGAAGTTCTGGAATTTTCTAACTAACTAAGTGAAAGTGAATGTAAGGTAAAGTCAAGAAACTTGCATAAATGTACAAAACAGCAGTGGGGAAGATGGTGAGGATCTACTGCCCTCCAGTGGACAGATGTGATACATGAATGTTATTGCTGTGCATCTCAAACAAATAAATGTATGATCTGTGTATTTCGGCCTGGTAATGAATACTATGCGGGTGCTTTTCTTTTTTGTTGGCAGCTGGACAGAAGTAAAATGGTGAGAAGGTATCATCACATACCTTACTGAAGCTTCCCTTTCTTTTTATTAGCCACTTCTGAAAAATAGGTGACAAATGAACATTATGTTAAAAAACCTCTTGACTCTTTCCATTAAAATGAGACTATTTTTCAGGCGTCATACATTCCGTTTGGCAGGTTCCTCTCGGATGGACAGGCAGGCCTCTATAATGATCACTCCCATGTCGCTCTCCACACTGTTGGGGTCCTCCAAAGATAAAGTCATCGGAATTGTTCTGCAGATAGAAAGTTCACCTTTATGTGTTTATCTGTTTCTGAGGAGAAATTCTTTGATGTAATTAATTTCATGGAAGTTATGAAAATGACAAAGCTTTCCTCACCTGTCCAATTCCAGTTTATGGAGAGGAAAGCTGCTTGATCCCATGAAGTCATTGGATCTTAGGTCACGATCATATACCTGCATTGATCATAATTGTGAGATGATGATGAAGATGATGACTATTAGTGTTATAAAAGTATACACAGTGTTACCACATGTTTTATACAATCAAACTATATCAAACTAAGACAAATGAATAAAAAAAACCCCGAAATAAAAAAAAATATACATGATTTTCTTTTGTTTCAAAAAGTTTTTTGGGTTTTTACATTCCAAAAGTTTTTACATGACATTAATACAATCTTCCATATTAGGTGTTTTGGATATTTTTTTATATTTTCATATTATTCCAACATTATTCTGAATTAATATTTTTCCCAAATAGGAACTGAGGAATCTCAAGATATAACTAATTCTGTAACATTATAAATACACATTGTACACAAAATTGTACACATTCTTTTCTTCATACTTTGTGACATTTATTTTTAATTATTAAAATCAGAATGAATAATAGAGATATTAAAGTTCATAATTAAAGGTGTTTTGGATATTTGTTTATATTTTCATATTATTCCAACATTATTCTGACTTAATATTTTTCCCAAATACAGTACCATGAACTGAGAAATCTCAAAATAGAACTAATTCTGTAACATTATAAATAATATAATAAGATACGGTTATCACATAAATCACATTTAATTTATGGAACTTATTTTATGTGCAGTTGCTTGCCACTGTATTATACACATTCCTTTCTTCATACTTTGTGACATTGTTTTGAATTATTTAAATGAGAATGAATAATAGAGAAATTAAAGTTCATAATTAAGCAATTATTTGCATTATGTAATGATGTAAATACATCCCAAACCTTGAGATAAACAGTCTGATCGAGGTCTCTGATGGGGAAGGAAAAGGATTCATTCCAGGTGGGATTCAGGTTCTTGTTCACAACTTTGCTTTTGTAGATGTTTTTACCATCTAATTTGAATTTGACAAATGGGTCACTTGTACCTGTAGAAAACAAACAGTTATCAGTATGGTACTAACATAAAAAGGACTCTTCAGGGTTCAATACAATTCATCTGAATCGATAGTAATTGTTGCATAATGTTTGCAAAATGATTTTTCAAAATTATATTTTGTGGTAATCAATCACACGCAATTCGGATGATTGAGCTTTGTTTGTACATTCATTTAATGACAAAACATGGTGGCACAGCGTTTCATATCATCACTGTACAAGCACACAGATACAGTCTTCCAGACACTGAATAAAACTCATTATTTAGGCGAGCGTTCTTAGCGTAGGGAGGCGGACATTTTGTCTCTTTCAGAGTGATGGGAGCTGGCTGATTGTGAAAGAGTAAAAATTATAGCCAGCGTGAATCTGTTAATTTAATGCCGGTGTATTAAAACCCCAGAAACCGGGAGCAAGCAGTGTTAATCTCCAAAGCCTGTTAAGAAAGTCTGCCTTGAGTCTGTCTGCGAGAGGGGAGGGCGAGCGGTCCGTCTTTGTCTATGCTGTGGTATGCAGATTGGCTAGTAAGAAGAAGAAAAAAAATATGAGAGAAAAAGAATCCATCGCTTCATTTGTATGGATGGATAAAGGAGTGCTTGAGAGAACCTGCGGGGAGCCTGGAATCACATGACAAAAGCCCTGTGGGGACGGGCTGTCAGGCCTGTCAGCTCGCCTCTCCAAATGAACATCTCCAGGAGGCAGCTCCTCCCTGCCAGCCGCTGACAAGGAAACCTCCAGGCAGCTTGACAGGAGGAAGGGGGCTCAAGCAGCCAGGGGAAGAGCTCCGGCGTGACTGAAAACAGTGACGGCGGAAATTAACAGAAGGAAAATGGAGGACGGGGAGGGGACTCACGGGCCGCTTTTCCGATGTAGTGTCAGTCGGGGAGCGAGCTGGGCGTTAATTGTTAGGCAAATATAGGTGATGGAAAAGGCACGAGAGGGGGAATGCGGTCATGTCAGACGAAGTGAGGACTCAACTAGAAATGCAAACGCCTACAGACCGATAGAGACTTTTTTTCAGAGAACACCTGAATCTTATCAATAAAGCATGGGATGGAAAAAGGGGTCAAATGTAGCCTATTAGTTATTTTTTTATTGTGTAGATTTTTTATGTAAAATATTACTATAAAGGCTTTTGTGTCCATCTATGCAAAATGTCTCAATCAAAAAGTTTCAGAATAGGACATGGACTTAGAAGACAAACAAGATTATGAATCTGAAAGTGAAAATATTTCAATATAAAGAAGAAGACTCAGACTTTCTTTCGATGGTCCACTTTAGACATTCTACTAACTATACTTGTCAACTACACATCAATAGAGTATTAGTAGACTTTTAGGCTAGGGTTCGGGTTAGTAGAATAATTTGACAAAGTCACTGATAGCCAGTTGGAAGTGTTAGCAGATATTAAGCAGACTATTCTCAAGGACCACCTTGAGAATAGGACTCTACATTCTCAAAGACCACCACACGAGGGTGCAATTTCACAAAAAAAAAAAAAAAAAAAAAAAAAAAAAATAATAAATAATAATAATATTTTTACATTTACTCATTTACCAGACATTTTCTACAAAGAAACTTACAAATACAATAAAGTGATTCATCTTAAGTAGGTAATAACAGAATTAGTGCTAAGTGCTAAGAATAAAACTTTGAAACACCGTCTAGAATAGTAGAAATATATATATATATATATATATATATATATATATATCCATGGATCGGACTTGTTTGTTCAGCACATCCCACAGATGCTCGATTGGATTGAGATCTGGGGAATTGAGGCCAAGTCAACACCTCAAACTGTTGTTGTGCTCCTCAAACCATTCCTGAACTATTTCTGCTTTGTGGCAGGGCGCATTATCCTGCTGAAAGAGCCATAGCCACCAGGGAATATCGTTTCCATGAAAGGGTGTATGGTCTGCAACAATGCTTAAGTAGGTGGTACATGTCAAAGTAACATCCACATGAAGGGCAGGACCCAAGGTTTCCCAGCAGAACATTGCCCAAAGCATCAGACTGCCTCCGTCGGCTTGCCTTCTTCCCATAGTGCACCCTGACGCCATGTGTTCCCCAGGGAAGCAACGCACACGCACCCGGTCATCCACGTGATGTAAAAGAAAACGTGATTCATCAGACCAGGCCACCTTCTTCCAGTACTCCGTGGTCCAGTTCTGATACTCACGTGCCCACTGTTGCCACTTTCGGTGGTGAACAGAGGTCAGCATGGGCACCCTAACTGGTCTGCGGCTATGCAGCCCCATACACAACAAACTGTGATGCACTGTGTATTCTGACACCTTTCTATCATAACCAGCATTAACTTCTTGAGCAGTTTGAGCTACAGTAGCTTGCCTGTTTGATTGGACCACACGGCCAGCCTTCGCTCCCCACGTGCATCAACGAGCCTTGACTGCCCATGACCCTGTCGCCGGTTCACCACTGTTCCTTCCTTGGAGCACTTTTGATAGATACTGACCACTGTAGACCGGGAACACCCCACAAGAGCTGCAGTTTTGGAGATGCTCTGACCCAGTCGTCTAGCCATCACAATTTGGCCCTTGTCAAACTCGCTGAAATCCTTACGCTTGTCCATTTTTCCTGCTTCTAACACATCAGCTTTGAGGACAAAATGTTCACTTGCTGCCTAATATATCCCACCCACTAACAGGTGCCATGATGAAGAGATCATCAGTGTTATTCACTTCACCTGTGAACAGCTGTCTCAGGAAAAACTTTCCCTTCATTGGTCACAAATATTGAATATATGACCAAACTGTCGAGAACACATCTTCACATCTCTGCAAAGACTAAGATTCAGATGTCTGTCAGTGATTTGGACAGGAAAACATTTATTTAGATATAATTCTGCAGAATATATCCTGAAACAGTCTCTACCACAGTCACTGCCACTTCTATGTGTACAAAGAGATGAGCTTGGATTGGAATGTTCTTTTTTTACAATTTATTTATTTGTTTGTTTGTTTGTTTGTTTGTTTTCTCCTGCAGGTGGCAATGTACCCCATTTCATAAATCATATATTTATGCATATGTTTTCACAGATTTTAAAGTACACAATGGAAGTTACAAACAACCTTTTAAAGACAAAAAATATGACTTCAGGGACAATCATTTTTGGTTGTTTGGGCTTCAACACAAAGGATTTGAGAAAGTGCATGGCAGAATTCTGAACAGGATATCTGGCACGCTTTTGCCACCAATAACTTCACTCAGTCTATAGTGTGCACGACCATTTCATTAGATTCCGCTGGCACAGAGGAATATCGCTAGAATATATTCTAATTATGAAAAATAATGAGGTAGAGATGGTAATTAATAGCCTCTGGGCATACACCTGTGACTTTGAACATGAGAACGAGCTGCCCAATCAGCTTGCTCAGGCCTGCCAGATACACTGGCATTGTGTCTGAAGAACCACTCTGGGTATCAAATGGAAATTTAGTACAATCATATGCCTGTAGGATGCCTGTAAGCCTTAGTAATCTAAACATCTCTTCTCTCTCTCTCGTATCTATAGTTCTCTCGCATAAACAAATAGTTAAGAGATAAAAGACAACACGTTTTACATTATGACACCAGGGACTGTGTACAGCCTCTAGGAAACAACACCTCAACATGACTCTATTTGCATCGGCGCTGTAGTAGGAAAAAAAGCAAGGCCAGCTCATTTGTTTCCCAGCACTAGTCTGATAAAGCCTGATAACGCTGACGTGACTTCTGCCTGTGCTATCTTCAACATTTGAATGAAAGACAGTAAATGACAACTTCCAAAAATAGGTTTTTGTTTTCTTAAACGTAACACAGTTAGAGTAGCCAGACAAAAGTGACGGAAAGACATTCCGGTCCGACCGCATTCTGCAGTTTTGGAACGACTAGATAAGCTGGCTCAACATTCCATCTTTAACAAGTTCAGTCCTCCCTGCTGCTGTACACTCATAACAGCCACAAACAGAGGATGTGTGGGATAGTCAATAAATTGCATAACATGAAAATGAAAAATATTACTCAACTACAATGGTTTTATTTCATATTAGATTCCATTATACTTCTACAGAAAGTTTTACAGATCTCAACATTTAAATTTGAGATGAATGATGCTAAAAAACATGACAAATAAAAAAAAAAAAAAACACTGTACTGCTTCACAGTAAATTATTTGACTTTAAACTGAAGAACCTACCATTTGAACAATCTTCACAATCTGAAGAATTTATCATTCATAAGATTACAGAACTTTCCTAAACAAGTCGTTCACATGGTTACAGTTCACTGAACCTGAAGCTGTGTCTCGCATAATAGTATTAAAGCAAGAAAACATCACAAAATTATTGTGCTGGGAAGTGCTGATAACCATCTAACCTGCATAAGTCCACATAAAGCTCAGCTGATTTCCACATTAATAAAGGTGCCCTTAAAGGGTTAGTTCATCAAAACATACTTTTTGTGCGCATTAAACTAACAAAAATAACTTTCTTTATTCAACCGTTTCTTGTAGCCTGTGTCAGACTCTTAGGGGCGTCTGCATTAACGCTTGACGGAGGGTGTGGCTGAAGCTTGGTGCTGATACGACCATCATAGTGACAACAGCCAATCACATTACTTGCCGCTTGGACCAGATTCACCAACCGTCTCTGCCACCTCCTTCCAGGCCTGGTCTCTCCGGTTTGTGTCCCCGTATTGTATACAAAGATTGGTCGTACAGAACCGGGTGATTACCCACCGCAATTATTAGTTTTTCCTCCATTTTGATCATTCTTCATTCACCGGTGTTTTAAATGAACGCATTTGACTAGCGTCTGCTCTAGGGGTGCATGAATGCAATTGACTAGAATCTGCTCTAGGGTATTTGCATAGGGCGATCTGATTGGATGATGCCTGCGTTGGTGCTTGAAAAGTTGAGAAATATTCAACTTCTGCCCCTTGCAACGCAAGTGAAGCGACGGAACCCACAATTCAGTTTGGCAACGCATAACGTCACCCATTCAAAGTAAATGAGAAGCGTTAACACCGACACCCTGTATTAATGCAGCGTAAGAGTCTGACACAGGCTAGAAGAAATTGTTGAATAAAGTCGTTATTTTTGTTTTGTTTTTCTGGACAAATAGTATTATCATCGCTTCATAAAATTAAGGTTGAACCAAATTTTTGGGTGAACTAACCCTTTAAATGTGTGTGTCATATTTTATTTCATGGATCCTTATTTGACTTTCTAGGGTCATGGGACTGGAGCCTTAGGCCAGAGGCAGGGGAAGCACCCTGGACAGATGGCCAGTCCATCACATGCAAACTCCTTCAAAAACCTTAACCTTCTTGCTGTGAGGCAACAGCGCTAACCACTGAGCCCCCGTACTGCCTAATTTAATGTTAGGTGTGAGGTGGTTAATATAATGAAATCAATAAAAGAATATTACTCCCCTCCATAAAAAAAGCTAACAAAAAATAACAGTGGTTTCACTCTGAACATTAGAAATCATTAGAATAAGGAACATTTCTGATAAACTACTAAGAATGTAGACATGCAAGAGCCCCAGCATACTGTCATCCATGGACAGAAGAATCTGTTCTGTCAAGTTCAGCATTTAACCACAAAAAGTAGAAATCATGACAACTCGTTTTTCTATGGTAGCAGCTGACAGTGTTCCCAGATCAGCAACAAGTTCAATTCTAATCATTATAAAAATGTAATAAATGCATAGCCTATGCATCAGATTATATATACACTACCGTTCAAAAGTTTGGAGTCTGTAAGTTTTTTACGTTTTGAAAGAAGTCTCTTATTCTCATCAATTAAGGCTACATTTAGACTGTGTTTAAAAATACAGTAAAAACAGTAATATTGTAATATAATATTACTATTTAAAATAACTGTTTTCTATTAAAATGTAATTTATACCTGTGTTGGCAAAGCTGATTTTTCAATAGCTTTTTTGCAGTACAGAAAAGGTCACAGAAAAGGTTTAGTTGACCTTTTCGATTTAAACATATGTTGTATATAATAATGTTTATGACGAGACCTAACCGAAGAGCACTTTCTGGGATTATTTTATGAGGTCCTTCCAGCAATCGTTCAAAGATGTTTCCTTCTGATCTACTAATGCGGAAACTTTAATATTAATGTTGAAAACAGTGCTGCTTAATATTTATTAAAAAAAAAATTTTTAAATAGAAAACTATAATGGTAACATTATAAATGTCTTTACTGTCACTTTTTATCAAAATTTTGATCATTTTGGATAAATGCAAAGTGCGTTTACAAAGCTCCGAATGGAATAGACAAAGACAGCAATGACAGAGTTTCCCATTAACGGACTCGTAGGGGTGGGTGATATACCGGTAGACATGATTAACCGGTAAAAATGTGTCAACTGGTAGAGATTTTGAACTATCATATCTATCGTGGTTACGCTCATGTGATGTTGCTGTGCTGCACGGTCACAAAACCTTTTCATTTGCATGCATTTTTACACATTTTGGTTTAAAAACAGGTGATTTTAAATCGTTGAAGCACAATTAGGATAGTTGTCTGAGAGATATGCGACATCAAGCCGCTGCTCATAGACCATGTGAGAACTGAACTGTTTTTTGCCGCCTAATTGGGCTTGAATACACATGTATCAAAGTGACCATGATTTGCAAGTAAACAGTCATTTATGTCTTTAAGGTGGGGTAAGTGCTTTCTGGTAACCGTTGTTGATATTTCAAATCACCAAAAGAAACACGCCCCTATTTTCATAGCTCCGCCCCACATATACGCATCACAGGCAACGACTATGGTGGAATCTGCGTGTTACTATGGTAATCCAGGTTGAATGTTCAATGAAAAAGTCATCCCTTCCATCACAAAAACACAAACAGTTCTCATGAACAACTCGATAGCACGAGCACGACAGACCAACTAACGAACAAGGTTTGAATCCGCCTTTTGCCGAACTCACTCTACTCCCTTTTCTCATCACATATCAGATCAGAAAGGCATGCATTTTCAATAAAAATTAAGAAAATATTTGAAAAGTGGAAATAAAGCGTCTAACCTGTGTTTAATAATAACGTTTTTATCGGTTAGGGGTAGGTGAACAGACATGTGCTGAAATTAGAGATGGTAAAAGTGAGTGGGTCCAATATCATTGGTCTTAAAAAGTGGGTGGGTCTTGTCCCACCCATATACAATGGTTCCAGCACCCATGATTAGAGGGTTATAGCAAACACAAAAACACAAACCGTTCTCATGAACAACTCGATGGCACGAGCACAACAGACCAACTAAAGAACATATTACAGTTATGACCAGATTGGAGGGTTATATAGATCATGAAAAGAAGAAACAAACATAGGAGTATAGTATCTTACTTGTCGGACACATTTTGTGAGCTGACGCTTGAAACAGACAGTGAGGAGGTTTAGACACGCCAGGCTTATTATGCATGGGAATGCATGGGTCTTTATCATCGCTGAAGTGAACGACAATACGATCGCAAATGGACAATCAAGTGAACATGACACATGAGCATATTCAAGCAAAAGCCAGCATATATTAGTTCTGTGAAACAAAATAAAACCAATGTTACTTGCCTATGGAGAAATAAAACAACCTCGGCATCCGATTGCAGGCCTTCGCTCCTTGAGTTCTCTCCAGTGCTGGAAAGCTGTTACTTCTTGCCTGATCGTAAGCCTTCTTTTGTTCCACAGACATTTTCCCCTTTTTTATTTTATTGTCGCTCAGCTAATGTCCTGTGTCGTGTCTTTTGAGTAATGACGTGCACTAAGCGCTCTCTTCTCCCTGTCATTAGTAGACACGCCCCTTACTGCTGATTGGCTACAAGTTTGTTTAGGTACTCGGCCTGAGTCCGTTTTGTAAAGCAGTTTTGAAATAACACTTACCCCACCTTTCAGTGAACTAAACTGTTGAGAGAGAAAGCGCACAAGTATATTGGATCCGTGCAGTCGATCTTAAAGTGACAGCATCCAAATTTACACAGTAAAGACTATGCACTGATTTTTTTATACATTTGATTACTTTATACTAGCCTAGAAATCTAGACGCACCCTAGCGGCAGCAAATCTAATTTGCCGCAAGTGTAGTCTAGCAACTCTAGGTAGACCTGCGAGCAGGAAAAAACAAACTCTGGTCAGGCCAATCACATCGTGTATAGAGTCGGTGGGCGGGCTTAACATAATCTTAACATAATGACGTCAGAGTTGCGGCAGTTCAGCATGCTACTTAAAAACAAAGAAGCTGGCAAACAGCGGTCTTTCGAATCAGCTTTGGCCGCGACAACTTTTCTTTGAGAACAGAACAAAAAGCGGCACTGAAGTCATTCTTAAGAAAGGAAGATGTGTTTAGAGTTTTGCCGACCAGATACGGCGAAAGTTTAATCTATCAACTAGCTCTGCTTCACCTTCTTCTTTGCTCTGGTTGGCTGTAGCGCTGTCCTATTGCATGCAGAGGGAATTTAAAAGACAACCGTTTATCCCGCCTCTCGGATTGAGCCCTGCCAATGGTGAGTTCCCAGACCCAACATCTTGATGTGGGTCTGGCTTGTCAGGCTAACTTTATACATTTTACGTTGTACTTTCTATGGCCAGATTTACTAACAGCTTGCGCCAACGCAAACCCTCTTTTGGGGTTAAAAAACTACTGTCAGGATTTACTAAAGACATGCAGTGATAAATTAATGTTGTTTTGTGCAATTGCATTGGCTTTGGTTCAGGTGCAAGTCAATTCACCAACTTTTTTCTTTACTCAATTTGCACACTGAACATGGGTTGGAGCTCTTAATTTTAAACTCTGAAAGTGCACCAGATTGATGAATTTAACTTTAAAATGTACAAAAGTTCCCCCCTAGAGGGACCGAGGTCTGGTCCACCCACTATAGTCTCAAAAATCCACTGGGAAACACTGGCTGTTATCCAATTTTCCAAATCCAGGCAGACCCACAAGAACATCATACACTAATCCTTAAGTGGCCTATGCTAATACAAGGTCAACAAAACTTTCAGGACTTACATCAAAAACTCAATGTAACAAGAGAACATCACAAAAGGCAAATCATAAGTCATCTTTGAGGTTGACGCACCCCGCACCCCTGCTCTCAGATCCAAGAGAAGATAATGATACACTGATACAAGACTAAACAAACCATCAGAAAATTCCTACAGCATGTAAAAGAAATCTTTCATTTTTAGAAGCCAGTTGAATAGAAAGAACTGTCAACATCAAGACGAGAAAACTCCTCACAGTGCAGGAAACATTCACATGGGGGTGTGGCTTATAAAGCATCTAGGTCAAAGTAAAAGGTCAAAATTTTCAATAAGAAGATCAGGATTTTTAAATGATGCATAGTGTGTTAAAGTCATGAACTACTAATCAAGCATTCTGCGTTAGTTCAGGCAGGCCACGTAGTCAGCTTATTGGTAAAATTCCAACCCCGCCCATATCAGCTGATCCGATTCCTATGCACTCAACTGGCAACTCTCAAGCAGGGCCACTTACTTAAGTCTGCCTGCTTGGCTGCTTCCACTGCACGCTGCTTTGCAACCCACCTTCACACCAGCTCCTCGTTGAATTGTGTTTAACTTAATCAATGTCATTCTGTTGTCATTGATGCATGCTCTGTTCTCAATGGGGGATTTGCGCTGTCCTCCCAGTAAAAAAAAAAAAAAAAAAAAAAGGGAGGTTGTCCCCAGAAGCTGCTGCTGTTCCCTGTCTTGGCTTTTCATGGATCTCATGAAAAGGATGGGGAATTTAGAACAGAGCCATATCGCCAAATGTAAATTTAGCTAAATATGGCAATAAAAAAGTTGACTAAAAGTTTGTCTGATTGAAAGTGGACCTGACTGAAATAGCATTCCTCATTCATTCATTTGCTATGAGTACACCACACCACCCAGTGCCATCCTAGTTTAATTATAGGTGTTAGTCATTGTTTTAGAGTTCAATAAATACCTGAGCGGTCTCTGACAACCAGGTTTCTGCCTTCCTTTAGGTTGATGATAAGGAAATACTGGACCTTCTGCTGTGTTAGTTTGTAAAAGACAGTCAAGGCTGGATTATTATTATTATTATTATTAAGCTTTCTTTATTTATTCTTTAGACAACACTTCTTCCATTTAAAATACTCACATTTCGTTCTTGTTCTGTTAAGGAAACCATATCAAAGTCACTGGTTTCATTGGGAATGTCCTGAGGGAGAGATTAAGATGTAAAATGAGAAAGTTCTACATTACTTTGCCTCTGCTACACTCAAATTCAGGGCAGAACGGTTATGAGTAATTGTCATCTATCAATCATGCATTAACATACAGTAGATGGTAAACTGAGGATTTGGCAACATGCTTTTTAATGTCTAATAGCAGAATATTTAAAGTCCTGAATGATATACTGCATAGTGCAAGTGTTAAGTAAAGAAATATTAATGATTTCTTTTGAGTTAATTATGAATGAATTTGAGCATTTGAAAGTACCAATCATCCTGCTTTGCTTGATTTGTGTATTTATTTGTTTACTTACTAACTTACTTATTTTTATAATTTGTTGTAATTTCTATAGTTGAAAATTTCTAGAGATCAGATTAGCAGACTGATTAATTGTCTATTTTAAAATTTAATGTAATATTTATAATATAAATATTACATTAAATATTAAAATATTGTATTATAAATATTACATTAAATATTAAAATATTATAATACAATATTTTAAAATTTATCATATTAAAAGGCACTGGCCAACGCGTCTATGAAAATCTGAAATTTTCTTTTAAATTATTCTGTTAATGTTTTCTTTTTTTCTGCTAATGTCTGTTAATGTTTACATTTTTTTAAATTCTGATTTTCTATGTATATGCAGTATACAACTGACCATATTTCAGTATAATACCAGCCCTCGGCCACTCTGCACGATACGATAGATATAAAAAGCCTTTGAAAATATATCGGTCTAATCATTTCATATTAGAGTGGTTTTGAAGATCGAAATCCAAATGCATATTTTATATTGTATATATTAGAATCATAACAAATCATAATAAAGAAGATCATTGGCGTTAAACATACAGATGTGTTATTTTCCAGATCTGGACAGAAATTTACAGAACAGAACACATATGATAACCTGGCACCATTTCATTCAAAGAACAACACTTGAATATTAACTTTTTTATAGTAAAAAAAGTTATATTATAACAATTTAAAATACATGTTATCCATAAATTAGCCTATATTTTATTTGTGTGATGGCAAAGCTGAATTTTCAGCATCATTACTCCAGTCTTCAGTGTTACATGATCCTTCAGAAATCATTCTAATATGCTATATTCTTTTGGTGCTTGCTTAAGAAACATTTATTTTTATTATCATCAATGTTGAAAACAGCTGTGCTGTTTCATATTTTTGTGAAAAACGTGATATTTCTTTCAGGATTCTTTGATGAATGCAAAGTTTAAAAGAACAGTATTTGTTTGAAATATAAATCTTTTTATATCATTTTTAATTCTTTTAAAATATTGCTGAACAGTAGTGCATATGTATGTAGTGATAATAATAATTAGAAAACTTTGAGATGACTTACCGTGTCCTCAGCGGACCCTGCAATGAACATTTCCATTGGAGAAGACGGTTCATGCCCAGTAGGTGAATAAATGCAGACTTTCTCCTCAGGTGTAGTGCTGACTGACTCTGTGTTGCTCCATGTAAACACTTCATCTGAAGCTCGACCAGGAGGCATCGGTCTTCCGGCTCTACTAAGGGCTGCAGCCACTTTATCTGAGGGGTTCTTTGGTCTCTGACCAGGTGATTTCCTTTCTGCGAGCACAGGTGTCATCTGTCTTTCTGTAGGTGTAGGTGGAGGTAAAGGTCCAGTCACTGAATCTAAATCATCTATGTACCATGTCGTGAATCTTGGTCGCTTATCAGTTTCCACTGGAACTGTAAAGTCGGCAGGAACTGATTTATCTGATGGCGCTGGGCTGCAAGAGTATGGCATGTCAGCGACACTGAAATGCTCAGATAATGCAAGACTGGAGGTTTCACTTGTGGTCAAGTTACCTGGACCCTCCAGGTTTCCAAAGAAGACGGAGTCTTGACCTGGTGTCCTGGGATCATCCTGCAAACCCTGCATGGCGTGAGGATGAAACCTGATGTCTGGGACTGACATGCTCCTCCTGTATTTCAGAGGGGTCTTTTTCTTCTTCCCCTGAGCCTTCTTTCCAATCTTCAGATTAAACTTGGCTCTCTCACGGAAATTGGGCCAGCCTTTCTTCTTTTGGTCCATTGTGTTTATGGATGAGACTACACTTCAGCTGAAATTAGACAACTGTCAGGCAAAAGACAAGCAATGGGCGTTAGACAGTTTAAAAGAAAAACCCTAATTATCAAGTTACAAATGAACAGTTTAAAGAATCAAAGTAAGACAATGTGAACTTACACTACAGTTCAAAAGTTTGGGGTCACTAAGATTTTTTTTAAGAAATTAAAACAACATTAAATTAATCAAAAATGTGACATTAAAGTGGCATTAAAGTAAATGCTGTTCTTTTGAATGATCTATTAAAAACGCTGAATAGAAAAAAAAGTGTTGCGTGTCAATATTAAGCAGCACAACTGTTTTCAACATTGATAATAATAATGTTTCTCTGAAGGATCATCATGTGACACTAAAGACTGGAGTAGTGATACTGAAAATTCAGCTTTATCATCACAGGAATAAATTACATTTTACCATATATTAAATCAGCAAGCAGTTATATTAAATTGTAATAATGTTTCACAATTTTACTATTATTATATTATTTTTTCATCACATAAATACAGCCTTGGTGAGAATAAGAGACTAAGTTCAAAAAAAAAAAAAAAAAACTAAAATACCCCAAACTTTTGACCTTTTCTAAAAATGTTGTCAGCTGTAAATTAGCTAGAAAAATTCATTATTTATAGTTTTACACAAAATAACAAGTATACTGCAAAAATACTCCACAGCAAAGCATCCCTGACTTTCAACAGCATTTCTTTTGTCAGCAACAATTTAAATGAGAAATAAGAATATAGAGAATACATATGAATACATTTTTTTTTTCTGTACAATTATGAATTTGCACCATCCTACAGATGAATGTTCAAGAGGTGTGCACATTCTTGTTGATGTAATTGGCAGCTTAAATGATTAGGACAATTTGACAACTTACAGCAGTGAAGTTTGAGACTGCATCATTACTGCAAATAGCTAAATATTCAGGTTGTAGATCAATAGGCTACGTGTACCAGTAGATCAATCATTTATTATGTGTGTACACCAGTAACATCTGTAGCAATATATTACAGAAACAATGTTACCATGAAAAAAGTACTTTAGAACAGGCGTAGAGGCCTTAAGCTCTTACCTCTCTCCAGACAAATTACTGGACGTGTTTTCTTGTAGAAGACATGGCTGATAACAGCATTAAACTTTCACATCCATCTGTAAGTGGCAGTAGTGCTGTCTGCGCGGAGACCTTTCTGCTTGGACCGGTTTGTCTCTCCGGGGCGGGGTTATGACTAGTTCTGCAGCCGTTACCGGAGTTTCGGGTAGTTCGCGTGCATAGCAGCGTTGTGTTTACATTCTTCCTAGATGGTTTAAAATATCAATGAACTGCGCTAAATTAATCTCAATTTACTGGTGTTCATTGACATTTTAAGCTTTGTTTGTATGCATGTAAGCATGTATAATTTGGTTGGTTGCTGGGTTTTTTATGTTTATCTGAAATAACTATTTCTTTTCCAATGCTTCTTGGGATTGAACCTGCTAGGCTTGTATCGCTCTGATATTTATCTGCATGCCAATTCAGTGCCACCTGCTGGATACTTTTCATATTGCATGTATATTGGTCAATGACGTGTGCTCACATTTTGGCTCTATTAGTGATTGAAACAGATTAAACGCAAAACAAAAATGTTTTAAATTTATGAGTTAATAATATATATATATATATATTTTTCTGGGCTTAGTCTTTTGTTTAAATTCCTTATTTGTATTAATAGGCTAGTCCTTAAAAATAAGCAGTGAAGCAATTTAGTGTGTGTGTGTGTGTATATATATATATATATATATATATATATATATATATATATATATATATATATATATATATAAATTTTATAAATACATGGTGCATACACATATTATGTAAATACAAACTTTTATTTGGATGCGAATAATCATTTGACAGCACTAATACATATACATATATATATATATATATATATATATATATATATATATATATATATATATATATATATATATATATATATAAAATGGTTGTCAAACGATTAATCGCATCCAAATAAAAGTTTGTGTTTTAAATGTGTGTGCACGGCGTATAATTATGTATATTTGAATACACACACACATTTGAGAAATAGTTGCATGTATATACTGTATATATATGTGTGTGTGTGTGTGTGTGTATTATAGATAAATATACTTTTTAATAAATATATACATGCATGTGTATTTATAGATACATAATTATACACAATACACACACATAGGCCTATATTATGTAAACACCAACTTTTATTTGGATGTGATTAACCGTTTGACAGCACTAATTTATATACCTGATGTGCTGTAACTTCTTTATTATTAAATTGGCACATAAGTTTTAGGCTGAGTTTTTAAAATAGTTCTATATACTTTTATTTTACTCAGCTTGTTTCAAGAATTTCTCATAAACTTAAAGTGCTTCATACAGCATGCGTATAAAATGGATCATACACTGTAAAAAAGATATGATCAATAAGTTATGACAACATAGCCTATGTTTTTATATAGCTTTAACTCATCAACGTTAAGCAATTTTCAACTTTTTATAAGTTATACAAGATTCCAACTCATTTTTTAAAAGTCAGTTTAATGTAATGTAAGTTGAAATGACTTAAACATCCAAGATGATTTTTTTATATTGTATGAACAAATACATTTAATTTCAAATAACTGTTCTATTTTCTGGTGTATAAGTTTAATAAAAGCCTAAACTAGATCACGGGCAAAATATTAACCAACTTCTGCACTGAAGTTCCATGTGCACTGGCGGTGTGTTTCTCAGAGATGCAGTATGAAGGCACATAGAGTGAGTATTTGAGGGTACAATGAGGTTTTTAATAAAGCGGACAGATTCTAATGTTTGGGACTTCACATGTGGACAAAGTCTACTCAAATTCAAAGAATTGTTCACTTCAGTTTGCACAGAATAAGCGAGAGAACCTATGTTACACAATAAAAGCCAATATCTTTACTTTAGTGAATGCAGAATACAAATTTGTACAACAATCTCTAGCATAATATCTTAGTCATTCAATAAAAAGTTCACTAGAATATTGTATAATGAAGATAAAACAACACATTCAAGGGAAATATAATGCAGATTAACTTAAAGTTCTCTCTCATGTTTTACTCTTTTTTTTGTTTTTGTTGTTGTTGTTGTCGTCCTTTTTTTTTTTTTCCTTTTTTTTGAAACATCTCGTTTCAGTTATGGCAACAAAGTCCAGCTTGTGCCGCCAAACGGTTTGAGCCGCCAAACCGCAAACAGCTTCTTGAAGTGAACTAGTAACTACAAACAATTACCAAATACATAATTCTGATTTAGAAAAGCCATAAAGCAAAGCAGTGTACTCTTGCACAGCAAAGTGAAGAAAGTAAGCAACAAACAATTGTTGTTTCCTCTTTATCCCTTCCTTTCACATTCAACAGTTTGTGATGCAGCACCCCGCACCAAAGGATCGGCCTCCTCCCTTCAGATCTCTTATGTATTTCTCATGTGCATTTATAGGGACCCCTGATGTGAGGGTGATTTTGTTTAGATGAATTCAAAATGTGATGAGTGATATCAGATTTGATTCCGAACACCAGCAACTCTTTGGAATAAGGCTCTAATTGTGCATGTAGCAGAGAAACTCCCTGATTCCTAATCAAGCACTAATGTTGAGTGTTTGTGTGTGCATTCACCGCAGTGTGAAAATCCTGCATGTGTTTAATCCTCAGTGCTTTCAGAACACTGAGCTGGCATTATTGCTTGTCTACCCTGAAAAGCTTTGATTGCGATCAACTCTAAATGATTTTGACAGACATCATAAAATATTCTAATGGGTTTCCAAGTGTTTCAACTCAGCTGAGACAACAAAGCTCGTACATCTGAGATTAAATCTAAAGCTATACCTAAAGCGGTGTTTGCATGGCTCTTGTGGTTGTCATATTTAGTCAGTGTGCCTTTATTTGTTAAAGGGATAGTTCACCCTTTGATGTCTCATTTAATGAATATCGATGAAACATTCTTTAAAATATCTTCTTTTGTGATAGTCATACAAATTTGTCATGCCTTGATGAGTAAATGATGACAGAATTTTGGAGTGAACCATCTCTTTAATATGCAAGCACTTAAGGACAAAGGGTTAACAGTCATTTTCTCATTCATGAACTAGGCAACATTGTATGATTAATGGGCATGTACATAGTATAATATGCATGGTTTTATTTTATATTATCTTCTCTCAATTTTATTTTATTTTTTATTAATAATTCCACTTTCAATGTGAATGCTTTGTGCTCCTGGCTATGTGTGGGTTGGGGACTGCATAGATTAATATCAGCTTATTGCCAGTTGCTGAGGTGCTCAAGAGGGCAAGGGGGATTGTGCACACTGACCGAATACATAACAAATCTGAAAAGGAAAGCATCCGATGGCAAACTTGAACATACAAACTTTTTGTGCAATCCAGTAGCGATATCATGTCCAAGTTTGTTTGCATTGTCTAGTAATTCCATCTTTAGCTGCTGAATCCCCTGACGCTTTGCCACCTGAGGAGCAGTACGGTGTGATGCAAGCCGGAGGCCACTGCTACCAAACAAACAGCCACACATGAAGAGCCCCGCGACGGGGAGATTTGCGCACACACAAAGCAAAACGCGACGCCGGAGAAAGCTACAGCACCCCCCTCTTGTCCAGCAATACAGAACATTGCGACTGATGCCTCCTTAAGGTGTCTCCTTTACATTAGGAAATCTATAGATGAGCCAATTCACAAAATAACTTGAAAGGTGTTCTGTACATAGTATGCATGTAGGTATGAATTAGGGTTACTTAAAGATATGGTATTTACAATTTCTGAAATTAATTTAACAGGGTTTCAATGAAATGAGCTTTCTTAACGTCTGTAAAGAGAAACGTGTCTTGTACTGGATATCGATGAATAGTGCATCTAAGCCGTGATGGGTTAAAGTAGGCAGTGTGTTCAGCAGCTGCAGGCTAATCCCTCACAAAAACACTTGTAAGAAATGCAACCATATTTTTTCTTAGCATGACGAGTATCATTTTACAAAACAAAATAGACAGCTGAGCCTGAATCATAGCTCTGTTGTTACAATTTCTTATGGACAGACATTCACCACCATTAAAGGGTAAACGACCCAAAAATGACCTTCTTGGACAAAAAACACTTTGATTATTACCAGTAATAGTCAGATTTGAAGAAAGTACAGTATAGTTAACAAAATAGTAAATATTAACCAGTGAATACTCTACTTAATAAGGATCTCGCCTTGTAAACTTGGCAGTAATCCACAAAAATATACTTTTTCTTGAATCTGGTGAAGGTACAATACATACGTACTTACACCAAAAGTGATATATATTAAAGTTGCTATGTACATAACAAAAGAAAAAAAGGTTTGGCTCAAATCTTTAATTTACAAACAGAACAGCAAGTGTTCATGGCTTTAGATATCGTTTCAAGATCTGCTTTGCATGTTAATCGTTTTCCAAGGTTTGTAACAACGCACACTATGACAGAACTAATATGAAACAAACATCGAGAGATAAATGCTGAAAATTCCCAACCTACAGTACGACAAAATTACATAGAGGCTTTGGCTTGCGTTACCATTGAGTTGTTGGAGCTGCATGAATGTACAATGACGGCTACCTTTTCTCTTCCTATTTATTAAAAACGGCAAAAAAAAACAAAAAAAACATTTTAATTGACAACCAGTCTAAATTTAGAGACATTTTAATTTTTTGACTTTGACTTAATGTCTTAACTGAGGTGAGATGTGATCTCATTTTAGATACAAGCCTTCCCTCATAAAAAAAATAAAAATAAAAATAAAATAAAAAACTGATTGGAATCTATCATCAAATACCTTTAAATAAATTAATAAGTGATATACTTCATATAAGGGCGAGTGCAGATACAGATTGTTTAATACATGAGCCCAACAGACAGGAGCCTTCAGACAGAAAGCCGCCCCTAAACTTTCTTTGATTGTTTGTAAATTCAACAGCGAAAACAGCTACAAGTGTCAAACTGCACCAGTGACAACCATTATTGAAAATGTTTTCTTCATACATTGGACTCTTGCACAATGCAATTTGCATCAAGTACCTGATAACACCTGTTTTGTGAGTACACCATTCATTCTGACTGCTCGACTTGAGAATTTCTCTCTATCTCCTCTCATCTGTTAAATTCCGATATGTCAGGACATTTTCGATTTCTTTCCCCGTCCACCTACTTACAAAAAAAGTGAAATGACATTAAATTATAACAATAGAATAATAACAATAATGACCCTCCCTGTTGTCATTCCTCTCTCCCTTTCCCCCTGCCCAGCCCTGTGTGTGACTGACTGGCTGTCAAGCTCCAGACAGCTTTATGTCACCCAGGTGTCCATGCGCATGCGCTTGACCGTGGGGCTCTCCCTCTCTTCGCCCCCAGCGGCTGGTGGTCGACCCAGGCCGAGAGGAGAGTGGAAATCGGGCCTGTGATCCTCTCGGTCGCTTCCATCATAGGAGGAGCAGGAGGAGCTGAGGCTGTCGACGGGCGAGCGGCCCATGTCTGGACGGCCAGAGGGAGGCTGCTGCTGCTGGGGCGGGAACCCGGACGGGGTGACGCGCTCACGTGGAGGAGAGATGGGCTCGGATTTAATGTTGACATTCTGGCTGGTGTTGATGGAGAGATTTGAGCCCTGAGGTAAGTGGCCGCCACTTCTGAACAAAGAGAGGAAATTACAAAATGACAAATTAGTACAAAATGCAAACAATTTACAATAAGGTTTCATTTGGGTTACACTTTATTTGGTGACATTTTATTTTACAGTGTCCTTGTTACATATGTTACATGTACTTACCATAGTAATAACAGTAAATTATGCATAATTACATGTAACTAACCCTCAACTAAGCCCTAATTCTACTCTAACCCTATAGTAATTACATGTAGTTAATTAATATTACTCAGTACTTAAATATATAGTTACACTGTAACAATGACACCTTCAAATAAAGTGTAACCATAAAGTGTTACCTTTATTTGTTAACATTACTTACTACATTAGTTAACATGGACTAAGAATGAACAATACCGCTACAGCATTTATTAATCTTAGTTAATGTTTAGTCAACATTTACTAATAAGTTAAAATCAAAAGATGTATTTTCAACATTAGTTAATGCATTGTGAACTAACATGAACAAACAGTTGTAATTTTATTAACTAATGTTAACAAAGATTAATAAATACTGTTAAAAATGAATAGCTCATTGTTAGGTAACTAATGTTAACAAATGAGACATTAAATTGTAAAGTGTTAACCATAAAACCATATACACACATGTATGTGTGTATATATACACACATACATGAACTGCAAAAGTTATGTGCAACTATGCGATGCTAAAATAGAGACCGAGATAGCCCAATAATGATATCCCACCCTCCATCTGTTTACTCAATGGCGCTTGCAGCAATAACAGCACCTGAATCATTTTAGAGGGTGGTATCTAATTAGAGCATGCCTGGCAGAATGTCAAAAACAGTTCACTAATGTTTGGATGGCACAACCACTGCGTTTAAATGAAAGCTTTCATTCACAGGCTCTGGAAACATTTTAGATTCATTTTTTCTTGTCTGTGAGCCATGCACTCTTCTGTTACAGTGAAACTATACAGACATACAAGTATATAAATGTATAGTACTCTATAACTCAGTTGTTTTGTTATCTATCTATCTAAAAATAAAAAAATAAAAGAAGAAGAAGCAGCAGCCTATTTTAGGACCATTAAGATTTAATAAATGGTGACATTACTTTCATGATAATTAAAATGTATAGTGCTTTATAACTCAGTTGTATTGTTATCTATCTATCTATCTATCTATCTATCTATCTATCTATCTATCTATCTATCTATCTATCTATCTATCTATCTATCTATCTATCTAAAGAAAAGAAAAAGAAAGAAAGAAGCCTATTTTAGGACCATTAAGATTCATTAGATGGTGACATTACTTTCATAACAATTAAGCATGTTGTCCCTGCCATTATGTGTGCTGATGTCTTCCATTTTTTTAAAATGTAATTCACATTATTTATTTATTTTTATTTAAATGAGTATAAATACCATCATGATAAATATTTTTCAAATTAGCTTTAAATAATAATAAAAAATCTTAAGGTCCGTAAAATAAAATAAAAATTCTCTCTAAAAAGGGTGTGTGTCATTTGTGGGCGTTTATTCTACAAATAAAATAAAATAAATAAATAATTTATTAAAGAAACAAACAAACAAATAAATACAATTTAATAAATAAATTCTGGCTCAGTATTTTTAAAACAAGATGCATTTACTTGAGAAGCACAATGACACAAAATATTAAGATATGACCTATAAGATATTTTTTTAGGAAAACATAACAAAAATCTGCATATCACTA
Source organism: Paracanthobrama guichenoti (assembly GCA_018749465.1). Taxonomy (NCBI): domain Eukaryota; kingdom Metazoa; phylum Chordata; class Actinopteri; order Cypriniformes; family Gobionidae; genus Paracanthobrama; species Paracanthobrama guichenoti. Next base: position 1,676,612 of record JAGHMJ010000663.1, read on the forward strand.
GAGGTTTGTCTCTAGTATTATAACATTAAAAAAAAAAGACTTCAGTTTTAAGCAAAATATGGTTTTTATATTGTTTTATTTAAATGTGTAGAGTTCCATTCTGCTTTCTACAAAATAAAAAAATGAAAAAGTATGGCAACTAAGAAGGCATTTGACCTCATGCCCTGGCACATTTGTTAGTGTTCTGAAAACCTGTGTGTGTGTGTGTGTGTGTGTGTGTGTGTGTGTGTGTGTGTGTGTGTGTGTGCTTGTGTGTGTGTGACTGCACACATCTATGTTACTCACACCAGCGAGCTGAGAGCAGCCTGGCCCAGTTGATGCTGTTGCCATGCCGACATTGAGCCTATAGAGAGCCCTGGAGAGCCAAAGCCTTGCAGAGAGGAGAGCTCAGCACTGCTCAGGGAGTATTCTAGAGCAATACAACACAACAACAATCAACAACAGAGTTTATGAGTCACTCAAACACCTCTGCACTCACACAGCAGAGCGTTTCAAGTATTTTGTTAGGTTTATTATTGAGCTCGGAGTGTCAGGAAATGTAGGGTCTTCCTCTTTTTTATTAAGCCACTCATAGAAGAATTCAAATTAAATCAACTCATGAATGAATGAATGCATGCATTACAAAGCAAAGAATTACTGTAGGAGTGTGCGTGTGTGTGTGTGTGTTTATACTCACCAGAGTTGTAGGCAGTGGGCATGCCTGAGTAGACCAGGCCTTGTGGTGGCAGACTCGGGGTGGTGATGGAGACCACTGGTGTGGCCAGAGCCTGGGTCGACTGGGAACTGCTTATCCTCTGAGTGTTCTGCACACAGGACCAAATACACAAAGTTAATGAGATAGAAATCCCATCACAGACATGCATACAAACTCTATCCAACCATGTGAAGCCCTGTCTTTAGAGTAGTGTGATTTGGTGGAAATTATGTGGTAATACCATTTTACACCAATAAGAGGCGCTGCAGATTCATTCTAGAAATAAAATCAAAATGTTTGCAGGATGCTATCAGTTAAACAGCTTTAATTCAGAACCCCCTGGACAATATAAGAAAATATCATATAAAAAGTAAGACACTACAGAATGCCTTCTAAACATGGTATATCTGTGTACAAGTTCACTGCTAAGTTTTGACCTGAGTTGAATTAAGCATAAGAATATATTGGAAAATCAACAAGAAAAATCAAACACCTATGAAACTCTCTTATGGGACCTGAATTTGATTGATCAGAACAGAACTTTCTTCAGTGTGACACAGTTTTAAAATTGCTTAGCGGTTGCTCAGGTTCCACTTACTGGAAATGTCAGTTTGGAAATCATGTTCGTTTCTACTAAAGATGTTTCTACTAAAATACCTTAAAACTAAAAACAAATGTTGACATAGCAAGAGTATAGAGCTATAATATTACGAGGAAATGGTAGAATTTTCTAAGAAATATTTGAGTTTAAATTTAACCGTTTGATCGAAGACTTTATCTTGATAAATCAATTTGAGACATTGTTGTGATCTTTTCTGAAACTCTGGAGAGATGCATGAGATAAATTTAGTGTTTTTCTCAAGAGAAAAATGAGAGGCAGTAGACCTAAGGAAACGTCTTAAATTGCTCTCCATTTAATGCCGCTGCTGTCTAGGAGACACAACTGATATTAATATTAAAGAGAGTTTATTTACTGGATACTGTAATGTACTGAATAAGGTAAATCTCTAATCCAAGTAGCATCCAGCATGCAGTGAAATTAAACAGTCACCCCAAGCCAAACATGTGGACATGCAGTATGCAAACACACAAACACACACTCGCTGTATATTCTATCCCCTAACCCATCACAGATGATATTTTGTCCCCATAACATAAACCTGAACCACACACGCACACACGCACACACAAATAACTTAAAAAATGAATATTCATTTTGCTCAGTTTTACATTAGCTGAGGTAGATGAATATTCAATCTACATTTGTTTGAGAGGGACATTAAGTCTATCAACTAATGTGGAATATAGATGCTACAGAACAGTGGTCTTTCAATATTGTAAAATGCATTCACATTACTTTCTTTTGCTAGTGAAAATATTTTCTCTAAAGGCATTTGGCGTTCTCCTCGACTGATGTCATCATTTTGGACTCCATTTCATTTTAACATCATCATAAGTAAAGCAATCACTGCCCTGGCCAAAAAACAAGAAACATGAGAGAATAAGAATTTGGGTAATACTCAAATATGGTGACTGCTAGAACTTGTTTTATGTGGATTGTGTTTCTTAACATTCTGCTCTGATTGATCTAAGCTTTTATGTTGCTTTAATAATAAAAGTAATACCATTGGTGAGGTCTTGGGGGAATATTAAATAATTACTAATGATTGCATCTTTGGGGATTCTGTGGATTCATAATTTTCCTTTTCTTCTTCAAATACACCCACAGCACTCTTCTTTTAGCACAAACACATACACATACACATACATTTCGGAACATACTGTGGCTCTTTAAAACTTCCTTAAAAAGGCTCAGTACATGCAGTGTGAGTCACACACAACGCAGACCAGACATCCACACAACACTCATGAGTTCATCCAGTTCATGTTGGGTTTAGTGTACCTTCATCGCAAGCAGTGGAATCATCTCACTAAGCTGAGTGTGGCTCTGCCAGTTAAAGCAGTGTGATTTTAAAACCAAACTCAATGCTGTATCAGTCTTCTCAAGGCATTCTGTGAAACTCACCAGCTCCATCTCTTCCTCCTCCGACTGCTTCCAACAGAAAAGAGCAGACGATGCTGTCAGTAAAGAGCCAGGTGGCAGACCTAAGCTGAGCAGGTCTCACCAGGACGTGCCTTTAAAACTAACTTATTCAAATTCAGAGACTGAAGCATGAACCGAACGCTGCCTCGGGTTACTTGCAATAAAACTGGAAATTCAAATTCGGAGTCAAATTCAAATGAAAAGTCAAATTTGTTGGCACTAAATACACAACGTTTTCATTCCTCATGTCCATGTGGTTTGTACAACACAGCAATTAGGTGCAAAATGCTAAACAAAGGGAGAGTAATAGTGGAGTAAGGATAGTAGTAAAGTAGTAGGGTTTTTAAGTCCTTAGGGGACAAAAATCATTGAGAAGCTTGACCTCACGGCTAGAATGTGCTTAACCTTTCACCTCAGACACTCATCCATACATGAGCTTGTGTGTCCAATAGCTCCATCAATCATTTTGCTTCCATTGGCACAGTCCTCGACTTGATTTAATTGATTATTTACAAGAGCGGAATAGTAAACACTAGATTAAATGAGAGGTAGAAAATGTAGCTAAGAACATGTGAGAATTTAAGAACTAAGGAATATATTTATATATATATATATATATATATATATATATATATATATATATATATATATATATATTATATATATATATATATATATATATATATATATATATATATATATACACATATACACACACACTATTAGCCGGAAATAAAGTTGTAATAAGTTCTGTCTGTCTGTCTGTTTGTGTATATATATAAAAATATACATAAATATGTGACATATACAGTCAAACCAAATATTATTCAGACACCAGATATAAATGTAACTGTGACATATTATACACAAATTCTTCATACAGTGGACTACCAGTAAAATTGATAATTATTCAGACACTTTGACCTGAGCATGTTTTGCTGAAGTGTTTTTCTTTGATTGCTAAAGCGACCTTTTACACCACAGACTGAACAAAATGAAGCATTGCTTGGTAATTGGTTGACCTGAATTGGTATTATCTAATTGTGTACTTAAATTTAACAGCTGACAGCTGATTGGTTGATTGTAATTTATTACATACTTTTCTATCAAAGTTATCTGACATTATCAAGATGAATTTGTTCTGACACAGTTTAACTCTTTAACAGAGTTCTTGTCATATTTTATTCCCATTTTGTAAACTATAGTGAATAAACTGTGATAATGAGAAAACATTTTGGGGTGTCTGAATAAATTTTGGTTTTACTGTATAAATATGCACAGTATATATATATATATATATATAAACACAAACTTTTATGTTAGATGTGATAAAACCGCAACAAATTTATTTGACAGCACTAATATATATGGGATATATACATATACAGTAAGAGACACTGTAATGCCATAAAAAAAAAAAAAAGTTACATATAGGCCAAAAGTGTTGAGCAAAAAAAAAAAAAAATGTATCTCGATATATCATTTAGTACTTGAAAGTTTTGCTCAATACTTCTGGCCCAAATGTAACCAGTTTTTCTTCTTCTTCTTCATCTTAATTTTTCACTTTCGAAAGTAAAAATGCATATGCATATATCCCTTTGTTCGAAGCCAGCTGACAGCATGGAGTTGTACAGTATTGAGGACGCTGAGCTTTCTTCTCAGTAGTGCCAGGCCAGTGCTGTCTTAATACCAGCACTCAATCAATAACAGTGGGGAGACACGACAAGGGCGACAAGATATTATCTGGCTCACACTATGGGCTTCTGATTAAGCCTTCATCCCCACTCTGTCACACTGCGATGTGATTAATTTAATACCATTATGTTCTAATGACAGCCTGTCTGCAGGCACACTCACAGGCCCTGCCTTAGTCTGTCTGTCTGAGGCAGTTCATTCACTCACACACACACACACACACACACACACACACACACACACACACACACACACACACACACATATAAAAGGACACTCTCCATAAACGCAAATATACACAAATGAATAATCCTCTGGGCTCCTTACTACTGATGACTTCAGATGCCATGAGCTTGGCATGTGGGATTTGTTTTGATTCATGGTGGGTAAGAAACTGTACCGCTTCCAGATGCTGGCGTGGTATTCCATACACTCGTATATTTACACTGAGCTAAGAGAGCCCTGTGTAACCCCAACTCTATTTACCAAACAAGATTCTGTGCACATGCAGTGCTATAGAAGAAACCGAGCAGCTTCTACAGCTGAAACGAACAAATTATTGACCATATTTAAATATAATAATAATATTCTTTATTTCCGCTTCCCATTTCATATTGTAGTGATTAATGAGGCTGACAGCTGGGTGTAGCCTCAGGTGCTGAATGTGGCCAGAGCTCTCTGCACCTTAATTATAATCATTTGAGAGGCCCTCTAATTTCTAGATGAATAATAGAAGGAGTGAGGGTACCTGGATATCGGATATTTCACTCCGTTGCTCTGCTTGTTGTGTAGCTGACACCGTTTCAGTTTAATTTCACTGTCATTGAACTGATCTAAAGACCATAATTTCACTCCAAACGCTTGCGTGTGCTGATCAACATTGATTTGGAGGAACAATCTTGTGGATGTGTGAATGCAGAATCAATTCTTTTATACTCACCAGGGGTGGCATCATGCCCTTGCTGGATGGGGGGATGACGACTCTCAAGTCTGGCTTGCGGCTACCAATGCCCATGTTGCCCCCCGGTGGCGGCGGTGACTTCGCAGGCATGACTTTACCCAGTCCGTTCCCGCTGGGTGTACTCAGAAGCCCCGGCGAGACCCTCTGGTTAACGAAGCCGTTTCCTGCTGAGACACACATATGGGCGAAAAGCATCATGGGATTGTGCTCTAATCAACCAATCCCCAACAGCTATCAGTCGATTGGACGACATGCCATTTCCCAGCTGCAGTTGCAGAATCTCATAGCACGCAACGTTAAGCGTTCCCGACCCTCTGGGAAAGTTCTAGTAATTATCCCAGACATTAACGAAAATAAAACATAAATTTTGAAATTGATGAGCCTTTGGTTCTGTTGGTGTACAATAGCGTCAAAGCTGTCTTTGTGTGTCCCAGGATGAGGAAAGCAATTCAGTTTAACAAATGTAGTGTGACTTGAGCTCTTTAAGAAGGAATGGCTAAAGTCATTACAACTGAGTGCAGCCATTCACTGCTATCAAAGGCAATTAAAGTGCCATTTTGGAGAACAAATCTAAAAACTTTGGTGGAGTGTCAATGGTATGTTTACATCTGCTGAACTTTGCCATTCCTAGTTTGAAACTGAACTGCAGATACTTTTATTGGGAACTTTCTCCTGCTGAACGGGATGCATTCAAAATTTGCATGTTAAATGTTAGCACATGCGGCAATGACCCCAAAAAGCACAACGAGAGGAACCCAGTGTGACTGAACGGCAGCCTGTAGAACATCAACAACAAATACTGAAAAGTTTGAGCGCGGATGATGCCATCACATGAGAACGAACAGGCTAATCCATCAAGTCTGCACCTGACTGACCTCACACCCGTATACTATATATATTGCGGGTTTCTGGTTTCATGTGAACGTCAGAGCTTTACAAAGATGTCTTTCTACCATCTGCTGGCTCACATTGTTAGCAAGTTCCTTCACACAACCATCTAAAATATTCTCTAACAATCATGGGTCATTTACTCACACAATGTGTAACCTCCAAAGACAAACACAGGAATTACAATTGGCCGACATTCAAACCCAAAAGCACAATCACCCCTAAGGTCTCTGTTTCAATGTTTTCTCTCGTCAGTATGAAAAATGCTGAGCAACTAAACAACAACCATCAGGCAAACAAGTGCAATGTCTTCTGGTTTCGAGAAAAGGTCCATTTCATTTCCATTTGCTTGGAACTGTGCATCCAGCAATGTCATTTCCGTGTGTTTTCACCATAAAAGCAGCTTGATTAAATGTTAGTCATGGGGCTTTTTCTGTCCCCCACCCAATGCTCATTTCCTGTGGGGGCTTGCTATGGGACAGCGAGAGAGAAAGCCATCATCAGAGAGACAGAAAGCAGAGACCTGCACTTACTGTGTCTCTGTTAAAACACGCCTCTGCTGAGAGGGAGCTCAACTTTTAATATACACTTTTTATTTTTTGGCCATTTCTATGTACAGAAATACTCATAAACAGACAAGAAACAATTGAGAGAAGTGGGTTCGGAAAATGATCCAAGCGAGATCTGAACTAGGGTCACCCACACATAACATGTCGGTACAAGTGCACTACTCACCAGGTCATGTCTCAGACAATCTACTCAGAATTTTATTCTCAGATTGTAAGAGAACCTCAGTTGAAGCTAAATCTGCATGCAGTTATGTGTGTTCACTAACTTACAAAACTCAATGAATAACACCCACCTAACTTGGATTAGCAAAGAAAAGCAAACCTATTTTTGCAGGTTGTAATTAAAAACTTGAGCACTGCATCAACGGTTTCATCAATTGTCTGGGAACAATAAATACCTTTGATGAAACTTGGCAAGTAGAAAATTAACATTTATTCATTTTGCAGATGCTCTTATCCAAAGTGACAGAATATATATATATAGGGGTGTAACGGGTTAGGGGTGTAATGATTCGATACATATTACGATACTGAACTCACGATACAATATTATTGCAATACTCCAAGACATATGGTAAAAGGTTCATAAAAAAATATACTGTAGATTAAAATGCTAAATTTGGGATTACATTGAGGGAGGAAATGAATAGTTTTGGACTTGGTGCTGGTAACTCAATGCACAGGACAATGGTGACACCAGAATAAAAATATTCATGATTCTGAAGCTGAAAATACAGAAATATTTTAGAAGAATATGCTTGCGCACTGTCACTGACTAAATATATTTAAAATAATATTAACATTAATACCACAATAATACCACTTTTTACTGGTAACAAAAGACATTTGGCATTATCAGGACCCACAAATATTGCCCATTGCATTATTATACATTATATATAGTAGTTTAATGTAGTACAGACACTAAAATGTTGTAAACTTTATTTTTTTTCCCCTCACACAGTAATTTTTATTTTGGGTGAACTATACACAATACAGATTGGCACTATCCATGGTACATATTGTTGCATTTTTGTATTGAAATATATTGTAACACGATATATTGTTACATCCCTAATATATTATATATATATATATATATATATATATATATATATATATATATATATATATATATATAACTGCATAATTTGCATAAATTCCCCTCCATAAAATAGCATTTCATATAATTATAAATAAATATATATAAAATTAAATGCATAAATATAATCTGCATTATGTAATACTTTGATGGCTAATGTGGAAAAAGTACTAATAAGGAATGCGTGTGACTTAACTTTTGGATAGTACTGTAAATGTTTATTCAATTGACAGGAAATATAAGATGAATGTTAGCACTGGAGTGTGTGAACCTGCAGTGAGAGGGAGGAAAATATCTTGTAATTACTGTAAAAAAGCACAGCGGCAGTGCATTACTCTGATAATGATCAAAAGGAGGGAGGATGATATCATTACGTTGAAATGCTCCCAATTTCTGAAAAAGGCGCCTGTTCTCAAAAAGGCGGAATGTGTAACTGAGGCCCTACTGAGACATAAGCTGCTCTCATTCTGAGCTGTAAGCAGTGTCCCCACCCCTCTCGCTCTTAAAACACCATGTCTATGTAAGTCCCACATTGAATCCTCTCATACCCAACAGAGTGAACCCAGAGCCACAATTCCTAAATGAACACACAATACAGAGGAGTAATGCCTTATTACATCGCTGTCTTGAACAATGCTGCTTACCCTCATAAAATAAGTCTCTCGCTCAGCTCTGAGTAATGCATGATCCTTTGGGAGCATGGTTGCATAATGACCTGCTTTTACAAAACAAATAATTTGTTTCTTTTCAGAGCAAGGCTGTTTTGATAAAAAGCACCAGATAAGTCCTAACCATTTATAAGTCATCATTACCTTGAGCAACATGGTGTCTTCAAAGGGGCAAAGTATGCATGAATGAGAAAAGACTAATGGATTTCAGAATCAAAGCTTTGCTTCCCTAATAGATTAAGAGGAACAGAGTCCAAATTCTAATTATAGTCTTAATTAATGAGGCTGAACAGTACCTCTTTAACGGGTGCAGCCATATTGTTTTGGCTCCGGAAATCATGTACAGGAACAATGTGAGCTGGGAAAAGAGTTCCAACTGCTGGTGCCAAAAGATCCAATTCATATTTTACTTGGAGAACCCTTTTGTACAAATAATAAATATAATTTGTAATGCCTCCATGAAGAAAAAAAGAAAAGAAAAGAAAAAAAGACTGGTAGCACTGGATTGGGATGGCGTGGACCTCAAGATATAGTGAAGTAACCGGCACATAAACACTCTTTAAAGAAACCAGCCTATAGTTCTTCAGTATTAATGAAGGAAGCTGTGCAGCTTCTAGGCACATTGCATAACAGAGATACAACTCCAAACAAACCCCTTTTCTTTTTTTTTTTTCTTTTTTTTTACAGAGAAGGTCCCGAAGCACATCCGTGTATGCTGCGTTGTACTCAAAACTGAATTCGAGATCGCCTCAAAGATCGGCTCATCAGATTGCTAATTGATGCTCATCAAAACACGAATCATGTATTTCTGGAACCATTACGTTTGCATCACTTCCTCTTTGTGCACAATCACGCACTGTGAACTTTGCCATAATCTGCAAAGCTGAGAATTTGCTCTTGTCAGCTTGAACAAGGTGTCTTTAACACATCAACTAGTAGTGCCAATTTTTTTGCAATGCACTAATTGAATGTGTGGGATCTGCTCTTCTAATGTATCTGCCACACTTCTGCTATCCCATGATGAAAGCACATCTAACTTTACAAGACTTCATATCGTTTGACTTTTAATTAAATTAAGATAGTTGCCAAACCAGCAACTTTGCTGCTAGAACACAATATAAATGGCAAATTAGCTCTTTAATACATAACACTCTACTATTATTAGAAAACACAAGGTCCTAACATGTTCGGTACACCCAGTTATCCAACTCTGAAGCACAATCCCTTTGACAGACCTAAGAAGTGGTGCTGTTAAGATGGAGATGATCGAAAGATATCTCGGATCAAAGGAGACTGAGCACAAAGCATCAAGGACTTGTTCACCTTCTGGAGTTGCGGGCTCTTCAGCCATAAGTGGTCGGGTGGGTGCTGGGCTGTCTCCATTCTTCCTTTATGTACACAAATAAACACACGGACAGGACAGATGTTGACGTATGCTAGGACTGACAGAAAAATGTAACAAAATCTGAAGGGTACTCTCTGCAGGACTGATAATGCCGAGTTGCTTCATTCAGGCTTAAAATGTACTAAACTTGTGATCTTTCGCATTCAGATTTCAGTTACCCTACTGTACAGCAAATAAATAGAATTAATTATTAATTTAAAACAATAATAATAATAATAATAATAATAATAATAATCATAAAATAATCAATAAAATAAATAAATGAAATTGTGTTATATTTTGTATAACGACTGCTAAAGCCCGGGTCTGGTTCGATTAGAAAAATTCACAATGTGGGAAGAGAGATTTTTCTCTTGCGTCAATAGAAAAACAGTGCCAATGATTTGTTAGTCAACAACGAGATCTGGGTAATTTGACAGAAACTAGGCCTTCTGTTCCACGCACAAGTCAACAACAAAATAAAATCTGAAACGAAGATGATCCGAAACCAAATATTCTGCTGGAAGCGTGCTGAGCTTCCATATCAGAGAACTCTGAGAGGAAACTAAGCCATTTTGTTTCACAGTGCTGATGATTCATCCTGACCTCCAGCAACTGTACATAGTTAGGTAACACCGAATTGCTTCAAAAGAGAAAGAATCGTGCTACAACACGAGCCTGATATTTCACGAACAAAAAGATTCATTTGCACCCCAGCTGGGCATGTCAACATGATGAAAAAGATTTTTTTCCCTAAAGAGGAGAGCCGGTGTATGTGCTTGGATTAACGTTTGGATCCTCTTCACCATTCCTTTGGCTTAGCTGGTGATCAGAGCATTCCGCTGAACTCATTCAGGCAATATGAGGTCGCTCTACACAGGGGAAAGAGCAGAGGAAGTGTGCTGCGAGCTGCATTCCTGCAGGGTCTGCTCTGAGATGTCCCTGCTCTCCCTGTGCCTTCTGCTTGTGAAAAATCAGAAGTATGCAAGGAATGGCCATCTGACAGGAGCACTAAAGTGGTTCCTCTCCAAGGCAGCCACGCTGGTCGAGGCTGTTTGGAACAAACAACAGCTGCGCTATGTGATCAGAGAGCCAAAGGCTGCGCTATGTGACACCAGAGCCAAAGTCCTGAGACCTCTGGGCACACGCTCCTTGCCACACCCCATAATGCCACTGTCAACTAGGCACTGTACGTCCAGTACCTTAAATACACCCCATATACCCAGATACAGGCCTGGCCGTGACTAAACCTGTAGCCCCAAATGATTCAAATGATTTAGAAGTGCACATTATAGTTACGATTAGGGTTAGGGTTTGGTTTAGGGTTAGTTACTTGAAATTATACATTATTTAATTATTACTATGGTAAGTACATGTAGTAACGCTGCGTAACTACATTACCTTAAAATGTATTTAAAATAAAGTGTTGCACAAAAGTATATTAATTAATAACAAGCTTAAACATTAAAAATATTTCTCATAGCATTTCTCTCCCAAAGTCAAAACTGAGCACTAGTCTGGCACTAGCGATGATGGCAAAGACGACAGCATTCCCATGGGCAGTACAGGGTGCCATCCCTGCACACATTCACACACTCCATTTCTCCATCACTCATCTGCGACAGTTTCACAGGACTGCACCCGCTCTCTCTGAGCTATACTTTGCTTCCCCCTCTCACTTCTGCTGCGATCTGTGTACCCATAGGAAACATCTTTGCACCCACTCGGTGAAAAAATGGAGGTTATATTAGTACCGTACAGTGCGGGTGAATAAAATAATTGTCCATTAAACTAATCAAATATTTAAAATGTAATATATATTTAAACTGATGACCTTTGTCACCTCATAATAAAATACTTTCCCAATGCAAACTTATAAAGACTTCATAAGATTTGATAATAAATGTATTTATTAATTACATTTTATATTTAGAATACATAATTTTCATAATTCTCCCAGAATGCATTAATATATTTCATTATTTATTAATATTATTTTTAATTTAAATTATATATATATATAAGACTTCATAAGATAAAAATGTAATAAAAATGTAATAAATAATATACACACACACACACACACACACACACACACAAAAAAAATACAAAATATATAATACATTTATATTTTAACATTTGATAATAAATGGATTTATTAATTTTTATTTATAAAATTATTTTATTCATACATTTAAAAGATATAATTTTTCACAATACTCCCGTAATTTATTATATTATAATACGTTTCATTATTTAATCATATTTTTCATTAAAACGTATTTAATTAGTTGAAACAAAGTGTACATATTTTGTTCATGTATTATTCTACAATACCATGTTAAAATTCTTTTAAAATATTGAATTCTGATTGAAACGGTGTAGGTATTTTTGCATTATGATATGGCACTAATAAGCTAAGGGTGTCATTTTTATGTATCAACATCCTTGTTTCAAATCTCTAAATATTGATTCTAAAGAGATACTCTATCGCACTACTATCGCAAAAGGACTATGCTAGTGGGGACTGGCTCAGTAATGTCTGACAATTATTCAAAAGACTGATGAGAGGCATCGGGTGCATAATAGCAATGAATTCTACTCCATGTTACTGAAAAAGTACTCTGAGGTATTCAAAAACTAAAAGGCTCTGAGTGCTATACTGTATATGATCTCATAGGAGCCAATATTATCTCCCACTGTGTACATTCAATCAAGAGAGTCTTGGACATTTAGCACTCAGTAAGAGGATGTCCGTGTATGTGTATGTAGTTGGCAAAAAGATGGTTAAATACCACCTGTCTCTGCCTCTCACTGCCACAGAATGCTTATGACAGGTTGCCTGGTCATTGTGCACAACAGTTGTAGAGGGATGTCATGGCCCGAATGCTTGCAGGGTTCTGCTGGGTCAGGCATTTAGCAGGCTTACGCCTGCCGTATAAGGACTGCCACAGTACTAGGAAAACAGATGCACCTGTCAATAGGGGGAAGGAAACTCGAGGGGGCCGGGGGGGAGGGAGACAGGGGGTCGAGGACTTAAAGGAAATGCTGAGTTTATTTACCTGCCTGTCTGAATCAGCTGCTGGAACAGTTAACCGTTTCATACACACATAGACACAAAGACAAAAATGTACTTCTTGCTGAGGCCGTTTACACCTGATAGTAAGCGTTTTGGTCGATGGGATCACAAGAAGATGAGGGAGACGCATTCCCGTTTACACCTGGTGTTTTAATCGGTCTCTTTTGTCCACTTTCAACCACTTCTGTCCTGATTTATTTGAGGGGAGGGTCTATGGACAGGTAAATGTATGGGTTTTTTACGGAGAACAGCAGCTTTCGTTTCTGCTCTGATAAACGCAAGACCACGCTGAACATGGTGAGTGCATGTTAGAAATCAGGAATGGTGAGAGAAAATTGTGCTTGGCACGTTTTTGGTCTTCAAACCAAAGTCAGATCTTTAAATCCTGCACGCTTCCCATAATGTTTACGCATTAGGTCGGTAAGCAGAGAGTAGGCAACCTTTTGTGGCTGTTCGACTACACTATGAAAGCAATCTGGTCAAATGTGTTTATGACTACCTCTGGAAGTGGTCGAAAGTGGACAAGCTCAAAAAGAAAAAACAGCAACCCAGTTTTAGACCCATTTACACCTGTATTTAGCATTGTGCACTTGTGACCCGATTAACCAAAACACATATTAATACCAGGTGTAAACAGGGACTAAAATGCATCTAATCTGCACCTGCACTATATATAATGTTTCTGGTTAACTTTTAAGGTCCGGATATACTCACAGCTAAAATTACATTTTTGTTCTTTGATTAGGGGTAAAAAGAAGTTTGAAATACCTTAGGGAACATAACGAATCCACCCACAGTGCTAGAAAGCTGCAGATTTCCTTGCAATAACAAAATAATCATGCAGCAAAAATGCCTGGTGAGAAAATCGCAGTTAAGAAAGCATCTGATCATAGCAACGTGGATATGTTTGCAAGTCATGTTTGTTGAAATAGAACTTTATACAATAAACTGCACAGGCAGCTCTGAAGCAAACCTCGATGGACTGAACAGAAGAAATGAACCAGAGAAAATTTCTATGTCTAAGAAGGTGGCGCCCGACAGCACACTTATCAATTAAATAGCCACAGACCAATGGTAGTTTGAAGGTGTTTACCAGCCAGAGCGAACTTTTCTAGAAAGTTTGTCTTGGCAGAACTCCAAATTAACATAGTTTTGGCCTGATTATGCTTAAAATGACATACATCAGTTCATTCTTTGATTTTGCTTGAAGTATACCAGTGCCAAGTTTTCCAGATGAAAAAAAACAGCAAATTAGGGCAGGAGGAATCTTCAAGATCATGTAAGAGAGCATGAATCTCACGGCCTGTTGTTCTAGCAGTCATGCTCTTGTGCTTGGATGCTTTGTAATGTTGAAAAAGTAGCCCTGGTCTACAGCTGACATAGACAGAGCGGCCCACTAGAGAATGGAGGCAACCCTTGTATTTGTAACTGTCAGGGAGAAACAGTTGGACACATGACCTTGTGTGCGTCCTTGGTGACTTGACAGTGTGTGTACACACAAGCAGCAGGACAGAGACTCTTGCAGCTGCCGCCATTTTCCATCATCACATGACTGTTTACACCCGCTTTATCAAACACCCGAACCCACAAGTCAGCACTGGCACAACTTAATGCTCTTCCATCTGGGTGTAAAAATGCAGCTCAGTGGCCTGTGACACAACCTCATGAGGTTTTCTGCGAATGATAATTGTTATATGTTAATTTTTTTTTTTCTTTTTCCATGAGAAGCCATAGAAAAAAACCTTTGATAATATCCTTCTGATGTCCTCATAAAGGGCAGAGTCACTTCAACATCCATCACTGGCTCATAACGGTTTGGCCTAGATTTCCAAATATCAAGAGAGAGAAGGGGGTGGTGTGCTACTGTAACATGCCAGTTATACTCCAAGCAGAGGAGAAACGGCTGAGGGTGAACCGCTTATCTGATCACAGGGGTAAAGATGGTGCTACTCCGTCAGGACAAAGAAAGAGGGCGACATACTTCCTGAAAAAAGATACCCTTTCTTACAAGTCAACCATATCAATCATAAAAACAGAAACTGGATTCAGAAACCCCTGCAAAGCGAAACAGCTATTGACACAGGAGCTGGTGCAGTCACCCCAGAGGACTAGCCCACAGGGCTGGAGCCGACACCACTTGGCACTGTGAGCTCTGTGAGGGTACCCAGCATGCCACCTAATGAGATGCACAAAATGAGATGATTAACCATCTGCATCTTTTATCTCCAAGTGTGTGGGTACATGTGTGTGACAGGCCAGCCTTCACACACAGCGTTCTGCTCCCTTTAGTGTGTCAAACACATTTCGATGTTGCAGAATTTTAAGGAGTGAAACTGCCTGCTAAGGTAAGAAGAACTATTGCTCATCTCATACATTGGGATTTAAACAAACCCTTAATTCTAAGTATAAAGCTTTGGTGTGTATCATACACTGTTTGTGCTACGGACATGAAGGTTCTCTCCAATTGTGGCTTGTTGAGCAGAAGTGTGATATTACTTTTACTATTATCTAAGTGAGATGACAAATTTTGCCTGGCAGTAAATAAAATGTACTTGTTTATTCTTTAGCTTTAACATTTTCTGAACTGTATACGCAAGTTACATTATAGACAATACGGTTCAAAAGTTTGGGGTCAATAATATTTTTTTAAAATAAATTAATAGCTTTATTTAGCAAGGATGCATTAAATTAATCAAATGTGACAGTAAATACTTTTATATTGCTACAAAAATACATAAAATAAATCCTGAAAAAAAGGTATCACAATTTCCACAAAAATATTAAGCGGCACAACTGTTCTTAACATTGATGATAATAAGAAATGTTTCTTGAGCACCAAATCTGCATATTAGATTTCTGAAGGATCACGTGACACTGGAGACTGAAATAATGGCTGTTGAAATTTTTGCCATCATAAAAATGCATTACTTTTAAAAATGTAATAAAACAGAAAGCAGTTATTTTAAACGGTAATATTATTTCACAATATCGCTGTTTTGTTTTTAAATAAATGCAGCCTTGTTGAGCAGATATGAGACTTTTCAAAAACATAAAAAAATCATGCTGACCCCAAACAGTAGTGTGTATCTAACTCCCTTTGATACTTATCAATTAATTAAGAGCGTTTTTTTGTTTTCAAACACATTATATACATGCACTTCTCTGCATCAAGCATTATATAGCATGTACAACTGATCAACATTGACACTGAATTCATTTGGCCCAGTGAGTCCAGACTTTTTCGGTTTCAGTTTTACATCAAAGGTAATGAAAAGGCAAGCATTCACAGAGACTATAAAAATGTGTCTCAATTACACAAGATAATCCCAATCAAATCTTGCCATCATGATTTCAAGCAGCATTTGCGCTGTCAAATTCAACCTCCAGAGAGCATGTACTGGTCTGTGGAGGGCGAGTGTTGTTTGGGTATTGTTGAGGTCAGTAATGGGTGTTGTTGGAACATCAAACATTATTTTGCAGCGATGCAGCGCACCAGTGTTTTTGCACTCTACTATGATCATGCCTCCCTCCTACATAGCAACAGAGATAAAAGGATGACTAATGTGTCCAGTGCAGAAAAACATGCATTTAACACTTGTGTTAGAGCTTGAAGACGTATAAGGCACACAAGGGTCAAATGCTTAACAGCTATTTATGGATTTTTAGGTTGCAAGGTTCCTCATAAAGGTTCAGTATAAATCTAAAAAGCTTTCTGTTCCATTTTCATCTATTATCACGCATAAGTGTATTCACTATTTGTATGTCTGTCTGTCTTTCATTTTTTCACACTAGGGTTGTTGCGGTCCAGTCACAGAACCCACTGCTGTCAGACCAGCTTAAAGATCAGATGGTATTAAAGCCTGCTGTCGTCATGGAGACCACTTCCAGGAGACTACTAATTGATCTCACTTCCGTTCCACTCATGCTAGTGCTGAAAAGGTGTGAAACACAAAGCATAGCAAGAAACATATAGATGTCTGTGCATAGCAGCTGGGAAACAACATTACTGCTCCATTATTACAGATCTCTCAATGTGAGACATAGAAAAACAACATCTGTATTGAATTTTCAAAGCAAAGCAATAAGACAGAAAACACATCTCTTTATATATGTGCCATTACAATCTCAAAATCCCATGACGGAGCTGTACCTGCCCCACTTTTGCTGGTAGAAGTGAAAGAATGTTGAGGGAATAGCACTAACCTGCGCTGCCTGTGCTGGGGGGCCTCTGTGGGGGCCCGGCAGACACTACGTTTCTGTGCAGGGAACCCTGAGGAGGAGACAGCATGGCACCGTCACTCAGAGAGGCAGTGGCGGCCGACAGGCTCTGGCTGCTCAAAGAGGCCCCGGGGTTGTAGGACATGGCGTTGGGGTTTGTCACTGGAACAGCCACATGCATGGAGAAGTTCTGCGGGGGCAAGGCCGTCGGCTGGAAGAGAGACACACACACACATGGCTTTATGTGAGAGGCATTAAAGACGGTTAAAGCAAGCTCTCATGCTGATATTTAACCTAAACATCCCAGTATCAAAATTGACATTCACACAGATAACCGAGTCATATCTCAACAAGAAACAATATAATCATTTAGCCTGGATATTCAGGTAGAATGGTCCATAATGGTGTGCTGCACATATCTTCAGGCCTTTACCAGAAGTGAAAGATGACCCCTGAGCTTTGGTGCTTTTATCATACAATGGAGGAAAGCAGGAGACAGATTGCTGGGTGGAAAAATGTAATCTCAGGAGGGAGATCTCCAGATCACCTTGGGCTGTCCAAAAAGCCCGGCATAAAGTGAGAAATACTCTTGGAAAACAATTATCCTATTGGGAGTCATTTTCACTGTGCTCGGAACACCAATTTTGACCCAGGCTCAATACATAAAACAACATCTTGAGATATATATATTTATATATTACGAAGGCATGCAAATTTGGGAAATATCTTGAAATAGCTCTCCAGTCAAGTATGGCTATAGCCAGCACTGCACTTGGCCGTTTATACAAAACAAAACAAATAAAACACGCACAGAAAAGTAATTATATGACAGCAACAGTGGCATCTTAATCAAATCAACAGGCAGTGCATTGCTGACTATCCATAGAGTTATCCAGAGTGAGTGTGAGCAGGGACAGTGTGAGGCCACTCAATTCACTTAATAGTGCAGCGAGCCAGTTAGTGAGAATATTAGTATGTTAATGACACAAAAACTCGAGCTTTGTTCATGTCCATTCCGTGCAGTGAAAATAATCATCTGACACCCTCTATCAGGTGCAGAATGTTATGGTCATCACCCAATAAGATCACTATTGTCTCAATTTAAAAAAAATTTAAAAACCTGCAAAAAAGATTGTATGACTAAAAATCCCCACATTTATTTATCACTAGCTTGAACTTGAAAAAGGTTCAGCTATTTGATTGTGCTGGGATTCTAAAGAAATTGGCCTGGGGGATGAACAAACAAACCCAGGTGTTGCCACCCTCCAGAAAACTGAGACGAAAAGAAATCAGTTCTAATGAGTGGAGGAGAAACGGTGAGTCGCTCCATCTTTATACAATGGCAAATCTTCTCCATCACATGACCTGGAAAGAGCACGGCACTGAGAGAAAAGATTCAATTTCCAGATCTGTTGGGGAGAGTGCTGGGAAGAACACATCAATTACCTGGACATCGAGGCATTCTCTCCAAAAAAAATACCACAAATACACCACACTTCTACTGAACCTTGTTTGCTTCTTTGTTTTTGCAGTATTTCAGGTCACTAATCAAATAAGCACATTTGTGGTCTTATTAAACTTTTCACTTAAATGCGTGTTTAGTATTTAAAAAGTGACTTGTATTATTTTAGAAATGTATCACAAAAAGAGGGAAAAGGTTTAATAACTCCAAACAATGTGATCTTATTAGGGTGAGAGAAAAAGGCTGCAAAATTAATGAGCAAAAAAGTGCACTTCTAATGGACAAAAAAAGAAGAAAAAAAGAGAAAAGATTATGTTTAAAAAAAAAAATTTAAAAAAAAGGTCCTTAAGTGCTGACAGTGGTTGCAGGGTGAGGCAATGAAAAAAGGAGGGAGGGGGGAGTTTCCTTTCTGCCACAAAGCCAAGCAAAAACATTGCATTTACTTACGATTTTATGATTTCGCATCATATTATCAAACTCTTCATTAATTTTTTTATATTTTTCTTCTGTGTGAGGGGTGAGGACATATGAGGCGTCAGGATCCGGGCTATCACAGCCTCTGTGTTCTTTCTTGTTAAGCGCCTGTAGTAAACATCAACATAAAAAGAGGGATCAACACAAAAAGGCAGGGAGGAAGCAGTACTTACACCACAGCGCTTGTACATTAAATCACTCTCTTCGTTTAGTTTGCCGAAACGATCGTCCATGAGGGGACTGTGACCGAAACAGTCATCTGGATCAGGACTGGCACAGTCATTATGGCCTTTGTTTCTTAATTTCTGAAAATGAAATTGGAAAATTCACACATACATAGACATATGTAAACCCAAACAGCTGTTACCGTTGGGTTCATTTAAACAATGTAAAATCAATAGACTGGTTAGTAATTATGATAATTAACTACTTAAATAATTGAAGGTAGAACATGTTGATAAAATGCATAATCCACAGAATTTAATAAAGAAATACAGTTATTGAACTTTGCTGCAATCGCATGCTGCTTAGTGAACACAGAGGAGCTGCGATCAGGATGTTGAAATTGCACTGGTAACAGTTCAATGGATAATTTGGCAAATACATTAAGAGCTAATACGCTGATGGTTGCACCATGCCTATTGCATTAGCCCCTGGGGAGGAAATTGAATTGTCACTCCTTATCCTTTCCCTTAAAAACATTAGGCTGGGGAAAAAAACAAATCGTCTTTTCTCTCTGTGTGTTTCTCTCCCTCTCTCCTCTTTGCTCTCTTTCTTAGGAACATACATTTCCCTCAGCATGTGTGTGTCGCAATGCATATTTCATTATCTTTCAGTTATCATAAGCCACCCAGCTGGAAGACACACACACATAAGAGGATCCCACAGTGCAGCGCTTTAGAAGCTCTCTCACTGTAATTCAGCACACCTGCCACTCACAGAAGCCTATCAGAGTGAATGCAATGTACAAATTGAACTGATTATCATATCCGGTCACTAGCATTTATTTAAGTGTGGAGAGGACTTATTATTTGAAGAGAAAAGTGCATGGGGCACAGCGCCTGATGTAATATTAGCCATTTTTACCCTGAAGGAGCAGAATCTTTTTTAGTAGTTTTTAATAAATACTAGTCTGTATTTCTTTTGTCAGAGGGGAGTCTATTGGTAACATGTTACTTAAGGCAAGTATAATGCATTTTAATATTTAGCTATTCATAGCTGGTCCTTAAAATAGTGTAATGCATTAAAATGCATCATCACGATACACAATTTAACATATCATCATACATTATAGCATTTAAAGGAAAAACTATTAATTAAAATACATAATTTAGTACAAATACATATAATTAATTTGGAAAAAACTATTTTAATATTACATAACTTATTTGTGTAAATAAAGAATCTATAAAGTAAAATAAATTATTTAAGGAAAGAGAAGATAATGCATTGCAAATACAGTATATGGCATTATGAATAACTTTACCTAGTAAACTGTTAACCTTTCATTTTTCAAACTCTTCATTACCTATCATACCTATTGCATTAACAAGATGACAGCAAATGTTGTCAAAAAAGGAAATCTTCATTTGATGCCCTGATGTGTTTCTTACTAGCGAGATCTCCTGTGATAAGACTACCTCGGGTGGTTTGGCAGCAGAGGTCACGTTATTTCAGATGAAAAAGTCATGTTTTGAAGGAAGTGAAGCCCCTACACTAACAAGCCCCTTCGTCTTTGTATCTATCGTCATGTGTGTGAGAGTGTAGGTACGTGTGTGGGTGTGTGTGAGAGTGCCTTTAGAGTGCAGCTGCTGTCCTCTGGTATTTCTGTGACTGTAGAGTGAGATCTTTGTTGATCCTTATCTACTTTATCTAACAACATGTGCAACCGAGCTCAGCACTGTGTGAAGTCAAACATCACAAGGCTTTTGTACACATGCACAGGAATAATCGATACATGTACACAATGTGCATTGCTCTACGATGGCTAAGCAAAACACAACATGCAAGAAGTATACTGCTTACAGCCACAGATATATGGCTTTTCTGGGACCATCTGTAACCATAAAGCCATTTAGTGTGGTGCCGAAGGTGGCTCTCACTCTCTTTTCCCGGGTCATTTCCTGTTTACAGGGCCCTATGTGGATCTCAGAAACACTGTGTTTACCAGTGAAACTATGCACTTTCTCCCCCAGAGTGCCACAGATTCCATCAGGACCTGCAAATTATAGTCCCAACCTGCTCATTATGTGGCAAGCGCTGTGGCTGGAGCTGGGCAGCGAGGTTTGTGTGAGCAGGGCAGGGCCGCTGACTTCCACAGTAACCCTAGGGACACACCCGTCCGCTGGGGCCTGAGTCTGCAGGGAGGGGCCCCTGTGGAAATCTTGGCTGCCAGGCCAGCCTCCTCATGGGCACACAGTGCTGATGAGCACAACAACATTTTCAAACAAGGAATGTGATGGAACTACATTATAGAGTAGACCTTTTTGTCTACTAAAAGTCATTTGGAAAGATGTTTCGTCAGCTGAACAACTGGCATGCTGTTAAACAGCAGTATAATCCATTGAACATACAATACTTCTGTTCCTCTCAGCCTCGTTTTCATTTCTTGTCAAAAATTAACTATGCCGCTACCCTGACTAAGGTCTATTGTACATCAAATCAAACAAATAAACCATATTGGCCACACACAAACAGAGAAAAGTTTCAGGAGTGACAACCGCATTTAAATACAGAAATACCAGTATTGCAATGTTTTTGCATCTTGCGTGTTTGGCATCAGCTATTTTTGACCAAATTAATATTACAACATCCAAAGACTCTTTTCTTGTTCACTGTTTTTTTCTAGCAAGAACTGGCAACACAAATAAGCCAAGGCTCGTACCTCTTTTCCTTAGATTTTCTTGCACCACGCATACAGAGGAGAGACACACCTCTGATGTGCATTTAAATTTGTCATTCAAGGAGATGTCTAATGCTATTCCATGCATTCTGACTTATTTACACTGTTAAAGAGTTGGATTCTCATGCTAAACAAGTTTAAAAAAAATTGTTGAATGTTTGACACAGTATTTCTGTTCCAAATACACTGCTTCAGGATTAGTATAATTTTCACAACGTTTTTTCGAGCATGGCCCTGTATTATGTCATAAAGGTCACTTCCGTAGACACTGCATAGAATTTTTGTAAATGCGGTATTTACTACCTTAATTTTTTTCAGGCGTTAATTCAGTTGTAGAATTGGGTTGTCACTCCCATAAACTGAACTCTGTGTGTACAGAATAGGATTAAGCACTAAAAGCAAATTTAGCTGCAGTGTGTACGCGAGTCAAAATCATGCACAGTTTGACAAAAAGAAGCAACACAATCACAGTAGTATGGCTTTTGTCTTGCAAAAGAGTTAACATTTGCATATTCCCAGACCGCACCATGCCCCAAGTGCTTTAAAGTCTGTAGGACCGGGATAGCATGCTGGTAAGTCCTTTTTAAATGGCTTGGCATGTTTTGGGTGTCCCACAGACACTGCCCGCAGCTCTAGTAAATGGATCACTAAATCAGCACATGTCCAAACAGGTGTCCCTCTCCCCCAACACCTGTCAGCCCCTTCACCTCACGATGCAGCCAATCAGAAGCCTCTGCAAGTCAGCATGAACATAGAAGGGCACATCATGCCTTGCGATCAAAATCTGTCAGTGCTGCATTACAGCAGATAAAAGATGCTGCCAATGAGCGATGCAAGTGAATCCATTAAATACAAGCACAGATGGGGGCATGAGGTTGATCACGAGTTTGATTAAACTGGATAATTTGCATTCTTAATTACACCTTTAAGTGTATGTCTGCCATGATCTCTCATCAACAGGCCAAAGTGACGAATGCATGCTGCATCCTTGCAACCTTCACAAAAAATAGTTTGTAAAGAAAGCATCAGATGAGATGATGGCTGTGTCTGAAAATCTAGTGAGATGCCTCTAGACAGCATTTTTTTCTGGGTATTAAAGATACGCTTTGAGCATCTGAACAACCATTTTCTTAATTTAATGTTCTAATATTGTCTAATACAGTAAATTTGGCCAGGGGGAAAGGAGTCATATTGTTATTAGAGTTTAGAGATGGCTGGCTCATTCTGTGTGCGTGTGTGTGAGACTGGATTATGAGTGTGTGAAAGAGGGAGAGTGGGCAGTGCTGGCGTAAGCAGTTCTGGAGAGGGAGCTGAAAACTCATATTGTGTAATCTGTTCAGCATGTCCCGCTTGGTTTAGAGACAGGACAGTGGGACAGCTGCCAATATTAGTGCCAAAGTTCTTTTTTTTTTAATTGAATGCTCGCTAGACCTGTATTGATAAAACTTTGGCAATCAGCACAAAAAATGAGAGACTGGCGTAAAGCCAGCACGACATAACTACGTAGTGAGTGTATTTAGGTGTTTGTGTGCATGTGTTTGAGATAAATGAAGAACTGAATAACGAAAGAGAGGGAAAGAGAGACATACTTAGAAACTAAACAGTTTAAAAAGCCTACTTCTATAACACACAACTTCCCTCTCTCCGACACTCCCTGACAAGCCACTGGAAAGATTACTGGAAAGAGAAATGCTGTGAAACACGCACAACATCTTGCATAAGAAAGCAGATTTGGAATCAAGTTTAACAAAAAAAGACATGATTTGCAAGAAATGTCAAACAGGAGGAGGTGTTTACCGCTAGGGATGCTCCAATATTAAAATTCATAAAGCCATAAAGGTTATGTTAACTTTTTACTCTTTAAAGCACATGCACTAGTGCTCTCGAAGGGTTATATATCTAGGCTGTAAACTGAGCTAGCACATACAAGTTAGCATGAGATGATTGCAAAGAAATCTAAAATAAGGAAATTATATTTCTAACAAGAAAATATCTGATATATAGAAAAAAAATGCAAAATACAGATTAAAAAAAAAAAACACTAATTACACACACATACACATAGGGTTTGTTGGGTGTTTTATGGGGATTTTCCACAGACATAATTTTTTATACTCTACAAACTGTATATTCTATCCTGCAACCCTAACCCCTAAACATAACCCTCACAGAAAACTTTTTACACTTAAAAAAAAAAAAAAATTAATATGATTTATAAGCTGTTTTCCACTTGGGGACCAAATGTCCCTACAAGGATCATTGTGAGGAGTACCTGAACACAGCCAACAACACACACACACACACACACACACACACACACACACACACACACACATTCATATTTAACATATTTATAGTTTGAATATTGTCTAAAATCACAAAGTTGATTGTAAAAATGTAAATTAAAAATGCATCTTTGACTAAACCTCCTTCATTAGCTACTCTACACTATTCAAGTATTATACAGTATACCCTGAAAAACCATTTCACTCATACCCCCGTTCTGTCAAAGGTCTTTTGTATTTGACTCATTCATGTGCTGCACATGGATAAAAGAAAGATTAAAATATAGCCGGAAATTGTAGGCCTAGCATTCAAAATAAAGCAGAACCGCAAGAAAAACTGAAGAAAGAATGGAGGATGATGACAGAGTGCGAGCTGTGTAATGGGTGGAGTGAGGGTGGAGAGCTTATCCTCCATTTCTGATTAAATCATACAGTACGGTGACGCAGCTGTGTGTGTGTGTGTGTGTGTGTGTGTGTGTGTGTATGTGTGTGTGTGGAGAAGAGACTGGAACAGACTTCGCGTTAGACTTTCTCATTGTCCATCATTTTGACGGACAGGGTCGTAAAAATAATACGATTTTTAATAGCTTTTGGTTTCATTCACATTTTCATTTTTAACTTACAGGATGAGCATATAGACTAGATTATGCATTCATTTATTTACGAAGAGAACAGAGAATGTGCATCGCTTTTCATGTTCAACAGCAGATGAATGCAATTTTTTCTGTGAATGCAACTAAAGCACAACCTTTTGTGCCTGAACAGGCAAATATTAACAACACAATATATTACCTAATAAAATTCTGATTATAATATGAGCAAAACATAAAAATTGTACTGAACTAAACTCAATCAACGCTCTGTATCTGAACTCAAATCTTCCTCCTGCTCTGTATCAACTTAAACTGGATGCATGCCTGAGCATAATCAAAAGTACCAAGGGAGACTGATGCAGGAGCAATTGTCGTTAGATTTTACATCTTTGCCTCGGACAGACGACTTCTCGTGGCAATTTTAATTTTGTTTTGGTAGCTGAATCCGCACTCTGCTGCCACACTAGAGTGCACTCGCCACTAACTGGACAGGGGTGGAATTACAGTTACAAGTTACAATATACATCACCCTCAATGTAAACTTTTGAAATGACAGGCAGCCTTCAGATTTTTCCGTCACAGTTAAAAAAATTTTGTCAATGAAGGAAAATATTCGGTTAACGTGACCTCTGCAGTAAAGATGTGTAAAGTATTTTGTATACAGGAAGCTTTCCTGTAGCTCAAACAATAAGAACGTAGCGCTAGCAACACCAAGGTCATGGGTTCGATTCCCAGGGAAAGCAAGAACTGACAAAAATGTAAAAATGCGTACCTTGAATGCAATGTAAGTCACTTTGGATAAAAGCGTCTGCTAAATGTAAATGTATAATCTTAGCTAAGATAAAGCATCTCTGCTGTAATGTTTGCATGCTCAATCATATATTGTTGCATTCAAAATGGAGGCACGGTTTCTCTCTGGGCGACTGGTGTAATCTGTCCTAACCTCATTTCCAGCAGGCATCTCCATATCTTTGGCCCTGCAGTGTCATCCCTGTAGCAACATTGAGCACTGAGCAGCATGCTGATCTATATGACATCACCACTGTGTCCAGTGCATTTTGTTTAGCATGATTATCAAAGCGGAAAGTGAGCAGTACCAATAGGAAAATCTGTAATGTGTCAAGGCATACTGCCATTATATGACACTGTACACTGCACACACAAAAATTAAGTTGTAAATAAAACAAAGATTATTGGAGTATGCTTTACAAGAAAATTTTCTGTTTCTTTGTAACTTTTTGTGAAATACAATAGCAATTTCTGACTTAAAATTGGGACACACTTTAAATCAGGATCCAATTCTCACTATTAACTAGTTAATAATTACTACTCAATAAACTCCTAATAACTGCTTATCAATAGTTAGTAAGGTAGTTGTTAAGTTTAGGTATTGGGTAGGATTAAGGGATGTAGAATATGGTCATGCAGAATAAGGCATTAATATGTGCTTTATAAGTACTAATATACAGCCAACATCCCAGTAATAAGAATCTAGTTAATAGTGAGAATTGGACCCTAAACCATTTTTCAGTAAAGTCAGCTTTTATCACAAGGAACTTTCTTCCACTTTCTTTGCCCCGCACATGCTCACTGTTGCCTATTCAATCAGAACAACATGACGTAACAAACCAATAATAGCAATAACGGCCCTTATAATTAATGCATATGGTTAACAAAATGGCTATACTAAGAAATTTCTCAGTGTGCTGCACTTCAGATCTCACTCTATGAGCTATCGAGTCATAAACCAGGATGTGACCTCATGCGTGTCCTTCCTGCCTCTGTGCTATTGTCTGAGCGCTCCTCTAAGAGGAAGCTGGACAGCGGGGACTCGTTTGCAATAAGTGGTAATTATGATTTCTGCGCAGCTGTTTAGAAAAAAACAATATGCTGTGAAATGCAATCCACCTCCCCAGCTGACAAAATCTACAGTCGTTTTTTGTGTCTGATGCATCTCTTTCGCCATGTACCGTAGTTAATTACTGCTGGTTGACCGCTGAGATTGCGGTTTTTAAATGAATACCCCATTTCATATTAGCTCGTAAGAGTGTGTTACACTTCCAGGAGCAATAGTTTCCCACAAAGACAAGCAGATGTTCGCAGACTGTACGCTGGCGGGTTTGATCAAGCTATTAGCAGCCACAGTGAGGGAAGGAACACTTTCACAATCAAGGGTATTTTGAGACATGAGAGCAGATTGGGAATTGAAACCAAAATTGAGGTGAAGGCATATCAAAGTCATCGCTCAAGTTTCCTTGTAACGATGTTGCTCTCCAGTCCCACTGGCCTAAATAAAGGATCTCATCTATTTAACAGTCAAATCTACAGTAAAACTATTACAGTTAATGACGAACAAAGGGAGGAAAGAAGTGGGAGATTTGGATGAGACAAATGAATCGTTTTCCTCATCCTTCCCCATACCCATTTCCTCCCGAGCCCGTTAGTCTTTCTCTTGCTCACTACCTGTCTCTCGTTCCCACCCGTCTTGACCCACAGACTGGATCATTAGCCATCAGAGCCCTTGAAACAATAGCCCCCCCGAACCCCTCCGTTCCTGCTCTCCTCTAAAATATTCATAAGGACAATTAGGAGTTCCGATAAGGCAAAAAGGAGAAAGCAGAGAGGGTAGGTCGTGCCAGCAGGACGTCTGTTCTGTAACACTCTATACCCCTGCCACCGAGTAGGCCTCATCAATCTGTGAGAGCGCACTTCTCCTCACGTACCTCGCCTCCTGAAAACCGCCGGCCTTGACCGCAGCCTTGATACTCACATTGTGTAGTATGTTAGGTCAAAGGACGGGGCACAAAGGTGACGGATGGGCTGGCAAACATATTTAACAAACAACCCTGTGGGCTTGTGGTGGACTGTTTCACACAGGCATTTATATATGAGGTGGTCGGAGGTTTTGCCTTTTTTCAGGTCATCAACTGTGAACAAAATACTTTCCTGGACTCACAAAACATGGCGGTTTCAGGTTGACAAGTTGCATGTAAAAACGTCAAGTGCGCTTTGTTTGATTAAAAAGACACTGGATACAGATGCTGTAAGTACACCTACAAGAGTCTGTAATCCTGATAAGCCTTTAAGTGAAGCACACAGCCTCATAATGATTGTTTGGGCTGATCTACAGTACTGCGATGAAACTTTACTTTGAATACACGGTTGTCTTTCGTGGAAAGAAGACGACGAGCCTCCTACACATGACTCAGAGAGAGAAAAACTCTGGTTTCCATGAAAAGGGAGGGCATTATGGGAGAGGTTATCACTTTACTCTTCAGTAAATCGGGTGTTCTGTTCTGTGCTGCGTTGCTGTCCTAACACTAATTCAAGTGGAAAGGAAGAAACAGAGTAGGTGTGTATTTCTTCGTTTTGCCTACATGCATAATTCCCCAAATCATTTCTTGTTTTGCAATTGCAAATTAGTTTTGTAAAATTAGGTACATGCAACCTTAACACATCTGAGACATTTGGGAATGTGTTATACATAAAACTTTCTTTGAAGTCAAATCCGCAGTGAGTCGCCAAGTTTTTACTATGAATCAAAGCATATGCAAAAACCAAACCATAAGCAGTGTCAACTGATTTAAAATCCTTCCTCAGGCAGTCCACATCACCACTGAGATCAATTCAACCCACTCCTGCAAAGAACAAACAATACACTGCTGAAAGTGAAAGAATTTTAATTGAAAGCATAACATCGCTACATGTGCCATTCTTGAAAGCCGAATAATAATTTCACCCCTCTACATTAGAAATCACGCCGGAGTAAGTAAACATGATCTTTCATATCAGTGTTGAAATCATTACAGAGGCTATTTGGTCTTACGTCATCTGAGAATAATTCATGGCTGAAATTGGCAAACACGTGCCCGATTGCTGAGCTGGGAACCATGGAACAGTATCTGAGGTAGAGGTAGAGGAAGAGGAAGAGGAAGAGGTAGAGAGAGAGAGAGAGAGAGAGAGAGAGAGAGAGAGAGAGAGAGAGAGAGAGAGAGAGAGAGAGAGAGAGAGAGAGAGAGAGAGAGAGAGAGAGGCCCCATTCTTGCTCTTATTGAATTACATTCAATCATGTTTGCCCGTGTTGGAGATGCTTTTCCCCCCTCCCACTGGAGGCTAATCAATAGTCAAAGAGGACACTTCCATTAGCTTTTGCGCCTGCTATCTAGGGACTGGTTCTGATGGTAACCAGGAAAAAGAAGGGAGGGAGGAGAGAGGTTTGTTAAGTTCAAGTAGACTGGGCAATTCATCTTTGTTTCCATTACACTGCTATGTTCTGCATCTAAGCAATGAAAATGAATGAAAGCCTCTTATTTGAGACCATTGAGAGATTCTTGCACCAATACAATGTAAAGCAAAGTTTCATCGATTCCAATACCGGCCCCGAAAAAATTGGTTGTCATTTCTATTTCTCTCAAAACAAAGTATGTTTGTAAAGTCTTGAGGAATATTATGACAATGCCGGGATGTATCACACAGAAATATTTTCTGTTTGTCAGTCAATATGATTTTTTCCCTAGAGGACCTAGAGAACCTATAGAGGAGAGGGCAGGCATGGATCTGTCATGGGCACACCTATCAGGACTTAACAGGGCTGAGAGCAGAAGGGTGAAGACAGCCGCCAGATGTGGCTGCTCTTGTACTCTTTTCTCATTCTGCCATCTGACTTGTGAAGGTAAAAAAAAAAAAAAAAAAAAAAACAAGCAAAAGAAATACCCATTTATAAAGAAACAACTTTTTAAACAACATTTACTCAAAACTAAAAAAATTAATATATAAATGTTTTACTATGCATTGACAAGACATGGCCAAAGAATTTATAGATATATCACAATAACAACCAATAAAAATATAAGATTTATTTATTTATAATGCATAAATAATCTCATTCTTTGTAAGAAGAACTAATATTTAAATATTCATAATTAAATACTTTCATGTCAAGAAAGAATCCAGCAGTGTATGCAGGATTAACTATCCAAATGTAAGTTTTGTTGTAAGTTACTTTCACTTGACTGGAAGGATGGCTTTATTGATTTATTTTCATTACACTAAGCTATTAGCAGATTAAACTCAATAATTAGATCAGTTGATGAACTGTCCTTTAATAAATGGTAGAGGAGCTTTAATTCAATGTTGAAATCACTGCAATCCCAGAACCCACACTGTAAACATTAATGCTCAAAATAATGAATTAGTTTGAGTAGGGTAAACTCAATAAACACATCAAGCAACTATTTATCTTTTGAGTTCACAAAACAGACACATTTTAAGTAATCTGAATTAATTTTTCTTTTTCTTTTATGAACTTCCTTTTCATTTAGACAAACTTAAATTCAACTGAAACTGGGCTGGGATTTCTATTTCCCAGCATGCTTTGCCATGGCACTCAAAAGGGAGAGTAAATGCTACAATTATTATATAATGTTGTTGTTGTTGTTGTTGTTTTTTTGTGCAAGTTAATGTTAAGTGGGAGATGTTTAGCTAATGTTTAGCTATTCTAATTTAGAAGAGTTATGTTAGGGTTTTTGGGGGGGGTTACCATCATGGTGACAAGTGGAGCATGAGCTTATTTTGAGAACAGGTATGTCAAATGTTCTGCAGTACAATGAATGCAGTACTCATTCAACAATTGCTATGCTCTGCTAATGCTATCAAAGCATTGTTACCAATTAGTAAGTTAGCATTTACTGAATTAGCTAGTTAAAGCTACTGTAACTGTAAAGTTGATATTACATGATCATTTTAAGTGAAATGTATGAGGTTTGATTTAGCTTACGTAAATATTTCTATATTGTAGGCAACTGGTTGTAAGCCAATACAAGGAAAATATTTTGGGCACCAATTTGCCGGATGTTTCAGCTATGTGTTTGGGAGGAACCACTGGATTGTAACAAATTACTCCAGTGAGGGGGACAACTACACACAAATATCAGTTTCAGTAAATAAATAAAAAATAATAATAATAAAAAAGAACAGAACAGAACATTCACCAGTTATTAAAAACATTAATAAAACATCAAGTACAGATTTACTGAACAGTATCGATACACAGACGAGAAACAGCGTATTTATCCAGCGAGCTGAGAGTGAAAATGATAGTTCAGAATTAGTCATTCATTTGCGGCGTGCTTCATCCCCCTCTTGTTTCCTCTGTGAATGAGCACCAGGGTTATTTGCTCAGAGTCAGCGCGTCTATGTTCAAGCACTTGAGATTAGAGCCTGCCTCATTAGTCTCATTGGAGACTAATGTTTACCAAAGACCCACCTCGCTCTGGGCCTTTTGTTGCTTTGTCTTCTTTTTATTTCAGCCTCTTGAAGAAGGCCTGGTTTTTAAATGAAAAATATCAGTTTTGCTATAAAATGAGAGAGAGAGAAGAGAGAGAGAGAGAGAGAGAGAGAGAAAAAGAAGGGGTGGGGGTTTGAAAAAAGTAGTTGTGACGTCAATGAGGCACGACACGTGTTAAAAACAAGAATCTCTTGGCAGTAACCAGGTAACAAGCATCACGCATCAAGCTCAAAGGGAGAAGGAACGTTCTCAAAGAGCACAGAAAGAGGGTACAAGACAGATTCACTTCAGTATTTCACGTTCATCAATGCGTACAGTTCACACATGAACCCTAGTCTTCTAAAATGCGCTCTCCTAACTGATGCGTCATAGATAATATGGCCGGGTACAGTCCATTTTCCACTTATGTGGTTGCTTAGAAGCATAATGTTTGGCTTGATGTGGCACGCAGCATTACTTTCAATCCTTTAACGTTGTATGTCCTTTATATTCACTTCCGGGAATAATACTTTAAGTAAAAGAGGAATATTCTGCTGCCACTGACTCTTGCTGGTCTCTGTTGTGAGGTAAACACCAAACTGTGTTTCCACAGCAACCTGGTCACACTTTACATGAGAGAGAGAAAAGAACAACAATTACCACGAATTCAGACCTCACATCTAGAGAGCTGTCAGAGAGACAGGGTCTTATAAAGTGGCTATCAGAAGAATGAACCAAATGTAGCTCTTTGTTTCAGAAGAGAGAGAAAATGGCATGTTCCAAAGAGGGGCTGTGCTCTTGTTCTAGACTGAAAGCCCAGAGGAAAGGGAGTCCTTGTCCTATAAAAAAGGGCACTTTGAAAAGCTGCAGGAGGCTTGATTCAACACCATTATTGTTGCAGCTCTTAGTGTGGTATATTAAGACAGTGCTTTTTTAACCTGACATGTGTACTTCACTCCAGTAAGAATAGGCCATTCATTTAGAAAATGTAGACTTTTTTTTTTTTTTTTTTTTTTTACCAGGCCATCGAAGAGTAACACTTATTTCCATGCATACTATTTTAAATGTATATCTTTACACTGAGCACTGTTAGTTGCACAAACTGCAGAAAACTATTCATAAATTAAAAAAGTTTATTAAAAATATAAGTTCAAAATGAAATCTGTTCACAAGGAACAAATTACTCTTTTTGTATGACACTATCTATTAACAAAGTGTTACAACCCTCTGGTTAAATGCTTACTCTCAACAGCATCCAAAAGGAATGTTTTATTGCTCAGAAGTGACTCTTTTAGAATTATAATGGAATTTGTCAGTTATGTTTCAGTGAATTATGACCTTCTCAGATGTTTCTCTTAAAATTCCTTATGAGAAATAAAAAACAGAAACAAACACGATAGGTGAAGTACGTGGATGTGGATAGATTAGCTAAGATTGTGTGGTTTTGGATGAATTTGTTGTGAAATATTCACATTGAATTCTGATTGCAGACATTGCCATCTTGGAGAATATGAGCAAAGGATATTTATACAAGACAATCTGAGAGGCAGGAGACTACCGGAATATTATCAATTTATTCTGCACTCTAAAAATGCTGGGTTAAGAACAACCCAAATTGGGTTGAAAATGGACTAACCCAGTGATTGGGTTGTTTTAACCCAGCGATTGGGTTGTTTTAAGCAAACCTTTAACCCAACCGCTGGGTTAAAATAACCCAATCACTAGGTCAGTCCGTTGGGCTGTTTTTAACCCAGCATTTTTTAGAGTGTGTTTGTTGTTTCGGTGCTTTCTGATATATTTAATATCTTGTCTGCATTATTATCTTCACCCTTGTCCCAAATGTAAATTTTAACATTCCTGACTCCTCTTATTATAATTAGCAGAAATGACAACACTTTCCTTCAGAAACTACCCTAGCTACACTTACTCAGAGAAGAGGAGTGTTTGTTTTTAGTGTGCAGATTGACAAAACACATTACTCAAGCAAGCATTGGTGGAGGTGAACTGTTGCCACAGTTTGGTCATTGATTTACCCTAGTGATAAGAAAACGATTCTACTTGAACTATTTATTAGGTAAACCGCCTTTTTAAGATGAGGTCAAATGTTCCTTATAAAATCTTCATGTACAAGGTTGAATGCATAAGGCATTTCTTGTCACAAACGGACTTGTTTTATTTTGAATCACTGAGTTATGAAAAATATCTAACAACCCTAAAATAACCACCCACCTCCATGTGACTCATAAATAGTGGATAATTGTCCTATACAATAATAATTTATAACATAACAATTGCTTCTATCTGTGAATCATTAAAATGTCTACCATATTATCAGGACAAAACACTATTAACTCTATTAAAGGGTTAGTTAACCCAAAAATGAAAATTCTGTCATCATTTACTCATCCTCATGTTGTTCCAAATCTCTATAAATGTCTTTGTTCCGTTGAACACAAAGGAAGATATTCTGAAAAAATGTGGGAAACCATTCCCAGTTTAGAGACACCATTGACTTCCATAGTATTTTTTCCTACTATGGAAGTCAATGGTTCCCCAAAGCAGGCCTGGTTACAAACTTTCTTCAAAATATCTTATTTTGTGTTCAGCAGAACAAAGAAATGTATATAGGTTTGGAACAACTTGAGGGTGAGTAAATAATTTAAATTTTTGTGTGAACTATCCCTTTAACTTAGAATTATAATGGAATTGTCAGGTATGTTTCAGTTAAGTATCACCTTCTCAGATGTTTCTCTAAACATTCTTTATGAGAAATAAAAAATATAATCTCTCCTTGCCATTGATGGATTTTAGCGTAATTTATGAGACATGAGACATATTTCTTTTTTTATGAAACTAAGCCATATTCAAAAGTTGATAAAGAATGCAAAAATAATGCATGAAGCTAGATTTTTTGGTTTAAAAGCAGAGGGTCTGTTCTTTCTTTTGATATATTGCATGTTCAGATATTCATACAACTACATTTTCTGGGCCGGGAGCCATGGAAGTTTTGTGAAAATGATCAAAAATGCTGGCGGTGACTGGCAACTTTTTTTAATAAATGCTAGCGGGAAAAGAGTTAAAGCTTAATTATTCAGGTTATAAGTCTATAGGATTGGGAAAATAATGACTAAAGAGTATGACAGGACTATTCAATTCAGAAATTACAACAAACCATCCAGAACCAAGAAAACACTCCCTAAATTTCTGTATGAACATGCCAAGAATTAATCTGAAGGATCTACCGCATACAACTGAGAATGTGTGAAAGCACAACTATAATTTGCCAAAAAAAAAAAAGTGACCCAGTTGCAATGAGGGCTAAGATTCTATGGTCAGATGAGACCGAGATAGAGCATAGTAACCAAAATTCACAAATATATCTGTGCTGTACCATCACACCTCAAAAACAGAAAAAGCTTGGTGGTGATGGCATCACGCTATAGAGCTGCTATATGAAAATGATGAGAAAATTAAACCAAAGGCAGACTAATAAAAAAAGTCCTATTTAGTCTACACAACAATTATAATGTAGGATGTCAGCTCATTATTAAGAATCATATTGGAGAGCTACAGCACATATATCAGAATATCCTAAAGAAGACACCTATCCTTTATGTCAATACAGCTGACATTTTCGTTTGACTTAATAAGCACTTTAATATGAAGACTGCTTGATGTGAAAGTAAGCGGCATAACAGAAAAAATGTAAAAATATAAAAAGAAGGAAGGAAAGAAGAGAGTGGCAGTAGATGAGACATTAAAGAGTGAGCAGAGGGAATTGAGACTAGAGAGAAACGGAGATCACTGAAATGAAGTGATATGTTACAGATCATAAGGGAAATTAGACCAGATTTAATAAGTAGTTTATCAAAACAGTGTGCAAATCAGAAGAAGAACTGACAGCTGCTAAAAAGGGAAAATGAAGATACCGAAAATGATTAACTTGTCAAAAAAACAAACGTTTTTTGGAAGCGCTGAGAATGTAAAATTTACTTTTATTTTTATAAAATGCTATTGAGCTGCTAATAAAAAAAGTTAATTAAAAAAATGTATGCAATCATTCATGAATGCATTTCAAGAAAAACTGAGGACACTGTCTGTCGTTTATATAGAGCCACCCAGGATGAGCTGAGCAGTGTAACTGACCATGCATCCCCCTTCAGCCTTTTCAAATGTCAAACACGGCTTTAGCAGATCACACAGTCAATCTGGCCCCTGGCCAGCCCAAAGTCAAGCCACTAAGTTAAGCGCTTGCCAATTAAAATGCAATCTTTTCTTGTGTGTTGTCGTCTGTGTATATCAAGTGCAAATTAAGCCCCTGACCCTTTTTAGATTAATCCTCGAAGACTAGGTTAATAGTCCAGAACCGTAGGGGTTGTCTGCCCCGCCAGAGCGTGAGGTGAGTGGCGTCATTGTGCGAGTGAGTGATCCTTTAGTGCAGTGCCTGCCAAAACCTCAAGAAAGGACTCGGATGCCCCTGCTTTCAGCTGGAGATCTCTGCATGAACTCTCAAAGTGACTTCATTAACTTGACAGTGTTAAAACAATGACAAAAAAAAATGGACTAGGTCAAAACTAGATAAATTATGTGTGTAAGATATTGTCCCTTGGTCGTCTTTCCAATAGTATCAAATGATAACATCCTGACGAGAGCAGAAAGAGCTCCGTTAAGTCTGGTGTCCTCTCCACATACAGTAAGGCAGGGCAAATGTGATTGGAAGGACACTCAGGACTGAATATGGTGCCTGTTAGCAGGGCTCTATTATCTGGATATGTCACTGTTAAAGATACCAGCACTCCAGCCCTGATCTGTCACTGAAACAGCCCAGACAGGTCCCTCTGAGACACGCTGCCGCTAATGTTTGGAAAATGAGCTTAGCAGTTAAGTCTTAATCAACAGGGCCATATAAATAATACTTCCATTAGACTGCCACCTAAGCCTGCTAAGAGAGGGATGAATTTGTAATTTTCATGGTATTAACAACACATACCGAGAGACAACCGAGTTCTCTCTTTATTAGAGCAGGCTAAAATGTTGACAAATGACAAAAGTCAACAACAAAATATGAGTGCTGTCATTTTTCTCTGTAATTAATCACGATTAATTGAAGTTTGTAATATTTTTATTTTATATTGTAATAATAATGTAGAAACAACTTAAAGACAGTATATTTTAATGTTTTAATTTTAATTTGTTGTAATGGCGTCTCTAAAAAATGCTGGGTTAAAAACAACCCAAGTTGGGTTGGAAATGGACTAACCCAGCGATTGGGTTGTTTTAGCAAACATTTAACCCAACCGCTGGGTTAAAACAAATTTTTTTAGAGTGTATGAATGAAGGCCAGTAGCACTGATACTAATACAGTTACTGATGTCTCTATGAAATCAAAAATGAAAAATAGCCCATGATTTACTCAGCCTAAAGTCATCCTAGGTGTATATGACATTCTTCTTTCCGACAAATAAAATCAGAGTTATATTAAAAAAGTCCTGGCTAATCCAAGCATTATAATGGCAGTGAATTGTTGTCTCGTTTATGAAGTCCATCTATCCACCATATAACTGCTCCATATGGCTCCATGGAGTTACCGGTCATGAATTAGAGTAGACAGAGAATTTCAATATAAGAGAAGAGGGGCTTGAGTTTGTTGCCCAGCCCTATCCACGAGAGGCGTCAAAGCTTGCGATGCTTCTATACATCGCGACAGGAGTTACTCTTTTAGCACAATTCGTACTGCAAAAAAGTCACTGCCATTATAAAGCTTGGAAGAGCCAGGACATTTTTAATATAGCTCTGATTGTATTCGTCTGAAAGAAGAACGTCATATACACCTAGGATGGCTTCATGGGCTAATTTTCATTTTTGGGTAAACTATCCCTTTAATGACAGACATTCAACATTACAGTATAATTGAAAGCTATATCAGTTTCAACATTTATTAGGCTTTAAAAAAATAACAACTTTGATTTAGGTGAACTTAAAACAATCTTCACATAAACCCATTATAATAAATGTCATATTTACCCATGGACTTCAATTTTCTCTGTTACCTTTGTTCTTTGATAGACATCACAGCAACTATTTTGTTAGGCTGCTGTGACTATAAGATCTGCCGCTGGTGAACATGATGCGCTATCACGCACATCTCATTTTCTCACAACTTTAACTCATTTAAGATTGCTCTTATGAACTTGAAAACTTCTTTTGGTGCACCGCGTGTGTGTCACATAGACAGGACATTCACAGACAGTGCTTTCTCGTTTGTCTTGTGTTGCTTGAATGGTTTAAAAGCATTTGCATGAATATAAGCATGATCATATAATGTAACGCTAGCCAAAGGATGACAGAAAAAGTTAATTTTTTTTCGCCATAATGAAAAAATGTATTGTATAATGTATAATTGTAAAAAAAAAATAATAATAATAATTTTGACAGCACTACACAATTTCACTGGTTTTACTGTGTTTTTTGATTAGATAAATGCAGCCTTGGTGAGCATAAGAGACTTCTTTCAAAAATCTTACCCACCCCACACCTTTGAATGGTAGCATAACTGCTAATTTCTCAAACGAGACAAACAAGAAAAAAAAAATTGTCAAATTCAGTGTAATGAAATTACACATATATGGTCATCAAGGACAATGAAAGGTGGATCCACACACTATAGACAAGGGACTTTTCCCAACAGTTTATAAAAAAAAAACAAAAAAAAAACATTTCTTTAAAAACGCCATGATTTCAATTTGTCTTGTCAAAGTAAATTTTACATCTGTGTTGCTCAAATTGTAAGCATGACTTAAATCATTCCATCACTATCAATTTAGTCTAATCAAATCTAAAGAGCATATTTTAATAGGCAGACTTAAGGGATTTGGACCGAAGCGTTCATCGCCATCTCTCACTTCTCGCACTGTTGCTTTTCTTTCTTTCCGCCACTCTCCTTCCATCCTCACATCAGCAGGAGGAGGATAATTGATCAATCACGCTAATTGAACAGTCTGGCCAGCTAGCTCACAGAAGCAGATGTGCCAATTTGCATTCATTAAGGCAGAGTCGGGTCTTAATCACTGCATGAGCTTTGATTGACAGCACAAACAATTCAATGCAAAGCTCCCAACAAAACAGTAAAATTCAGCTCAGCAGCTATAAAAATAAATGCAATTATCTTGCAAAGTGTGCATGTTTACAGCAAAAAACTTCACCAGTCTTACAGAGGCGTTGTAGCACTCGTACAAAAGTGTTCGGATAAAATGACGATTGATTTAACAGCTTTGGCTGCATTACTGATATAACACAGAGTCGTGTGTTGTGGTGAATGTCCCAAAAATCCCCAGACCCAATGACATCAGCCGTCCCCTCTTGCCAGGGTGATGAATAAAAGTCCCTTATCAAAAATATCTCCCTCCCCCAGTGCCACAGCATAGCCTCATTTCCTTCCTCTCCTCCCCAGACACCGGCTCCTTACTACATCCACATCCAGAGCCAATAGAAACTGTGAGCGAGCTCTTGTTACGAGCTCAAGTGCTTCTGTACGGACATGAATATGCATAGAATAGCTAATACAGTTGCATGGCTGTTTGGAGGAGCTCATATGCCGATTGCAGCTTCAAAGGTTCAGATGAAAAGCAAGAGTGACTGCTTTTTGTCCCGTGCTTGTGGTAAAAACAATGGTGTTATTCACATGGAACAAAACAGGAATCTCATGCAGAAAAGACAGAAGAAGGGCTGACATTTGGGAATGGTCAAGATTTACATATCCTGCGATTCTCGATTACGCCTTTTCCAGGAAATAACTCTCAAAAGAATTTCACAAGACCAACTAAGATGGCAGTTTTCAAAAAATCTGTTGTAGCAGTTCACCCAATATGAAAATTCTTTCAACATTTATTATTTAAATGATGACAGAACTTCTGTTTTTGGGTGAAATGTCCCTTTAAAAAAATTATTTTATTAGTTGATATTGATTATTTTATTAGTTGATGTTGATATGTTACAGTGGTGCTGTCTACTGTACTGGTCGGCCTTTGAATATTTCTTCAGGAAAAAAAAAAAAAGCATTTGCTTTTTAAAACCACACACAACAATGCAAGCCTCTTATGGAGGCCTAAAACATTTGCCTGAATCATTCCCTGATTTGCTTACTATTTGAGCCAGGTAAATGACATCTCAGACAACAACCAGAACATTGCAAAAGGTCAGCTGGCCGTTCACAAAAGCACACCTACCGGTTCGGTTATTTGCAACATGGTAAGAGTGGTGGAAAAAAAGTAATTCATGTAAATCTCAAAGCAAACATACAGTATGCCATGCGTATGTAAGTCTGCAGCCTAAACACTTCTCCCAGCATTCAATAGAACGGCTGTTAGCTGGGACCACTAATGTGTTCAAACCATGATAATTTGGGCTAATGAGAATGGATTGATATCAGCATGGCTGAGTAATGCTCTCGAGAGCATCTAACAGAGGCGAGGGGTAAAAGGGACAAATGGACGCCACATATCTGCTGTGAAGTTGATATCTTATTTCAAGGAATCCTATGTGCACACTGAGAAGCCTGTATTCAGAATACCAGCGTAGGGATACTAAGATTTCATTACCTCCAGTTGGAGAGGAACAAGAGGAAGGATGATTTAATTATTTTAATTACCTGCAGAAGCTTTTTCATTTGGAGCACAAACAGAATTCAATTTGAAACACAACAGGAACTATAAGGACTTTCTTTAGACAGGACAACTGTAAAGTATTTCCCTCATTCATACAGTCTTTGTCCATCTTTTTATTAATTAATATTGACGTACAGTAAGAGGAAATTCAATAACGAATCAAATTCAAAGAAATTAAAGGAATGTATTGATATTTGTTAAGCTCTATTACCACAGATAATTATTTCAGCTTGTTCCTCAGTACGTCAAAACAAGGAAATATCACGTGTAGAATAATACCAGGATGCGGTGCACCAGGATAAACTTTCTGTTGAGCCTGTTAACCTGAAAGCAGTGAGAAAAGTTTTTACAACTTTTTAACTAGACATTAAAAGTGCATACCAGAAAGAAACCAATTATTATTTTAATGTTATAGATGATAACTGATAAATGGACAATATAAAAATTCTATTATTATTAAGCTACTACTTATCTTAAATAAAAAATAACACACTAAAATGTTAAATGTTTCAAGTGAATTTAGGCATCACAATAATATAATGTAAAAAAATTATTCACTAAAGATAACATTTTACAGTATTGTTTTTTAGTGTTTCTAGTTCCACCCACAATAATTACTTCAGTAACTCTTAATTAGGCAAACAATATAGATTTCACAGCTCAAATAATACATGTATGTATGTATGTATGTATGTATGTATGATGTACAGTATGGAAGAACTAATATAAACATTTTAACAAAAATATGAGCCTTATGGAAAATGTTTTTCCTTGTAGTCGTTAGTAAATTACTGACAACACTTTTTTTTTTTTTAACAAATTAAATAATGAGTCCAACTTATTGTCTGTGCTAACAGCATGACATATTCTGAACCCAAAACTTTTTCTAATAGAAACACAAACAGTTAATATGCCTTAAAAGTCATCAATAACCTAACTTTTTCATAAAAGGTCAGAGAACTTCCACGGTCTTATAAAAGTGAAATGTGTGGGGCTGTGCTATTATACACAATCTTAGACTGAGGTCCATCATACATGAAAAGTCCTTTCAACACCACTTTCTTTCATATTCTCTGAGCAATGCAAAAGGTGAGAACAAGGACAAAGTGTGCTAGTGGAGACCCAATACCGTGGAACACCAGTGGTCCTTAAAGACCCCTGCGAGACGTTGAATGGACACGCTGTAACCTCTGAGGAAACGCTCCATCAATCCTCCGCTGCTACTCAGTAAATAAAAGGGCTTGCTTCAGACCCACAGCCTTTGAAAAGGGAGACACAGATGGGATCGCGGCCACTTTTAATCAGACAGAGAAGTGGACAGGATCCACAAAGGGAGATTTCACGCAACGCTTCACCTGTCGCCTGGAGTGTTATTGAAGTTGAACCACGGTGCGGCAGGCGAACAGTCACACACACACACCAAAAACACACATACGCATGCTACTCTTTGCTCAGGCATGGTGATCTTGGTCTAGCGCTCTGGTACTGACTGCGGGCCAGACTTGAGATAAAGTCCATAGCCCTGAGCCTGGTCGTCACACTGTGCCCCACTCACACATCCATCTGTGGAAAGCAATACATCTGTTCCCCTGACTATGCAAGGCCAGGCCTTTTGCTACAGATGGTGGTGGCAAGTAGGAATGTGACTTTTGATTTGGCTTCTCACATGGAACAGGAATTTAAGCAAGTCCATGAAAAAGCAGCAAAGGATGCATTTGTTCTAGAGGACGGGAAAAGGACAAATGAGAAAAAAAAAAGTGTGATTGTTTGTGTGGCATTTATCACTTTAACACAATTTATTTATTTAGATAAGTGTAAGTGCCTCCATGTGAAACACATTCACCAGGAGAAAAGACTAGAAGAAACAGAAAACACGCAAATGGGAGGTTTAGAGAGGGGGGTATTGATTTGTTAAATAAATGTTTAACTCTTCACCTCTTTTATGACAAGCTAACTGCTTAACAAAAACAAAAAGTAAAGATTCAAAAAACACTGGATCTGTGAAAAAGCAGTTTCTATATAGCTGGACAAACTAAAGTTACTTCAGAAACAGTACAACAGGGAGGAAACCATTTTGTCAAAAGAGCCTTATTTCATTTTAATAGTCTTGATTCTCTAAAAATAAAATATCTAGAACTAAACTTTTGTAGCCTGTAAAAATTAGGGATGCACCATTTTAAAATTCAGGCTGATATTATTTTGGCTGATATAATAAATAGCTAATATTAAATATTATGTACTATTTTGTATAAAACAAATAATACACAAACAAACTAGAATCAGTTGTTTTAAATGTTAAATTTAGCATCAGGAAATTATGTACAGTATGAACAAATATGTGTTTTAAAATGTTAAAGATTACATTTAACAGTGCTATAAAATGTGCTTTTAAACGATTCATTTGAAGTCATCAATATGTTAAAAAGGAAATAATTGCACAATTAAAATATTTAATATCAGCCAATACTAATACATAATAAAAAAATATATTACAAAAAAGAAAAATCACTAATTTCATCCATTGACAAATGACATCACTAGTAAAAATACAGTTTTCAGCTTTCAGTGCAGATTGATTTCAAATAAAGCAGCAACCTTTGCAATCCATTTTTTTCAAATGAAAACCAAATTTAGCAAAACAGGAACTAAACTGGACTGGATATTGTATGGGGTGTTGCCAAGATAGCCGAAGAGTGCACTAACATATCTTAAAAGGGCTTTGGGTTACTTCCTCCTTGCACATGCCATTTGATTAATAATATCACTATATGATATCCTCTTTCAGAATGGCACACTGTACAATATGAGAACACAGGCCTGTGTTTTTATGGATAAAATCAATATTGCTGAGTACTGATATCCTTTGGTTATATCGGTATACTGTATAACTCCTGCACAGATCTTTACATGTGTCTCTATGGAGTCATACTGCCTTCAACCAAAATCAAAGTCAGCAGCACTTGTGATGGAAATCCAGGGCTGATATCTCTGCTCCTGGTTTCTCCAGAACTATACAACATGTAGCCGGGCAGGAAAAGAGAGTGGAGGCTTCAATAGCTTATTTCTGCTCTGCTTCTTTACGGCTGAATCATAACCTCAGAAAGAGAGCTGGCTGTGGGCGATCTCTGCAGCTAGGAGTAGATGCTGGCCCACTGAGCAGGGACAAGGCTGCTTTGTTGGGGCCCTTCACGCATTGGGTCAGGCTCCTCCACAGCGGCCGGAGGGCCGACGTGGGAAAAGAGGCAGCTTGCCACCAGCTTGCGTTCCACATCAGTAAGCGTCAGAAAGAAATCTGCTGACACCTGATTGTGCGGATGTACATGTCCTGCATGTGTTTGCTGATGTCCTACAAGACACTTACAGGATAGAACAAACCTTTTTTCACTTAAAAAAGACGTTGAATGGCAATTTACAACAGCAAAGAGGCTCTTTAGTCATGCAAGAGGACGTTTTGCAACACAGAACACAGTGATTTCCCGTTCTTTAAAATCACAGAGGGAAAGACACAAAGCCATTGAGAGGGGGCACGGCATCCTCTTTAAAAGCTGTTGTAAAGAGGTAAAGCTGACATGGGGTGGCTGTTACATAAGAGGAGAGTGTGTCCATTCATTTTTAATGCAGATGAGGGCCCTCTTGGTGCAAGGAAAAGAGCAGATGGGCTACTGATGGAGAGCTCAGGCCTAGTGGATGGCCCTGTGCATTCTTCTGCAGTTTTGCCATGCAGGTAATTCACCAGCAGTGTCATCGGCATGAATAAAAGATAACTCTGCCCAGCTGACTCCTTTTATGCCATTTTAGACTATGTTTTTAAGTAAATGACTTTAAAGGGATACTTTACCCACAAATGAAAAGCCTGTGATAAATTCTGTTACTTGCTCTCATGCCATTCCAAACCAGTATACATTTCTTTCTTCTACAGAACACAAAAGAATAACTTTTTTGACTATAAAATAAAAGTCGATGGTCCAAAAAACACTGGACCACAATGACTTTCAAAATATGGACAAAAAAATATTTTTACTGTTTTAAATGTGTGTTCCACAGAAGAAATAAAGTCATACAGGACTGTATGAAATGACATGAGAGTGAGTAAATGATGACAGTTTTTCAGTTTTGGGTGAACTCTCCATTTATTTTACATAACAAAATGTCTAAAACTGCACTTCATAGGATTTTGTGAATTCCAT
Organism: Paracanthobrama guichenoti; assembly: GCA_018749465.1. NCBI lineage: Eukaryota > Metazoa > Chordata > Actinopteri > Cypriniformes > Gobionidae > Paracanthobrama > Paracanthobrama guichenoti. The sequence continues at coordinate 1,720,745 of JAGHMJ010000663.1, forward strand.
TCAAATCTTGCTTTACAATAGAAAATATCTAGTGAATGAGAATGAAAATGCTTTCACGAGTACCATACAGACAACTGAGAATATTTGAAAGACTAAAGATATTATTTATGCATAATATGCCAATTTGCATTCACTTTTGATTAAACCTTTTAATTCTATATTATGCATGCTACACTGACATTTCTTATTTCTATTTAGTAAGCAAGTGAGTACTGAATGGTAAAAAAACTCTAGAATGATGTCAAAGAAACGTTTTGAATTTGAAATGTATTGTTTTTAGCTCACTGATGGTCTCGACCTATAAAACTGGAACGTTGCTTTTGACAAATGAGGACAGAGCATGCCTGGTGAATCCTGCTTTCTCTGTACTGAATACTACAGTAGCATGGTTTTGGTTTGCACAGCACTCATATGGCCAGCTGGGAAGGCTTTATGATGAGCACACAGTTTTACGAATTGTATAAATGGAACATTTTTACACACTCATTAATTGAGGTGAACATGAATGTTGGACACAAAAAATGTATGCCATGTGCCCAGTTCAGTTAGGGGGCTGTTACATGATCTATGCCCCTTTGTCAGTTGCGTACTCAAATATGTCTGGACTTATCAGTGGCTGCAGACGTCCTGAACCCTATCTAAGCACGAATGACAAGGAAACTGTTACATGCTGTCCAGACATCAGTTTGTCCCCTATGGCACTATGGAACACACATGCTGAACATTTATGCATTGATGACTTCTGAACTTCAACCTAAAACTGATTGCTGTACTAGACATTAACAAACGACAACATATTTCGTGAGAATTTCATACTTTTATATAAAGAGGTATTCAAATTGTAAAATGAATACAGTCACACTAAGGGCCCTATTTAAACGATCTAAGCACATGGTCTAAAGCGCACAGCGCAAGTGCACTTAGGGTGTGTCCGAATCCACTTTTTCGCGCCTGATGCATGGTCTAAAAGAGTTGCCCCTATTCTTTTAATGAGTAATGGGTGTGTTTTGGGCGTAACATGCAATAAACCAATCAGAATCTCATCTCCCATTCCCATTCCCAAAGCCAGTTGCGCTCGCGCCATTGTGGATTTGCTATTTTTACATGGCAGAATTTGCGAGCAGAAAGACTAAACACTTCTTCAGAGAAGAAACCTCTTATTTAAAAAATGTCAAAATGTTTGTGTGCTGCTGCACGTCCCTGTGTGTTTAATAAGCAAAGTATACACGTGTTGTGGACCCACCTATAGGCGCATATTACGAACGCATTCTTTAAATAACAAAAAAAATACTGCCCTATTGACTTCAGACCAGGTTTTTGTTGGTCAATGGTGCAGTTGTTTTCAGATGCCTCAAAATAGCAATGCACCAACAATGCACCTGAACACACCTCATTTTCAGACCAGCATGCCCATGGCCGCACAAATGAGCGCAAATGCATCTGCTATTTAAACAACGTGGCGCAGGACGTGAAAATGATCTGCGTCGGGCTGAAACTAGTAAAGAACACGTGTGTCGTGCCTAAAAACACTATGGTAGGGCCCTAAGAATATACTAATGTATTTGCATTATATAACAAAATATCAAAACAACTGGCAGCTCAAATTGGAACTCCATAAATTCACAAAAAAAATCCTTTTGGGCAAGTAGAAGTAAGGAAAAAATGGCTACAAGAAGTGGAAATAAATCTGAGAAAAGCTCCAGCATCATTTACTTGCAGAAGCCACTTGGTTTGATATTGTGTTTTCTAATGCAATTAAATTCACAAATTTTAAAATGTGAAGTCAATGTCCAAAAGTCCAATAACCTTTTGGGGCTCAGTACATCAGAAATTACATTTACAGTAAATGTAAAAATCCTTCAATCAAAGACTGGTCATTACAGGAATTAGAAGTAGGCCACACTCACCTCTACAATGTCAGAGTTGGTTCTGCTCTCATGGGGTTCGTTGTATTCTGTGTACTTAAGTAGGACTTTGTCCATGTCAGTGCTGGCATACTGAAAGAGTTTGTTTGAGCTGTTGAATATGATCAGGGCGATCTCACAGTCACACAACACGCTCAGCTCATAAGCTTTCTTCATCAAACCAAACTTCCGCTTTGTGAAGGTAACCTGTGAGGAAACAGACAAAATAAGACAAAATGCTTAGTAAAATGTTTTTATACACAGATATACTACAATATTTGCCTTCATATTAGCATTTAGAAAGTCAATCAAGATGATCACAGAAGAATACAGAGAAAAATATCCTACTGCTCTTGTTCTTTGTTCAATAATTAATAGTAAAAAAAAAAAAAAAAAAAAAAATCGTAATGTTCCATGTTTCAAACAAGGTACGTCATTCACGGCAACCTCAGAAAATAAAAAACGTAAGGCAATTAGAACGGACACACACACACACACACACACACACACACACACACACACACACACACACATACCTGAATGCATTTTTCGTTAAAGCAAAACAAGAATTACTTAAAAACTTTTTACGTTTATTCATTCTGTTATTAAACCTATGCAATCTATGCATCTGCTCGCATATTTATGTATCATATATTTATCATAAGTATTGATAAAAGAATAAACAGACGGATGAGTCAAAAATATGTTGATAGAAACAAACATTATGTCACAAATGCCATCAAACGAAATCAAGTTAAGTGAGTCAAGTGTTATCAGATGAATTCAGGACATCTCTTTAAAGAAAGCTTGTGACAGCATGTGAAGCATGTGAAGTGACATGAAGTGATATGACGTGAAGGCTAAGTATTCTACATAATTTGTCCTCTGCATTTAACCCAAGTTAGTGTGCACACATTAGGAGCAGTGCAAACCGTGGACACACACCCGAAGCAGTGGGCAGCCATTTTTGCTGCGGACCACAGGAGCGATTGGGGGTTAGGTACCTTACTCAAGTAATTTCCTGACGGAAATGATTGAGACTCAAACCCGCAACCTTCGGATTACCAGTCTTTAACCATTAGGCTACGACTACCCTAACAAACCATAACTTTAAAATCATAAATCAAAATAATTCTCTCACTGTGGTAGTGGGTACCCTTACAATGGTTTTGGACTGTCTATTGAGATCAGATAAAAGTCTAATTGTTTTAGTGGTCTTCATCTATCCTGGGCCATGTTACTGCAAGATAATGAGTCGAGCAGACAGCAGAGCTGCCACACTGATGTCATGGCAGGTCAGACAGAAGGTCAGTGTGAGGAACACAACAGAGGCTCCACAGCCTGTGCAATCAGCCCATTAGGGAGACAGCAGGCTCCATCACTCCTGCCTGCATCCTCTGACAGCCTCTTCCTGCAGGGCCATCGCTGTAACACGAGCCGGCATGTACGCTTCTGCAGGTCGCACGTACACGCCCATAACTATCTGACTTTTCTAGAGATGACCGGCCATTATGCACCAAGATATACGCTTTGCATCTGATTCGGCTATACAGTGAGCTAAGCCAAGCATGTGTCCTATTATCCACAAGAAGCTCATTCAGGAGCCTTCAAAAGCCTGAAAATGAATTATGCATTTGTTCAGCTCTCATGTTTAACAAGTGTTGTGCAGTGAAGATAGCAGCAGATTTACTTTCATAATATGGGAGCGTCAGAACGACATCATGGATGAGCATATGAACACTCAAGATGAACAGGATGTGTCGTGCACATGGCAAAACTTAGAGAGATGCCATGGAAAGCTTCGCCTAGAGCGAAAAGAAGTTGGAGAGCATGTCTATGCGAGGGAGAGAGCGGGAGAGAGAGCGAGAGAGAGAGAGAGAGAGAGAGAGAGAGAGAGAGAGAGGGAGAGGGAGAGGGAGAGGGAGAGGGAGAGGGAGAGGGAGAGAGAGAGAGAGAGAGAGAGAGAGAGAGAGAGAGAGAGAGAGAGAGAGAGAGAGAGAGAGAGAGCTGTATGATTACTTCCGCCAATTTCACTGACCTACAAAGCAGAGCTGAGCAGATGAGCTGGCTTTGTTCAACTTTAATTGGTCACAGCTTGCAGAAACCCTCATTTCAAATGGTACAATGCAATATAATCCAATGAGCAGCACAGTATCTCTAAATCTATACTGATTTCTGTCCAACTGTAGAGAGTCACATGTAATGTTCTGCATTACAGGTGAGTATAATGTTTAATTATGTTTTCAGTTGAACACAATACATCTGGTCACTTGATTTATGCATATAAAGACATATCAATATGAGGCAATTAAAGCAAGAGTAAAAGAATTAGAATAACATAAGAATGTGCAAAAATAATAATAATTTATTTTATATTTATTTTATATATATATATATATATATATATATATATATATATATATATATATATATATATATATATATATATATATATATATATATATATATATATATATATATATATATATATATAAAAATTACTGTGATGGCAAAACTGAATTTTCAGCAGCCATTACACCAGTCATCAGTGTCAAAGGATCTTTCAGAAATCATTCTAATATGCTATCAAAATCAATTAACAAAATGATTCAGATAATTATACAAGCATGCCACACTTCCCAAGACTGCGGTCACTGCTTAAAATTCCTTGTCAGCTACCCAAGTAACTTTTGAACCAAATAAAATCTGTACAGGGCATGCATAACACATTCATCCATTCCTCCAAATCCATTCAACCTCCAATGACATGAGGCAATGACACACAGGAGTTTTCATTATCAATAAACAGGAAGCGAATAAGGTGTGCTGGTGGAGCAGGACTGTATACTTGAGCAGTCTAGAGAGAGTAGTAAGTTGAGCTCAGGCAGACAGCAGTGTGAATTCCCAGAGCCACAAAGAGCAGCTCCCTCCCAGCTGTCATTAGACTCCCTTTGCCTCTCTTGCAGAGCAAACATGGGCAAAGCAGCCTCCAAAATCTCCCTGGACAAGCCTTTTCCAAGTTTATCATTATTAAATGTTCCCTCCTACCATAAATGGCAGATTTAATTGTGCAACTTAATAGTGGAAAAAGAGATGGGAATCATAGTTCAAGTAGGTGGCATAGTTCAGGTTGGAGTCGACCTCTGAGGCAGCAGAAGAAAATGTCACCTTTAGTATGGGACAGGCCCTGCTGTACGGTGTGTGCGGTGACATTGTTCCACTCCATTGCTATTAAGGGCACTCAGAGTAGTTTCTTGCTGACCCAAAGTAACGATTTATTTCAGCTGCAGTGCAGGACACTGTCACAAACACTAGCATAGAAATGCATAAAACCATCCACATGCAAGCAAGAGTTTTTAACTCGTGTTTAACTTCATATCATAACTTATCACAAAAAGAGCAATTATACTCTTCTCAGCCTTGGGCAGCACAATGCATGCCTGTGACGGCAGTGATGACAAACGTAGTTGTCATCTGTACGATAAGTACAGTCTACCAGCCACAGTTTTAGAATGCCACAAATAACGCCGTAGCTGCAACAAGGGCTTTTGGGTGAGCCCCCAAACAACAACCCCAGTCTCCTGGGTCACTGCTGAGACAGTGGAAAGCCATAGAGAAATCTGAGATCACATGGGAGGTCATTGGTACTTTTTTCCCACTAGTTCACAAAGAAACACACTCACACTGCAGTTGGGCTGGTGTGTGAATGATTTTAGACTTTTACAGTCCTATGTTACTGTAATTTACTATTTTACGAGTTAGGGCTGCACAATTAATCGAAATAAAACAAAAATCTGTATGGCTTAGTGCGATTATCAAAGTCTGTGATTTAATTAAATAAATAAATGCACTACGTTTAAGAGTGAAGCGTGTTTTTTACACGTAGGCAGCTCATGATCCAGTGTTTTCAATGTCTCAGAGTGTCTCGGTTCACATAAAATGTTGCTCTATACAAACTCATCTATGCATCTGCTCTGAGTTTGGGTTGTTTAAAACGTGCATTTGGGAATGCAACATCTGCCAACATCTTCCCATTGTTGTGATGAGAAGTGTTTATAAACCAGCTGTTGTCAACAAAAGAGAAGGTTTTCGCCAAAAAAAGGCTCAATGGTTTAACATTTGAAAATTAAGAAATGAATACAGCCATACATATTAGTATTGTAATTTTACAATTATTTTTTAATAATAATTAATTAACAATAGCTGTTATATTATTATAATGATATATTTTTAAACTACTCCATTTTTGTTTTACAGTAAAATGTTACAATAGTATTTTTGTTTAAATGTTTAATAATCAAAAATAATTATAATAATAAAAAAAAAATTGTGCAACCCTAATAGTAGTCATAAATATAAGAATATCAACACATAAACATATTGTTGAGAATATCAATCGCACAAACAGATATTTTGAGCAACGCAGCACCCAAAGTAACTAAAGTTTGAGGAAGTAATGATATGAGTCATGTTTTGTGCTCCAAACTTCCCTTTGTTCCCTCCAACTTGTGGCAGTCTTTGATAAGGTCATTCTATCCCAGCCATCCAGTAATTATATTAGCATTTCTCATCTAATTGTACAGCAGGAATAAGAACGCTGACCTTTTCACAACTTTTTCAACATATCAGGTAGTAGCTGGGGTACTAATTCTGCTCTGCCATCATCTCTTCCATGTTGTATCTCTTACTTTTCACAGTCTGTCCTCTTTTTGCTGGCAGCGCACTGGGCCGACTTGTATACCACTGGGTATTGTGGCTTCTTAGAATTTCAAGATACCAGTGAATCAAAGCAAATGAGGATGTGTGGAAGTAAAAATAAATCTTTGCTCCCATAAAGAGGAAACGGGCAATATGTGTGGGTGAAAAGTGTTGAGTAATGCATTTACGCAAGCAGAATCTTGAGGAATTCCTTGTTGTGGATCGTGGTGAGACTAAATAGATCATAAGGAAGTGTACCCTCATACTTTAAGGGTATGTGAATATGTATAAATCTGTATGCGTGTTTCACCTCAGGAAAATGAAAAGTCTCAGAAAAGTCTGGCTTGTCAGTCAAAGGCTCCATCACAGGCTGTCCTTAGGGAGGGGAGTCAACAGGAAAAACAAGCCATGTGGGCCTGTAATGTTCTCTGGCATTGGAGGTGATGCCTCTGATATCGAATAGAGAGCAAAGTAATGGACCAGGGGTGACATAGCATTGAAAGCAGCATGTCAGCTTCAATGATCTCGATAACAAATAGCAGGGGGTTTGTGTGGTCCAGAGAGAGTGTCTGCCATAGCACCAGCTGGCAGAGTGACCCAAGCCCCCTGGCTCCTGCTTCCCAGCAAAGAGCACTCAGGCCTGGGAGACAAGCAGCGGTCCCTCCCTCCTGTCCGGCTGGATCAGCTTTCACAGGACACAGAGGAAGCCCCAGGTCCATAGTTCACTGCTGGGTTCTGAGCGTTCGAGTACCCAGAGGGCAGAGTCAGCCAGCTGGGGCTGAGCTGGTGTGACCTTGTAATTAGACTTATCTCTATGCATTTATCTCTCACACTCATTTACAACATGAACTTCACCTGTGATAATTGGTCTCTTATATTCTCTTCAAAGACAGCTATCAAAGCAATTAAGGCAAAACAAGCTAGAAAAAAAACTTGTAAAAAAAATAACTCTGATACAATGTGATTCCATAACCTAGTGAGATGCCTATGGAGACAGAATTTAAAGGTATCAAAAGGTACACTCATGACACGAAAGCTGTTCCAAAAGGTAGGCAATGTAACTACGCTGCCGCCTAAAATTTGAAAGCAGAATTGTGAATCCAATGCATTCGGTGAAATGCTTCAGAAATCAAAAGCTTGGTGAAATATACATATAAATGTATAATGTACAATGTATCTATTAATATATTTATTAAATATAAATGAATAATGTGCCATTTTGTTATAATTCAGTAATGAAAATAATGCATTGCAACAAGTGCAGTTTGATTTATAAAATAATTTAATCAAAGATGGTGGACAAATGTTGATTACAAAAACAATTCATTATAATTAAAATGATAATATACTTATTTACTTTATTATAAATGAATATGCTTCTAAAGCATATATAATAAATATATTTATAATAAGCAATGCAAATATATTTATTTATATAAATAAATGATTACCATACAGGCAATATGCAGCTCACTAGGTGTTAGTGCTCTTGTTTGGTTTCTTGAATGAATAATGAGGCCAACAGGCTTGACATGAACAGATTCTTTTGGATATAAAGATCATGAGCATTTCTAAGATTTTTTTCAGTCTGTGTTGATGTTCTGCCACCACGATGAATAACTGAAGGGAGGTGGGTGGAGTTTTCATTGTTCTGAGCATTTCATTGTTGCTGTCATCAAACATGAATTACAGACAGAAAACCTCCCACACTATTTCCCCTTACAAACCTATAGCTAAACTCTAATGCAGTTAAACCAAAAACAAAACTCCCTTTGCTTTAAATAATCCACTTTAGCTGCAATTGCAATCATTTAAGGACACCCAATATCAGAAAGGGCACTTGGAGTGAACGTCTTTTTTTACTGAAACCTTTTCTTCACTCCCTTGTTTCTAAACCATGTTTTCATCATTAAAGAATAATGGTGTTCTCTCAGAACCTTTTAGAGAGAAGAAGATGAGTCTGATAAAATGGAAGGATGCACGTCACTTTTTTTCTGAGAGCGAGAGGCTCGGCGCTCCTGAACATGCGACATGCGGAAGCAAAAGTAAGCCAAAGCAAGGGCGGGTGACACTCCACCCAGCAGTGAAATCATCAAACTTTTAATGACTTGGGTAATTACCCCTAGTGAGCCTGCTTAATGGCGTACAGCGGACGTCGTTAGGCACAGAGGTCCAAACGCACACACACTCACACACAAACGCAGCTGTGAGAGAGCATGTCGACTGTATGGAAACAAAGTCAAAAGATACCTGATGAAATTACGTGCGACAATTTTTCTCTCTCAGCTTGACAAGGAGTTTTTCTGTGCATGCTTTTGCAGAACTCTTCCCTTGAGTCTTTACTCTAGTGTTCATGATAATACTTTCCATCCTCTCCGAATCAAAGAGCTGTCACAACACAATCAGAGCTACAATGGAGTGATGCTGTTTTTACAATGACAGGCAGCTCTCATTAGGGTCCTTTGAGACCATCACCGTAATTATAAGTTTTCTACTAGGGGAGTAATTCAAAAGCATGTTACTACCACTATCACATGTGCTGCAAATTAGACAGGTGTACGACATCATCAGGACATATAATTACAGGCTTGAAGAGCCGTAAAGGAAATCAGGGCTTGTACTGAGTGGACGATGGACAGGTGGAGAGCGAAAGGGAGGGGGGGGTTCAGGATCCTTCTGTCCTCCTGCGCTATTATGGCAGTCGTCCCCCTTACACAGCTTTGCAATTAGTATGTCAGCCTGAGCTGTTCAGTGAGGCTCACAAAATCCTCTCCTCTTCTTCTCCTTTCGCTGTCATTCCTTCCTCCTCCTACAGGCCGCACTTAAGGGTTTTTTGGTGGAAAGCTCCAGAAGGACAGGGATGCATGCATGACAGGACCTCCAGCTCCTCCATATTTCATAGAGTCTGAGCGTGCTGCCGAGTAAGAACAGAGATGCTCTGCCTTCATTCTCATAAAATAATGAATTCATACTTACTTCTTTCTTTCTTTCTTTCTTTCACTGATGGGACTCAATCAATGGTTTAATCGACGTCTGTTAGGCCTTCTGCCTTTTTCCTGGCAAATTTCATGGCGAATCGATCGAAGAGCAGGATCCGACACTCACTAAGATCTTACAAACCCCTTGGGGGTGAATAATATTGCAAGATGTGTGCAGGAACGGCACAATGAACGTCCCGCGGCTTGCCTCTGAACCCATTGTTTTGACAGATACTGCAATTGTGGACATTGCGACCCCTGCTAAGCTCTCCTAAATAAATCCTGATAGGTCAACAGGCTTTCCAGAGCCCTTCACATAATGATACAAGAAGCCCCTGCTGAAGCCTGGGCTGCGTGCAGTCCCGCCACTGTATTTAATTAGGCCACTTAAGGCATTCTCTCATTCTAATGCAATGAATAAAGATAGCTCCCGGCACAGCCGCGCAGATAAGGATTTTAATTGTCTTCTTTCAACGGGCCCAGTATGCTAATGGCCATCTCCCCAGGGTGAGGAGAGCACCCTAGAGCGAGCAGGAGACCGGGGTCATGCCAGTGTGGGGTGGGGGGTGGGGGGTGCGAACTGTGTGCGAATGCACGCAAAAGCTTTAATAAAGGGCTTTACGTCTTTTACATCTTTCTCCATTTGTTTCTTTCACAACTCTGCTGAGCAAGTCGACCACACTCATGGCTGAGCCTGTGTGCCACTGATAACCACTCTCTCTGATGAGCACCGTGAAATTCGGATTCTGACGGACAAGAGCGCTATTAATTACTGTGCAGTGTATTGTCTCTCAAGCTTGCTGGTATACGGTAATAACAACAGAAAAAAGAAACGTCTGTACTGTGATACGGTTAAACTCAATGCGTGTGAATGAATTCTTAAAAGATCACCCAAAAATGATTTACTCACCCGCATGTCCTTCCAAAATTGTAACTATTGTTCTGTAGAAGAAATTCTAAAGAATGTGCAGGGTTTTTCCTGCATTGAAATTTTTTTGGAAGACCGAATCCATGTCACACGTGGCACATTCGGACAATTTTTTCCTTGAATTACCGCTGGGTGTGAATTGTGCTCAAAAAACGTTGACTCTTCTCTGACCAGCTGACATAAACCATACTTTCAATAAATGGAAACAAATTCTATCCAGTTATGAAGTGTTTTCTGTGTTGACAAATCTTTTGCGATGCTCTAACAGACAGGATTCACACACAACGCGTCTGCTAATGTCCGATTCGCGACCTAATGACTCCTTTGAACTGAATCATTTTAACGACTGGTTAAAATAACTGATCTGTCCAACACTGAACTCACGAATCAGTTTAATAATTTACTCAGGACACCTCTGAAATGAGAACACAAGTGTGCTTACCCAATTCAGCAAGAGTGGATAGTAAGAATTAGTTTTAATTATCCACAGTATTTCAGCTTATTTATACTGACAATGTGTAGTAAAATAAATAGTCTAAAATCATTTAGTTTAGACTGGAGTGAGGTGAAACCAGAAAAAAAGTTGTTGTTAGCTAGCTGATAATTATATTAAATTGTATATGGCAGAACAGTTTTAATTCTACTTTTTCATATTGATATGATTATATAGCAAAACAATTATCTGTAAATAGTGTAAAAATGAGGAACAAAAGAAACAAACATCAAGGTAAGAGATCATACATAATATGATGTATCAAAATAAGATAAGCAAAAATTACAAACTGTTTCTTTGCATTTATTTTAAATGTATTGTCAGTATTGTGCTCGCAGATCAAGTGGGTAGGGTACTTTTTACTGTGTGTGTGTGTGTGTGTGTGTGTGTGTGTGTGTGTGTGTGTGTGTGTGTGTGTGTGTGTGTGTGTGTGTGTGTGTGTGTGTGTGGATGACCATGTCTGTCAGCCACCACCGAAGACCATTTTTGACCCAGAAAAAACCCTGATGTGTCAACTGTTTTTGTCCTTATAATTAAAGTCAATGGGGTATAAAACAGCATTAGATACAAGTGGCTTTCACTTTAGGGACAAAACAACACTGAGACATTTGTCAATACCTTTTTTTTGTTGGACATGAGAGTGAGTAAATGATGACAATTAACATTTTTGGACGGAGATGATACATTTGTGGGTAGAGTGGTTGCTCTTTGGGTGATCCGAGACCTTGCTCATAGTCCTTTTCTGATCTTGTCCCAATAAAGAGTGGCAAAAAAATGAGGGGTGGGACTACCCCATTAAGATTGGTAGAATTAAATACAATGAAAAATGTGATTTTACAGTAACTTTCTCTTTTTTTTCCTTGAGTCTTTGTCCCCTCTTTTGCTTTTTCTTTTTTTTCCTTTTCTTTTTGCTGATGTTGTAGGCTGGGGCAGATAGTGCAGATGCTGATGTTTCTAGTAGACATCTTCTCTTTGCCTGCCTTCCTATTTGGATCCCACCCAGGACCTGGTGTTATGCTGATAATTGGCCTGTCCTGTAAATTCGAGTTTCTCACTTGGCTGAACTGCTACCTCCACAGTAACTGTCAGAGAGGTGGGAGGAGAGCTGGGGGCAAGGAGGGAGGAGGGCACGGGCTGTTATGTTATCACCCTCAGGAGAGTGAGCAAAACCTCAATTAGCTTTCCGTGAGCATGGCAAGAAAGTTATTTCACCGACAAGACAGTGCAAATGATATTTTGAGCGGGTGTGAATGGGTGCATCAAGTCTAGCTGGAGAGACATGGACTGATGCATACTTTTTTCATTATCAAATCTATAAACATGACAAATGGAGTGACTTCCTCTTTCAAATGGATATTAGACATGCCATGTATGTTTGAGCGGAACTGTACGTGCCTCACATCTGTTTTGTATGTGTATTTTCCCTTCTCTAAAACGACTGTGTCAGAGAAAGCGACCAGACTGGGCTGTGTTATGTTATTTATATTTAGCGCGAGTAGACAAGGGTGAATTCCAGTCTGTCTCTGTCGCTGGCCAGATCATTGGCACTTTTCTGGGGAAAGGACAGGAATATAGAGAGAGAGACAGAAGCAGAAATAGAGAGACGGAGAGAGAGAGACGGGCACAGCATATCCCACTGTCCCTCCTTGTAATGAGAGGGTGCCGAGGTGCAGTGGCTGCTCCTAATTACTACCAAGCAGCTGCAACCGCAAGGAGCAACAGGCCCTGCCAGGCCCCAGCATAAGCCCACCAGTGTGAAGAGAGCGAGAGAGAGAGAGAGAGAGAGAGAGAGAGAGAGAGAGAGAGAGAGAGAGAGAGAGAGAGAGAGAGAGAGAGAGCGAGAGAGAGAAAGCCATGGTCGCCCCAATTCACCCCAGTCACCCCTTGCTCCATGCCGCTGCCACACCAACTGGCTTGCACCAGCTCTGTCTGCCTCATCAACTTCTCCGGACTGAAATTGCAGGGTGGTGTGTGGGAGCCGTGTCTGTAAATATGGCTGGAAATGTGTCCCAGTCCCTTTTTATGGCTATGTGTCTATCCAGGAATGCTGGGACAACATGTTTAGCCAATGAACAGATGGCTCAAACTAAGCAATAATCAAATGGGTCTTTCAAGCCTGTTGTGTTTGCTGTGTACAAAATCTTGAAGGAATTCAATTTTTTTTTTTCCCATAACATGTACTACCGTTCAAAAGTTTGGGGTCTGTGAGATTTACTTTTTGCTTACCAAGGATTCATTTATTTGATCAGAAGTACAGTAAAAACAGCAATAGTGTGAAAAATTATTACAATTTAAAATAACTTTGATGCATTGATGAATAGAAAGTTCAAAAGAACTGCATTTATTTGAAATCTAAATCTTTTGTAACATTATACATTTCTTTACTGTCAATTCTGAGCAATTCGATGCGTCCTTGCGGAATAAAAGCATTCATTTCTTTGTAAAATGTAAAAAGAAAAGAAATGGAGCATGCATGATAAGGATGATGTGCATAACTACCGACCTGCCGGTTCCTCTCATCCATGATCCGTGTGATCTGTATCTTCTTCCGTCCCATCTTGGCGTCCTGCTTGGTCTCTCTGACACCCCGAGAATATCAGAAAAACACAAATTTGTCTGCCTTCACTCCCCTAGCACATTGTACTCCACTCTTTCTTCTCGAGTCTTTCTCTCTCACTCTCTTTCTGTCCGAGTCTTTTTCCTGAGGTGTCCACACCACGATCTGTGAAACAGAATGAGAGAAGGAAAGAGAAAAGGAAAGAAGGAAAATCACAGAGACAGAAAGGGAGACAAAAAAGAGAGAAAACACGTTATAATGTGAAAACTCAAAAGTGGAGGTCTGATGCAGATGAAAGCAGCTGAATGCACCGTGTTCCACTACCTGATACATACAGGAAGGATATAAAACTGAGACACACAATGATTTCTTATCTTCACACCTGCCTTTCTTCAACAGCAGGAGATCGGCACACTCACAGGACATTTATTATTAGTTTAAAAAACTAAAACACTGAATAATGGATATGTATTTGTAGTGCTCATTACCCCTACTTTTACATTTATATTACCTTTGTTGACATCTAACATTGACCTAATTTTTAACAATCCTAAGGATATAATATAATAATTATATTTTATTATAATGAATACAATGTAATCCTAATACATTATCATGCTGTGATGCCTAAATTCACTTGTAGCATTAAATGATTTTAGTTTTTAGTGTGTTGTTTTGTGTTTATTCAGGCAAAATATAATATAATTTTAATATGCTTTTATCTGTTATCAGCCATAACAAGAAAATAACTGATTATTGGCACTGGCTAGAATTTTAATATCACTTTATTTCTAAACTCGAACGCTTTTCTTTGCATACCCTCCATAAAACATCTACGCAATCCTATCTGTCAAACGCTCCATCAGAGCTTTCTCTAGTGAGTAGACGCCCTAAAACAAGATTTACTAAATATCATAATGGCATCCCTGCAGTTACATAGCAGTTTAACAATGATTGACAACTATGTGACAGACAGTTAACAGAATGAAAGTAAGCAGACTAATAAGTAAAGACGAAAAGCATGTGGATGCTTCCTGCTGACTTCAGGCTTAAAGAGAAGCAAGCCTTAGCAGATAAGCCAATATGACACCAATAAGCGGGTCATAAAGTCATCTGTCTGGTTTCAGAATGCACACGGTGCATAATGTCTCTTTGGTCATCTTGTCCTGTTTTCTTTGCTCGTTTCCCTCCTTCCCACGTATCTCTCTGTCTGCATCTCTCTCTGACACAACGTAGGACACAAGCACACACACCCTGCCTCTGCACAGCATCTCAGGAGACAGCAAGCAGGCCTCATTCTCCCTCTCATAACCCCGGCTGCTGCCAGCTCTCACTTCTAAGATGATTAAGAGTGCACCCAGTCTCAGGCTGACATTAGTTTAAATCCTCTGGGCCAGATGAGGCAATTCACACGTGAGAGAGAGCGTGGAAGCCAAGTCAAGAAGGTTCAGAGCACAGTTTGCCCCCGGGGAGCCTACAAGTCGCCCCGCTCCGTCTTCTGTCCCTGCCTCCCCTTGCTAACCTGCCCACAAAGAGCCGGCTACCTCTCAGAGGAAGCATTCATCATCTCCGTCCAGCATGGACACAGATGAACACGTAAATAGAAAATGCCTATGTAACCACATCTCACATCTGAGAGACGCTGAGGGAGGGCAGAAACTCTCTCCTCCAGAGAGGCAGAAAGACCACGCCGTGCTTTGTAGCCACACAATGCCAGCAAAAAGATGTGGAAGTTGATGACCAGGAGGCTGCAAGTGACCCACAGGAAATAAACACTATAATTACTGGCTGAACAGAAACGGGTGTTTAGGTGTCTGCAGGTCTCTATTAGGAGTGAGATCACGCTGTCTGTCCACAGAAGGAAACTCTGACAACAGGCAGGCAAAATCAGACATTTCCCTATACCGCATCACGCCAGGGCTGAGAGACCAACACTGTTCTTTCTCAGTCACCATGTCCCCCAGCAGGAAGGAAAAACAGTTGGCTCTTCCTTCAACGCACGCCCTCACGACATGTGCATATTGTCCATTTCATACCCTCATTATGGAAATGCGTTTAGAAAACCTACAACAATGGGAGTTTTGCGGGGTGATCTGTGTTGGGCTGAAACTATGCGGAGTGCTCAAAAATCTGGGATCGACAGAGGGATTATTCATTTCCAATGTGCCCGGCAAATGCATGTGCTCTAAAATCATGTTCTATTCACTGCCGATGAAAAATTTCAAACTCGAGAGATTAAAACCCAATGGTTTCTTATTTGTTTGCTTTTTAATCATTCAAACTGAAATGAAAACATTTGGATTAACCATTCGAAGCTTACAAGCTCCTTGATTGAAAATTTACATGGTTGAAGTTGAAGGCTTTATCTGTGTTTGTGTGCACATAACAATGCTGTTCTGCTTATCCAAACACGGCAAAACATAATTACATGTATCCAGGCTTGTTGCTCTAAATCGTATTTGTGAGCTGTCATGCCCGTCTCGGAGACTGTGGGTCCAGAAGCGTAATGCGTTGTGTCATGACATTTCTGTCAACTTAACAGACATAGACAAGCTACGGTCCTGCAGCGCAGGCAGGCTGGGTGAAGCTCTGAATGACTTGTATCGCACAAGCCAGAGCGGGACTCTATTATGGCATGAGTGTTGTTTTGTTGATCGCGAGTCTCTGTTTATTTCCCGGAGACGGTCTGGCACACTAGTGGAGTGGTAGTGTCTTGTACAGAGATACAGAAGAAAAGGATGTCATTTGGCCCTGTTTCACAAGGCCTGCATTAAACACAGGCGGTCCATGGGCTTAGAGATTTGTTCAGAAAAATTATAAAACACTTACAATTATAGAATTTATTACAATTTATAGAATTATAGACAGATGTACAAAAAAAAAAAAAAGTTCAAGTCAGCATGAAACAAAGATACGATTGCATTTTCTTCCCTATTGTGACATTGTGAAAAAGCTTGCAAGAACAAGACAAAATGTAGGGTGGGACTTGATTTTGTCCATCTGGAATTGATTGGATCGTTGTCGTGCAAAAATAATGATATGCATGGATAAATAAATTTGAACAAATACTGTAATATTCCATGAAAAAAATAAGATGGCTGGTGACTTTATAGATACTACCGTACACAAATTTGGGGTTTTGAAATATTTAAGCACAATAATTTAAAATTTGATTTATATTTCGATATACTTTTAAAGGCAATTTATTTACTTACTACTCATACTAATTTATTTAATTACTCCAGTCTTCAGTGTCACATGATCATTCAGGAATCATTCTAATATGATGATCAGGTACTCAAGACATATCATTAGTGGAAACCATCTTACTTCTTTTCAGTATTCTTTGTTGAATAGAGAAAAAAAAAAAATGTAGTTACATTATAAATGCCTTCTGTTCATTTACTTTTTTTTTTTTTTTTAAACATCACGATACATACTGTTAATGTGATATAAAAATACTCTATACAGTACATACAGGCAAATTCAAAAGAGCGCTGATTCAGTACAGAACGTGCCACAAAGAATTTGTTTTGCAGTCAAAGTCAGAATGGTTAAGATGTTAATGTTAAAAAGAGAATAGGAAAATTAACTGATGGAAATTGTCAGGACGCTGAAAAACGTAAACGGTGATGAATGTCTGGTGCATTCTATTTCATTTTAAACACTTGTTCTCCAATTATCTCGCTGTACTGACAGTGTTGATGATATATTGCACATAGCTTATCTGCTACAGTCATATTTAACCGAAAGGAGCTATGTGAGTGTATCTGATAGAAACAATGTTTGTTTTACACATTTACAGTGAACTGGCATAATGTGCACGTGTGAGTAATCTCACCTCCAAGCAGCTCTTCATGACAGACTCTAGCTTTCTTGACAAAAGGGAGTTTCTTTACGGTCATTATGGAGTGCCAAGAGCATGATGATTTAATGCTGTCAATCACAATGCTAATGATATATAAATGGCTGCTTAAACCTCATTTCAGTGACAATGCTTCTGGCATCCCTTCTCCTCCCTCACTTCACCTTTTTTCCCTATAATTATTCAGGTCCGAGAAACTGTACTACAGCTCAAGTCGAGTCTTGTGTTCAAGCCCCTTCTTTCCCAACAGCCAGAAAAACCTGTTTACCTCTCAAATCACTAAGGGCTAGTTTACCCGAAAATTTCTTTCATCATTTACTCAGTCTCACCTTGCACAACTTACTTTCATTCTCAGAACACACACACACACACACACACACACACACACACACACACACACACACACACACACACACAAGAATAATGTTGGGGTTCAAACAACACTGGACCCCACTGTATGGACAAAATATTTTATTTTAAATATCGTTTTGTGTTCCACAGAAAAAACAAATAATTTATTAAAGTACAATGCAGGCCTATATATATATATATATATATATATATATATATATATATATATATATATATATATATATATATATAAAAAAAAATACTGTATATTAATTTGTTCATTTATTTATTTTTTCAACCATCACTAAATTTTAATGTGGAAAATGGATAAGCATTTTGAGATTTGTTAAAATTAGCCATTGTCAGTTGTTTAGTTAGTAGTTGTACCACCTGACATGGAAAGGGAACCAACCCACCCATACTTGAAATGAGCTGTTTTTACCAGTATTTGAGAAAACAAGGATCAGTTGGGTCCTCTGGATGATGCATTATCATGTTCACTGTTATTACCTTGTCAGTTCATAATAAAAGAGCCATGTCTGCAGTTGTTTCACTCTGACATTTGAGAATATACAAACTGCTGGACATAAGTTTTTCCAATTATCTCAACAGCTTTAAAACTACTGATATTTATAAAATGTGTTTATATGAAAGGTTTCAAACCTAAAATTATGTCATAGTACTTTGTTTTAAATTTTTTATTATTACGACAACATTTTAAATAGTTTTCTCGTCTGTTCATTTGTTTAGACAGTTGCACCACCAGACTTTTAAGGGGTTTAAGAAAACAAAACATAAAATAATATGTATTTTTAAATGTACTAAAAATTAATTCAAGCTAAATACAAACCCGATTCCAAAAAAGTTGGGACATTGTACAAATTGTGAATAAAAAAGGAATGCAATAATTTACAAATCTCATAAACTTATATTTTATTCACAATACAATATAGATAACATATCAAATGTTGAAAATGAGACATTTTGAAATGTCATGTCAAATATTGGCTCATTTTGGATTTCATGAGAGCTACACATTCCAAAAAAGTTGGGACAGGTAGCAATAAGAGGCCGGAAAAGTTAAATGTACATATAAGGAACAGCTGGAGGACCAATTTGCAACTTATTAGGTCAATTGGCAACATGATTGGGTATAAAAAGAGCCTCTCAGAGTGGCAGTGTCTCTCAGAAGTCAAGATGGACAGAGGATCACCAATTCCCCCAATGCTGCGGCCAAAAATACTGGAGCAATATCAGAAAGGAGTTTCTCAGAGAAAAACTGCAAAGAGTTTGAAGTTATCATCATCTACAGTGCATAATATCATCTAAAGATTCAGAGAATCTGGAACAATCTCTGTGCGTAAGGGTCAAGGCCAGAAAACCATACTGGATGCCCGTGATCTTCGGGCCCTTAGACGGCACTGCATCACATGCAGGAATGCTACTGTAATGGAAATCACAACATGGGCTCAGGAATACTTCCAGAAAACATTGTCGGTGAACACAATCCACCGTGCCATTCGCCACTGCCGGCTAAAACTCTATAGGTCAAAAAAGAAGCCATATCTAAACATGATCTAGAAGCGCAGGCGTTTTCTCTGGGCCAAGGCTCATTTAAAATGGACTGTGGCAAAGTGGAAAACTGTTCTGTGGTCAGACCAATCAAAATTTGAAGTTCTTTTTGGAAAACTGGGACGCCATGTCATCCGGACTAAAGAGGACAAGGGCAACCCAAGTTGTTCTCAGCGCTCAGTTCAGAAGCCTGCATCTCTGATGGGATCGGGTTGCATGAGTGTGTGTGGCATGGGCAGCTTACACATCTGGAAAGGCACCATCAATGCTGAAAGGTATATCCAAGTTCTAGAACAACATATGCTCCCATCCAGATGTCATCTCTCTCAGGGAAGACCTTGCATTTCCAACATGACAATGCCAGACCACATACTGCATCAATTACAACATCATGGCTGCGTAGAAGGAGGATCCGGGTACTGAAATGGCCAGCCTGCAGTCCAGATCTTTCACCCATAGAAAACATTTGGCGCATCATAAAGAGGAAGATGCCACAAAGAAGACCTAAGACAGTTGAGCAACTAGAAGCCTGTATTAGACAAGAATGGGACAACATTCCTATTCCTAAACTTGAGCAACTTGTCTCCTCAGTCCCCAGACGTTTGCAGACTGTTATAAAAAGAAGAGGGGATGCCACACAGTGGGAAACATGGCCTTGTCCCAACTTTTTTGAGATGTGTTGATGCCATGAAATTTAAAATCAACTTATTTTTCCCTTAAAATGATACATTTTCTCAGTTTAAACATTTGATATGTCATCTATGTTGTATTCTGAATAAAATATTGAAATTTGAAACTTCCACATCAATGCATTCTGTTTTTATTCACAATTTGTACAGTGTCCCAACGTTTTTGGATCGGGTTTGTAGTTTTTTTCAATAAAGTGATGTATGTAATTTATATATATATATATATATATATATATATATATATATATATATATATATATATATATATATATATATATATATATATATATATATATATATATATATATATATATATATATATATATTAGTGTAACGGTACACGTATTCGCATCCGAACTGTTTCGCTACAGGGCTTTTGGTTCGGTGCACGTGTTCCGAATGCAATCTTTAACAGTTAACAGTCGGCTTGTTTTACTTCAATCCGAGTTCCCACGAACATATTAAGTATTCAGTCCATTTTATCATGAAATTCAAACAATAAATACTGTTTTGATGCTCTTTTAAGTGACGTGACTGATCACTGTATAGGTGGGTCAGTTAAAGCGGCGTGCAAGTGAACGTGATCATCTCTTCCTAAAGAATAAACATTAATTAATATCTAGGATACATTACGACTTACTGAAATGTATCATATATCATGTAATCGCTCAATCTGTGTTTAAACTGTGGAAAGACAATAAAACAGCTTGTAAATAATTGTGTCACGTAGCATCACATTTATCTCAGTAGGCCTAGTCATTCGGTGTCCACAGCTGTTAGTTCACTAGAGAAACAACCTCTTTCGCTAAATATATGCACTATATTAGCCTATATATTCAATATATTCTACTTAACCTGTTAGTGATGTCTTGTTTATTTAATGTATGTTTAAATAAATCTGTCATGAACAGCCACTGTGTATAAATTTATTATATTTCAACAACGAATTGGAGAAAAAAAAAAATATATAATTAGATTTAGAAGTTAATGCAAAAACTGCCTTATGTGAAGCTTATGAGTGTTGATTATTATATCTAAAAATAAATAGCAACTGAATTTAGGCTAATAGTTTGGGCTCTGTTGTTAACCTTTAATATTATAGCATTGCGTAAGTAAGAGCTCCCTATACAGCATTATCTTTAAGAAACTTTTAGTTATAATTGAATTCATTTAAGGACAGACACATTTTTTTATATCATTTAATAGCATTTTAATATCAGCTTATCAGAACTGGCCAGAGCTTTAATATCAAAATATTTTTTTGCCTTTAACAATTTGTGATTAGGGTCAGTGTGGTTTACAAAAAGATTCAATATAAAAGAGAAATATCTTAAATGATTGCATAATACTTTAATGTTTGATGGGTTATTTCTTTTTTTTTCTAGTGATAAATGTATATTTACAAGCTGTTTAATTCAAAAGATTTATTTAAATAAAAAAAAAAAAAAAAACTAAATCCATAAAATGATGCCATGATGGAAAACTACATGAAGCACCTGACAGAACCCTTTTCTTTCTAAAAGTGTATAATTATGAGCAAATTTACCTCAGAGCAAGAGAAAAGTTACCGTACATACTGCCCTCATAGGTGAATTCAAAAGCAAAATCGCAATAATAATAATAATAAAAAAACTGATCTCTTTGAGCTGGGTTTATAGGAAAGTAGGGTGGATGCAGTGGGGCTTTCTGGCTGTGGGTGGGATCCACTAAGAGCCTGTTGATCACCCCAGCGCTCCAGGACATGGGCAGCAGAGCCAGCAGTCCAAAACCACTGCCGATTACATCAGCTCTCCTGAATATTACACAATCTTTCACTGCACGCTATCAAGCCAAAAATAAACATCAGAGAACGTAAAACTAAGTGACCATTAAGATAACTGACGTGTGATGTAATTTGTGGCAACAATACAGTTCTTGAGTAAGATATGAAATAATGTATTCACAAAAAAATGTATTCCCTTGATGCAGTGCACCTGGTCAAAAGTTTATCTTTGATTTAAACCAGTCCAGCATTTTTGAAAGCTGCTTACCAAACATTTGCAGTCACTATGATCGATAAGCAGGGAATATGTCTCTATAGGAGCAACTGCCGGGGCCTGACATGAAAATCAATAGGAGTACATGACCCACAGAATGTGCACAGCAAAGCCGATCTCTAGTGAGACATGTCCATGTGCTCACTGCGCTGACCCTGACCTCACTGCACAGAGGTCGTTCACTCACACACAGTCGAACACAGGTGCATATATACGGGGGGAAGCACACTTACACTCACACAGATAAAGAGAGAGAGAATATTTCTCTTGTGTAATGTAATATATATTTTGTTTCCAATTGAGATATGAAACATGCATTTATCTCACACACCTCAAGATGTGAAGAGGAGAGCGGCCCCACCTGACATGCTGACACTCCCTTGTCTTATAAACAAGTTAACTCCCATGTCCTTCACACTGCCTGGGAGGTTTGTGTATTGTAACTGAGATGATCCCATGATGAGAGGGTCTATATAAATGTAAATGATTGCGCTGTGCGTGCATGTGCGAGTGGGTGTGAGCGTGTGTGAGAAAAACAAGCCGTGTGTTAGTGATAGGCCTCTCGCTCTCTCTCCCTTCGGAACGTGCCAATGTGAGAGTGGGAGGGCTGGTACTGGGGTCAGGCCTTTTCACACTCAATAAAACATGCCCTACTCCCACTGTAATTACCGCACACATACACACACACTCGCACACCGCGCTCCCTCATCTGCCCGCCAAACCTTTACTACCTCCTTTTTACACAAACCTGTCATTTTGGAGAGTGTTCCTCTAATCCCTTAACTGTATAAACTGGGGTTTCCTCAACTGTATTGAAAACATATTAAGAATATAAGCGACTACATGGACTACAAAGAAACTTCTACGTGCTGTATATTTACAGGGCTCAACAAGTGTGTAAGTGCTTACTTAAAAATGCTTGTTTACTTTACACAATAAAAATTAAATTCTGACACAAAAAATTAATCATGCTAAAAATAAATGTTTTGATTTAATGTTTTTTGTTTTTTCTCAATTACTTAAATTAAAAGCTAGAGCTACAGTAGACAATACATTAGACAATTGACTATTTCATACTGGCTTCAAATGTGACATCCATATTTATAGTCCAAGTTTCCATTCTTAAATTTTATCTTTTGGTTAAAAATAAATAAATAAAAGTCACTAGATTACCAAGGACACACATACACACACTATATATAGTATATAGTAAATATACAAAGTATAGCAATCTAATTGTTCATATAAATACCATTACATTTCTTTTAAGTTAGTGGTGCACTGAATTAACACACACCATCTGTCAATATAAATGAAATATAAATATAAAACAAATCCTTCATACCTTACTTGAAAGATGGTGTTGATGGTATAAAGTGAAACCTAGTGACAACACTTGGGAAAAATAGAGAGGGTCACTACTTTTCGGACTTCAGGCAGTGAATCTCGGGCACCACCATGACAGTGTTTCCTGTGCACAGCCGCCCTGAAAGCTCAACGTCCCAGAACAAGCTGTGGGCAGAACGCACTCCCTACATCCTGCTCCTCAACTTCCTGTTTTTCAAACCCCTTCAGATGACCAATAGCAGCCAGCCAGAGACATTAGAGAAAGAGCTAGACAGGGTGGGAAAGAGAAAGCTAGAGACAGAGAGAGAGAGAGAGAGAGAGAGAGAGAGAGAGAGAGAGAGAGAGAGAGAGAGAGAGAGAGAGAGAGAGAGAGAGAGAGAGAGAGAGAGAGAGAGAGAGAGAGAGAGAGAGAGAGAAGAAAGGGGAAAAAAGGAGCCATTGGGACAAGCATCTGCTCTGATCCTTCCCCTTGTTATCTTCCTGTCTGTTGGAGACTAAACAACTACACAAGTCCATCTCCTGTGTATTCTCCCAGCATGTTTATTATGTTTACAACCAGGGCCATTTCACAGGCGACTCCAGCATGCTCTTCCAAGCTCTCGCTCACTTTCTATTCTTTCCATTCGTTGTGTTTTTTTTTAAATAAGCAGCACCAGGCTTCCCTTTTTTTGGCCTCCGCTGATAAGAAGCTCAAACCTCCCCAGCTTACATAACTATGAATCACCATTCGATAACACACCAAAGAAGGACGAAGCCATAAAACGGGACAAATCCGCTGTAGACCATGTAGAACTTTGAAATACAAATGACCAGACCGTCAACCACAAACACTCAGCATATTACAAACACAAAGGGACTGATTTGCCTCCATTTAGTGTGGTGTTGCAGTTGCGGGTCTGGCGGGAAAACTTTAAGGTTCATTTGTAGCGACGCATTGACATAAGAACACAAGGGGAGGGTGGAGAGCCTGGGCTTTTGTTCTCTGGCTTCTAAGAGGTGGATGTGTACCTGCAGATGTGGCGGCCCTGGCCTGGATGGGAAGGAGGCATGCTGGTGTCTGCCTTTGTGAGCGTGTGCTTATCTTCCTCTCCAGCAGCCCAGGGTAAAGAGTCCGGTCCCGGCAGCTTCGCCGTTGTTAATGTCTCCCGATGCTAATCTGACAATGCCATTTTCCTCTCTTCCACCTCACACTTTTTTCTACTGTCTTGCTTCCTTTCTGCTTTTGCTTCCTTTCTCTCTGGCTCTCATCCTCTCATTCTTTCCCTTGTTAAGTCTCTCAGTTTCCTCTCTCCACATTCCCTCACCTCTGTTTCCAAGGCAACTAATGAGATATAATTAATAAGATCCAGCAAAGGGGTGTGCGTGAAGAAATGAGTGAAAATGAGGCTCAGAGAAGGAGCGTGTGCGAGCCCAGATGGAATAATGTTGCACGCGCTCACTCATGACAAACTTTTCACACCATGTTAACTTCCTTTTTTAAAACATAGCTTAAGGTGGTTACGCGGCAGGACAAATGAGTTCGAAAATACATTCTTCACAAGTTGAGATGATCAGGATATGAGCGCTGTTTCAGGAAAATGGTACATATGTACATGTCAACAAAAAAAGAGCCCTGGAGCGGAGACTGAAATATGGGAAATCTTGCGCAGGCGTGAACTAAAGATTTATATTTCAGCACTTCATTATGCAAAATATAATAAGAGAACGGATGCTTGAGGAGTAAAACTAAATAATTCTATATAAAATCTCTCACACCCTCAGAGAAAATAGAACTAATTTAGGTGCTTTGGGATCAATCTGACATATTTTGTGGTTTATATTGACACAATGACAACTAGTAGGCCACATCTACATGCTAAACCCTATATGTCAATGACTCATGTTCTTAAGCATGTGACTAATTCTATAATTCTATAAATACTCTTCATTCAAAACTGATGTCATGCTTAAATCTGGAAACTTGTTGCATACATCACAAAAAGGAAGGATGTGATTTAAAATAAACAAGTTTCATTTCACACACAAAGATAAATGGACTAGGTGAATATTTCCTAAAGGGGACTTTATACTATGCTATTTGTGAAATATGATCATAAGACATGTCCCTAGAGCCCACGGTTACTACATATGACTAACCCATACAAAAAGTTTTATTTGGATACTGTCAAGCACAGTTCTGAGAACATTCCCAAGAAAAAGACACATATAAACTTGCACAACTGGATATCAAAACCCTCGTTTAAACCCTCTGCCGATGTTTACCCGGTCTAAATTTGCTTTGCTTCTCATCAGTCTGATCTCTCTCATTATCTATGTATTATACTCTGAGATACCAAAAGCTTGAGTGCATGTGATATAGACGTTTATACACAGTTTGTTTGATGGGTAGCTCTCTGACACTGCTGAGCAGGCAGACATTGGGTGGTTAATCTCTGCTAATGACTGCATGCTCCATTCAACGACTCTCCTCTGACCGTGCTATATTCCCTGTCCGGATCAATGCCAGCAGAGACAATCTTCCGTGCTGCTCATGTATAACTATCACAGGCGAGAGCTTGGTGTCAGAGGCAGGGAGGTGAAGAAAAGAAAGCCACTTCTCACCTCCAAAATCATGCCATCACCACATCCAAACTCTCCCAGGCTAGAACAGAAGTAATAACAGGTATGGCCCCATGAGAGAAAACTTCACAAAATGCATGATTAATCAGTTTTCTTTGTATGTATGCATGAATGCATATTATGCATATTATATATATATATATATATATATATATATATATATATATATATATATATATATATATATATATATATATATATATATATATATATATATATATATATACACACACACACACACACACACACACACACACGTATATATACACACAAACACACATATACATACACACACACACACACACACACACCTAAAGGATTATTAGGAACACCATACTAATACTGTGTTTGACCCCCTTTCGCCTTCAGAACTGCCTTAATTCTACGTGGCATTGATTCAACAAGGTGCTGAAAGCATTCTTTAGAAATGTTGGCCCATATTGATAGGATAGCATCTTGCAGTTGATGGAGATTTGTGGGATGCACATCCAGGGCACGAAGCTCCCGTTCCACCACATCCCAAAAATGCTCTATTGGGTTGAGATCTGGTGACTGTGGGGGCCATTTTAGTACAGTGAACTCATTGTCATGTTCAAGAAACCAATTTGAAATGATTCAAGCTTTGTGCATTATTCTGCTGGAAGTAGCCATCAGAGAATGAGTGCATGGTGGTCATAAAGGGATGGACATGGTCAGAAACAATGCTCAGGTAGGCCGTGGCATTTAAACGATGCCCAATTGGCACTAAGGGGCCTAAAGTGTGCCAAGAAAACATCCCCCACACCATTACACCACCACCACCAGCCTGCACAGTGGTAACAAGGCATGATGGATCCATGTTCTCATTCTGTTTTCGCCAAATTCTGACTCTACCATCTGAATGTCTCAACAGAAAATCGAGACTCATCAGACCAGGCAACATTTTTCCAGTCTTCAACTGTCCAATTTTGGTGAGCTTGTGCAAATTGTAGCCTCTTTTTCCTATTTGTAGTGGAGATGAGTGGTACCCGGTGGGGTCTTCTGCTGTTGTAGCCCATCTGCCTCAAAGTTGTGCGCGTTGTGGCTTCACAAATGCTTTGCTGCATACCTCAGTTGTAATGAGTGGTTATTTCAGTCAAAGTTGCTCTTCTATCAGCTTGAATCAGTCGGCCCATTCTCCTCTGACCTCTAGCATCAACAAGGCCACAGGACTGCTGCATACTGGATGTTTTTCCCTTTTCACACCGTTCTTTGTAAACCCTAGAAATGGTTGTGCGTGAAAATCCCAGTAACTGAGCAGATTGTGAAATACTCAGACCGGCCCGTCTGGCACCAACAACCATGCCACGCTCAAAATTGCTTAAATCACCTTTCTTTCCCATTCTGACATTCAGTTTGGAGTTCAGGAGATTGTCTTGACCAGGACCACACCCCTAAATGCATTGAAGCAACTGCCATGTGATTGGTTAATTAGATAATTAATGAGAAATTGAACAGGTGTTCCTATATATATATATATATATAATTCTTACATTTTTCATTCACATTTATAGATGAGTACATACGGTCATTGTCATCCATGCAATTTCAAAGCACCAATTATTTTTAAATTATAATAAATTGACTGATTTCTGTCTGCTTTGTCTGCTTTAAACTTTCTTTATTGGTTTCAGTCCGAATTTGTGGCTTTAATGCATCAAAATGTACTACAGACTTTGCAATTAAAGCAGCAAAATATAAATTAATAACCACTGGGTTTATACCATTGTGGTTCTTTTATTAAATGTAATCAATTACTTAATTTATAAAATTTCATAAAAAAAACAATAAATATATACAACAACGAATTAATAAACTCATTTAATATGCGACCACATGATGGATGGATGGATGGATGGATGATTTATCAACCGCCATTAAGTTTTTTTATGCAGTCTGGAAATGTTATTTACATTTTAGTGATTCCCACACAATTTTTCCACCCCACTGATATTCCAAAATACAAAATAATACACTATATTATGTCAAAAATTGCACTAAAATTACACTAGAAACCATCCTATTGTCACGAATAGGATGTCTATTACGTCAAATTATAAAAGCAATAAAGATATATTACATTCACAGTGAAAGAATGCCGAGCGCACACTAGACGTGCCCACAATCAATCAAGGATTTAAGCAAGGTCGAGAGCTGGGAGAGGGGCGGACTACACAAGGTGACTTTGACTGAGAAGATGCCTTAGGGGCCGTGCTGAAAAAGCCATGGAGAAAACTTCAATATGGCTCTTGTTCCCACCACTGTCCCCTCCTTGATCACCCATTACATCATTTTCTTTTAGCTTTTGCAAAATGTTTTTTTTTTTTTTTTAATGACAAAGACATCTGAAAAAGTAGAAAGTCATGAGCAGAAAAGAGCAAAAAGAAATAGTGCAACTAACCTCACTTAAAACTACCCTTTGATTGCACAGTCGTTAGGTGTGACGTGCTACTGTGAAGTTCACTCTTCAGCACATGGTAAATGTCATGACTGATTTAAAGCTGGCACTCGACGTGCACTGTCTGTGTGTGTGAATATGACAGGCAATAAGAAAAGGACAAAAGAGGGAAAAAAAACTTGTAATGAAACAAGAGAAGTATCACTATTCTCTTCACTACCAACCCCCCCTCCACCCCTCTGGTCGTGTGCGGTAGCAGCGTTGTAACATAATTACTGCTGGGACACTCATATTCCCAGTGATCCATTTGCGTCAGTCAGGTTTCCAAGCCGAGCCGATGAATGGATTCTCAGTTTCTCAAGGATAAAGCGATGACCCTCTCTGAACAGTTAGATCCATTTCATGTGGGAAGACCACTGTGCTGGGTGGGTGAACGTTTGCGACTAATTGTGACTGGAATATGGGATTTTGGAGTCTATAATAAAAGTGATGGAACTCCTGGCCAGTCCAGATGTTTTTATCAACTAAACAACTAAATACTTGAACCACATTTACAACCAGCAAAAAAGTGATTGGATGGATGGATGGATGGATGGATGGATGGATGGATGGATGGATGGATGGATGGATGGATGGATGGATGGATGGATGGATGGATGGATGGATGGATGGATGGATGGATGGATGGATGGATGGATGGATGGATGGATGGATGGATGGATGGATGGATGGATGGATGGATGGATGGATGGATGGATGGATGGATGGATATTATGTTTCACTTAGAAAAGTGACGTCATCACAGAAATAAAATGACTGGCGAATGCAGTTTCATGTTGTCTTTAGTACGTAACTTAAAGCACAGCTTACCACCAAAATATCATGGTCTTTCACTGATGTGTGATCGTCTTTGACATCATATCTACACCAGCTCACTCAACATCTCCATCAAAAGTGAAAGAATCAAAAAGAAAGAACTGTGAGCTTGTCTTAAAAATAATTTCATCACTAAAATTCATTATGACAGTATGTCAATGCACTGAGAGAATGTCTTGACATAAAAGTCAGCATAGGATTTTTTTTTCCCCCACATGGATGAGTTCCTCAAGAGTAGTTATTAAACTTTACAAACAGATTTTTGACATGTTTATGAAAAATGGTCATAGGTTGTGAAATTGCAACAATTCACAGGGTGGACTTTGGCACAAAAAGATTCCACAGATCTTTCATGTTTTGTTTTTTTTAATCTTTTGATAAATGAAACATACTCAGTGTGGTTCATTTCAATTGTATGATTTATACAAAGATTTATTCTGACTTTCCTCTCCTTCTCTCACCCGCTCTCACACACTAACAGCGCTATATACACACACGTGCACACAGCAGGTGTGATCTCTAGATGAGATGTTTGCATGAAACCATTCTTCCAGACTGTATGAAGTGATGGCATGTGTTCTTGGCTCTCTTTGCATGACTGTCCAACAGCACAGAAAGAAAGAGAGTCATCACGAGATAGAACTCATGATATCCCCCTAATGTACATAGAAGTGTCTGCCCACCCTCAGAGAACCCCCCTCCGTTTTGCCCACAGCCACCCTGTGAGCTGTGTTAACTGGCATGGCGGTCTTTTGATGTTGCGCAGATCTCAGCTCAAAAATGATAAACAGATTTTCCTCCTCAGGGAACAGTGGCTCATGAGTATTAAAGATGCCATGCATTAATGCATAACATGAGCACATAACTCACAGTAACATCCTCTTAGACAGCTATATCATTGAAAATTCACAATACTGAGACGGTTTCAAAACCTTGTGAGCTATCTAGCTAGATGATATTTTTGGGCATCACAGCTACATTCAAACCTTCAACTGATACTTCACACATCACAAATCCTCTCTATTGTGGATCTGCAAAATCTACTAGTTGGGGGACTGCCACAACAACTATTCCTAAGAAAATCATATAATTAGGATGGTCCGCATCAGATGCGTTTCTTAGGAGGCATTAACATAAGATGAATTCTTGAATTTAAAAACAGCTGAATGGAGCACAAAGGAATGAAAGAGAATGTAGGCGTCTCAGTTTAACTTGACAAACTGCACCAGTTTAACTTGGTCATTACAATCATACTAAAAATACATCTGCGTGTGTTGAAAGTTATAACTTTACTCTGTGTGTTCACTTGGTGGCTGCTATGAGACACTTGTTGCACATTGCATACTGATATTAGAATATCATATTAATAAAAGCAGGATGACTTGTGTTGCTAAATGGCAGCAAATAATTTTAAAACATATTGTATGGTGTAGAAAATGTTGTATTATTGTTACTACAAATAAAGTTATTTTTTATTATGCTACATAAGCCATAAAATAGTGTTGTCTTTGTGTTACCCAGCGCAAATCAAGAAAACAAGAGATTCAAAGAATAAGACCAACCATGTTGAGCTATATTACAATCATTATTTTTCTGTCGATAAAGGTATCCAAATATTTTCTCATCTGTCTAATAAAAATAGTATATTAAAGCATATTTGGTGTTTCCATGGTTTCTATGGAAGTAAAACTGGAAATCGAGGGTAATGTGGATTAGATGGTTATTGTCGTTACAATGGTAAAATGGCTGATTTCTCTGGATTTAAACATTGTTCAAACATTTGGGATAATGCAAGTAAACATTGTTCTAGTGGTTTTGGATATTTTGAATCTTACATATTGTGCCTTTAAAGGGGATGGATTTAAAGACACAACTTTTCCAAGTGGTTTTTACCATGCAAACTGCCAAACAACTAAGACCTGGCATGCTGTGAGCATGCTAATTAAAGCACCAGTACTAAAAATATCTAATCTAAAAATATATTTTAAAATATATTTTAAAAAAATCTAGAACTCGGTAATTGGCTAACCATCTACGATGACTAAGGTAATCTCTGCACCCAAATACAACAAAAAAATCCTCTCTTTAGCACTCCAGCTGTCACGGCAGACATCCTTCCTCTGCCTGACCTGTGAGATACTTCAGCTTTTACAGGAAAACTTTAGAACCGCTTACAATAAATATTTGATACTATGCTCTTTCCCTATGACATTTCAATCCTCTTCAGTCCCACTGTTCTACAATACTCCATTATGTAAAAGGTTTACGCAATCCGGGCAGCATGGATGCCATTGACTCATAAACTGGGTTGTGAACTGATGAGATTTATATTTATATATATATATATATATATATATATATATATATATATATATATATATATATATATATATATATATATATATATATATATATATATATATATATATAGATAGATAGCTAGATAGATAGAAAGACTCATGCACAATAATCTCTCAAAAGACAAATACAGACAGCGTAGAATTTTTTTTTTTTTTTTTTTTTTTTTAAACATGGCACCAACAAAGCTACATGTCATTTGTTTGAAATCTGAAGCAAAAAGCTGTTCGGGTTAATGCTTCCCCATGTGTGATTTTTTAAAATGGCATGATGGCAACCCGACATAAGCTGTATCTCTCTCTGGGGCCCTTGAAGAAAAATGTAATTGCAGAGTACCCTACAATTTTGAGAGCCTGTCACAAAAAAACATCTATTTGGCAAGTCAAACTATTCTCTTAATTTCATTATGGGCTGAAACAGTAGAATCCACTTAGTGTTATTTAGCTGAAGTCTGTTGTTAAGTTTTGCAGAGGGTTCAAACCACTGACTTTTTTTTTTTGCAGTAAAAGACCGCCTGATGAGAAATGGTTTGAGAAAATAGCGGAGATGAAAAGAGAGAAAAGAATGTAGCATACATGCTCCAGAGAGGCTGCCGTGATGATTTTTACTTCCTCCATTCAGCACAAAAACAATTTTAAAATATAGATATGCTCTTACATAAACGTCTGCTTGCAGCTGCACTGGTGTTTATGCAACGTACTGTACAATGGAGGCACTTCTTTAGAAAACGCTGCTCTTTAACTAATGGACTCTAAATGTAGTCTCTCTTAACTCTACACAACGAACTAATGTTTGAAGTGCACAGATATGCATTGTCTGTGTATGTTTGCTTTTTGGTTAGCAGGAAATCTCGTCTGTGTAGCATAACAAATAATGATTTCTTTTGATAAGGCAAATCTTTCAGTTGGCTTATTCTAATGAGTTCTCACATATGCAGAGAAACAAAGTGCAAATATTGGGTTTGTGATATGATACCGTTATTCCTGAGTGTGGCGGATAAACTAATTAATCGCTGAATGTGACAGGATTTACATACTGCTGACGTCATGTGCTACAGCAAGTGAGAGAAGGGGCCAGAGATGTGGCATATTGGTTGATGCGAAATGCAGGTTCGAATCTGACCTGTGACGTGTCCCGATTCCATAGCCAATAAAACTAGCCTAAAGAAAAAGAGAGGGTTCTAAAAATAAATTGCAGAGACAAAGGGGTCTAGTGTGGCATTGCGCTAGTGAGAGAGAAGCCCTGCTGCTTGCCTTCCCAGGAATCTTTTCTGCCCAACTGTTCTCCGATAGCCTATGGCCTGAATGGGTGGTTAGTGACGGTCTTGCTCTCTTCCCATGTGTGCTCTGAAGCAGGCTAACAGCTAAGCCACTGACAGACAGTCGATCGGCGAAGAGGGAGGGGGCCGAGCAGGCCGACAGAGAGATAAGACCCCGGGTGTCAGAGATGCTGGCCAAGTATGGCCACAGAGCAGCTGAGATACCAGGCCCCGAGTACTATTTCACCTGGATCAGCAGAGAGAGAGAAAGCTGGCAACAAGCAGAACTTTATGCACTTACGGGTGTAGTACAACCAAAGAGTTTGAGAACACAGTGACATGACATAGTACACTTGGCGAAATCAATCAATGTATAGT
This sequence comes from Paracanthobrama guichenoti, assembly GCA_018749465.1. Taxonomy (NCBI): domain Eukaryota; kingdom Metazoa; phylum Chordata; class Actinopteri; order Cypriniformes; family Gobionidae; genus Paracanthobrama; species Paracanthobrama guichenoti. Next base: position 1,754,068 of record JAGHMJ010000663.1, read on the forward strand.
GTGACCTCAATTTCGAGCCTCTCTGACTAAATCACTCTTAAATGTTAAAATTAACATTAAAACCAGAAATATGTACATTCAACCAATTCCAATATTAGCCAAAGGCCGTATTTTCTATCACGACATTCTTAAAACACTCAACCAAAACAAAATGACATGTACATCTTATTGTCCTGTGTACTTCGCTGCGTTTTAACTGCTTAGACTTTTACTAAGGGAGTGGCGTCATGTTTTCCCTCACTGTAAAGTGCCAGCACCAGAGGGAGGGTGATGTCATGCCTGTAAAACTGATACCTCCCTGTCCTGGCTTCCACTTCTTTCTCCTTACATGGCAGAGGTCAACTACTTCATATCAGCTCCCAAACGAATGAGCCATACTTTCTCTGCTTTACTACAATATCGGGGTATCGGCATGGCAAGCCGATTGATAAATAGACAGGCGCTGCTGACCTGTGAACGTTAATCTAATCAATGTGCAAAATCAATGAAAGGGGAAACCTAATAAAACATGCACGGGTTACAAAGATTTACTATGGTTAACTAACTATTCACAATATTCGGTTACTATGGAGAGAAAATCTCGACTACAGCCAAAGCACCTGAAGCTGTCAGATACTGTTCTAAGTCAAGTCATGTCATACTGGTTTTAAATCATTAGGATCTGCAATGAAAAGTGCTGAAATCAACTTAACTGAATTGTCCTTATGGAGAGAAAGCAGGCTGATGTTTCTCTGAAGCTTGAGATTGTTTCTATCCGGCAACATAATAAAAATCAAGATGGAAGAGGACCCTGCTATAGTCGAATTCTTCAGCTGAACACCAGTAAAATAAAAGATCCATTGAAATAGCGTTGTGTTGAATATGGATCTAAAAGCACGGGCAATTTCCCTCTCAGCACAGTTAAGACAAAGAGCTCCATTTACATTCAGGATGGAGCTTTTTACATGGACATCCTGCTATCAGTGTGCTACAGACAGTGGAAAGATGGAAAATATTCCAGGTGGCCTTGACAAATCACTGGAGTCATATATTACTGGGATTACGTCTTCGCAAATTCAGGGGATTAGGGTAATTTAAAACTCCCTCACAGTTAGATGTGACAGTGTGCCAAAAGTATATCGGCAGGGTTCACAGCCAGATCGGACATGTGTTTAGGGTTAGAGAGGAATCGTGCTGTACAAAAGACAGCAATTTCAAATTTTATATTCTGAATAGATCTACCTGTCATTACAATGATATAAATGCCTAATGACCAGCATGGGTTCCTCAATGTTTTTCTTTCTTCTCACAGTAGCTCGTGGTTGGAATATGTCAATGCTAAACTAAAGTAAAAAAGTCAATAATTAAATGTCCACCAATAACAATTTACAGTATGGCCCTCTTATTGTCATGTATCATATTTTACAACCTTTTGCAGCCACAAACTCACCACATCTCTCCAACAACTGGGAAAAACACGGATGAGGGCCCCTTTTCTTCCTGTTTGTAGAGCACAGCTGCATTATTTCCTACTGTGCCACAGGTTCTGACTTGACTTGAACCGCAACAATGCACATTCATGATTAACTGATACAGTGTGACAAATAAAAACAACATTCTTTTGGGATGATCTTTTTTTATCAGTAATTAATCATAGTTTTATTTCCTTCATGAGTGAATGAATTATCTATGAATGTAGTGAATCTAGCATTATCGTTTTATCATTCTGTGAGGTTCAAGTGAGTTTAAAGAGAGAACTGTGCTTCTGGCAATAGGGAATGTCTTGTTAAAAAAGACACACCCAGAACAAGTAGATGGTTTTTCTATTATGATTTACATGCCAAACATGCTTTCAGTTCACTGTGACATAGGGCTGGGCGATTTATCGAATTTTCACAACATATTCACAATGCTTTTCCCAGCACTATAAAATTAAGCAACATTGTAAACATTGTGATGATTTTAATGCACTTTTATTTAGCCTCTGATGTCAAATGCATCTGAGCTATTTTAATCTGCCAAAGGAATAGTCTCTGAGACTTATTTTTAAGGTTTTATCAAAAAAATTATGATTATGTATTACAAAAATCAAGATTTTTATGTTTTTCACAATTAGTGAACATTTGGTAAATATGCTTTGTTTATATTTATTTAAATTGTATTAACTAATTGTAACTAAAAGTATTGAATTTGACTATGTTAAACATTTAACATCTAATTTGCTACAATGGTTGCTCAATTCCTCTTTCTGATAAATAAATATACTATACTATACTATACTATACTATACTATACTATACTACAGTGATTTTGTGTTTATTTTGCCATCACTGATTGTGAAGGAAGTATAAAAATTGGTGGTGGTGTATTTTGCGCTTAAGATGTGCTTGTCTTTGAGCTGAAAGCATTACAGACACTCGTGGCATAAAACACTCATCATGAATGACAGATGATATGTCATTATTCGACAACAGTTCCTCAAAACTACAAACACAGTGATGATAAAAAGCAATAATGTGGCATGAAAACAACATCACATTCAAAAACCATCTACTATGATATAAGAGAAAAACAACACGCCAGAAGGGATGTCAGCTCAAAACAATACAAGCGCGGCATTATGGTTCCACTGAGACATGTTTCTCTCTTAAGGTGTGTCCACAATAACATCCAATGCTGATATCCTAAGCACGCGGAGCAGCACACGGCTGCAGTTTGAAGCACATATCAGTGCCCACAGAGCAGAGGTAATGAGAGACAGTGGGGGGGGGGTCGGCGGAACACAGGTGCAGACTGCGTCAATCCTCCGAGCCATCAGCCGTGCTTGTCTCTACCACACGTTCACACGAGCCCACCTCAGAAGCCACACTTGCTTACACATATTGAGGGCTGAGAAGGAGGACTTTCACAAGCTTTTAAAAGTTCTTCTTTCCCATATGCTCTGTCTTACTTTCAGAAAGGAATACAAAGTTGCTAGTGGACACTTAACCTTAACAAATCATACAAAAGTATTTCCAATGAATAATTATGAAATTTGAAAACGGTTTATTCAGAGACAACTAAAACAAGTGTCCACTAAAAATAAAAAAAATTAAAAACATGCCGTTCCTGATATTGATACACACAAACATACACATATAATTTATATAATTTCAGGGCAACTTGTACTAAAAAGAATATTATAATCATAAAGAAGCATTAACAACGCATAAGCAATTTATATACACCATTCAAAAGTTTGGGGTTGGTAAGATTTTTTGAAGGTTTATGAATGATGAATCAAAATATTCATCAAAATACAGCATAACTACAGCAGTAATTATGAATTATTTTTCATAAACCATTCTAATATGCTGATTTGATGCTCAAGAAACATTTCTTATTTTCACAGATGAGAACAGAACAATAGAAAGTTGAAAAGAACAGCATTTATTTAAAATAGATATCTGTTTGTAAACTTCTTTAGTCACTTTTGATCAATTTATTGCATCCTTGCTGAATAAAAGTATGAATTTGTTTTTTTAAACCATGCATATACTGTATATTACTGACCCCAAACTTTTGAATAGTCGTGTACACAAAATCAATCAAATACAACTTATATTTTTAGAAAATACTAAATAAATACAAAAACAAACATTATATAATAATAATAATAATAATAATATAATAAATAATAACCTATTGTTTTTCTTTTTATAAAATATTTTGCATTGTTATGTTAAACCAAGAAAAAGAGTGTCATGGCCGAAGCCTCAAACAGTTGGTTTCTCAGAAAATCTCAGCATGTCATCTTTATACACTATGCATCTGGAATGTAGGTTCTCAGCAAAATTCATTAAAAAAAAAATTAAAAAAATCTTGTAAAAAAATCCCCAACAGAGGACAAAAATGATTTGCTGGGTCCCAGAAGGATAAAGAGGCACTCTGATGAGAAGTGCAACAACAGATAAAAGACATAATCCTGATCACAGTGGCACTTCAAGATAAACCGGCACTCATAGGAGATCATAATGAAGCTTGTGTCAAGGCTAATCGCTGACCCACAAAATGAGATAATCTACGGTAAGTTACCCTCCATGAACTACACGGATTAGTGTTCAGCACTTGACGTTTTTTTTGTTTTGTTTTGGTCTGGTGTTGAGTAACATGGAACTCCTGCCTATGCTGCCCTTTTAACCCCGAGTGGGCGGCGTGGTGGCAGGGTGAGGAGGCAGAGAGGAAGAGGATCAGTAGGGAAAGAGGATTAGCAGCTTTGGGCTGCTGCTCTGGCTCCAGGCTCACACCCGTGATGCCAGCCACGGCCTAGAGCGAAGGGGACACCTGAAGCCAGGTGCTCGTGCATGACCGCATCTTCGGGAAGGGCGAAGGAGACAGGAAAGAGGTTGTCGATCCTTAAGCCGCTCTGCACTGTTCAGCAGCACATGTGCTGAGTGGACCGTATGGGGTGGCTTAACACCAGAGGTCACATCCAAGGGCAGGGCAGTCGAAAGGTCAACTTTAGCCGTTTCTTTAGACAACGCAAACATAGCTTTCTGGTCGTGCAGCACTAAAGAAGTAGATCCTTCACAGCAGATGGCATTTGCTTTCAAAAATGCTGTTACATCAAACATTTGTGGTCAGAAACCATTTGGTTTTATGGGTTAAGTTGTATCTTTATGCAGAGAAGGACCAAATTGGAAATTACAATTTAAACCTAACAATACAATGTTCCTTGGAAACTTTGACCACTTTTTCAAATGCTTACGATATTAAAAATGGTATTGATATTGTTTACATAGAAATTTTATACAGAGTGGCTATGGCACTCTGAGACTACAGAGTCTCCATTAAACTTCAGATGGACAGGCATTAATGTTTAATACCCTTTAATGAATGTTAAATGGATATTATATTATTGACAAAATGTGTTCGTGCACAAGTTCTTGCACATTTATAACAGAATTAATACAACTACCAAAATGGAAGTTCACATTTGTTCACAAACATTTTGGTTGGGTAACACTGACTACTAATTCTAGCATTCTTGTCTAAATTCTCTTCTTGATGACCCAGACAGACCCGAAAGCTTTTCTAGGGAGTGACAAATAGAGAAACAGGAATACATTCAGCTGACGTGTGTCTAGCCAGATAATTCTCAGTTGTAAGTCCCTCTCACATGCTCTTATTTAATTATAATTTTGTGCATGCTTTTTTGCCCCAGCCATTCTGCAACACTGGCTATACACTTTAAATATACAATTTAACCAATGCTAACTCAATCTTATCCACATGTCAGAAAGTGAGCAGTATTTTTATGTGGTGAGGAGGCCGGTGCCAACTTGGATGCTAATCCCCAAACCAATGGTTTGGAAATCATCATCACTACATATTAAGAAGCTGCCTAATAAAGCTAAAACTGAGGAGTCTAAGAACCTGATAGATGGTTTTATTTGGCAAGTGAAATGGAAACCTATTTACAGCTTGCAACAGACGCAGTTGTGTGTGTATGCAAGTTAAATGAGGAGCTAATATTTTGATACACGTCTTAAATGATGGTTTTTCTGTTTGCCTAACATGCTCCCCATATCCTCTGGTAACTTATTTAGAATCAAAAGTGTGGCAATGTGGAGTGGTGGTGGGACAGGAGGCAGCCAGAGGTTTCTGGTTTTGGAGCTGCTACTTATGGGGTGACCCCGCTGGGACATCGTACATTCCACTGGGTTAGAGAGCCGATCCAAAAACCACAGATAATAGAGAGGGAAGTCAGCGCAGACTAAAATCAACTGAATATATGCATGTGGATGCATATTCATAACTCTGCCCTTTATGGTGATAAAAGCAGCCCATTTATACGCCTTTTATTGAGCAAAAAAAATCCTCAGAGATGTTCCCAGAGGAGGGGAAAAGGTCTGCATTGCCCACACAAGCAAACTATGGCTCAAACATTATCTGCTGGACTCAAGATTCTGCATCCTGCCTCCAGGTCTCACGGGAGAATGCTGGAATCTCCAGCTCAATGATAGGGTTCCAATAAACAATGAATCACGCTGCTCTGAGCAAGCGTGAAAGAGAGCCGTTGCACAAAAAGAAAACCAACCGTGATTTAATGGACATGGTGCAGAAGTATGGCACATTCCATAGGGCTGATCTGAAAAATATTTAGAACAGAACTGCTAAAGAGTCTTCACACTCTGGGAAAAAGAATCCTTGAACAAGTAATGAGCATGACGCGTCAAATGAAATGACGTCCCCTGAAAATGGCCTGTTTCCAGTAAGTATTGCACAAATGTATCATTAAATATGTCATTGAGTTGTTTTGTTGTTACTTGTTTTGGGTTATATTACAAATGTATGACAACCATTGAACATTTCACTTAAGATCCTCAATTAACAATGTCTAGTAAAAAAAGTATTTTTTTTATTTCACAGAATTCCACAATCTTGGTCTCTAAATAATAGACTGCATCACATTTTCAGAAGCAATTAATAAATTTTTTTAAAAAAAACTCTCTTTTTTTTTTTTAAATGTACAGACTAACAAAATTACATACCAGTGCTCTTGTTTTGAAAAGGTCCAGCCTCCACTTGTTAAATAACATTTGTGGCTAACTTTGAGACTGAACAATGCATCCTTTGCCAGCTGCAGCTGACTCAAATAAGACACTTAAGAACAGGGTGTTTCACTTTAAATTCAGCTAACGTGAAATTAACCGCCAAATTAAACACTACAGCTTCTGCAATGCCACTGTAACTCCTATTTGAAACAAGACCAACAACTTGTTTTCAACAGAGTTTCACCATATAAATCATATTGTGCATGTAGAGTATAGCATTAGCAGGCACTCAACATTAGATGTCAACTGACCATATGGCACTGTATCATGTTTACTTCATTAGATTTAATACAAAAAAAGTGAGGCTCTGTGTAATTAAAACAGATGCAGCAATACTTGACAGGAAGAGAAGAAGAGCTGGGCTTACCCTAACAAACGAAGCAGTGCAATCCTCAGTCCTGGACCCAAAATATCCAGCTCAAGTCTTATTTATGTTCTTTCTTCCTTTGCTTTCAATGCTTCTCTCTACTTGGAGCTTCCTGGTGCTTTCTCCTCCTTGGGTAAAATGCCCTGTTCGAGGGGGAAGGGAAGAGAGGAAAAGTGTTTCGCTCAGTGATTCAGAAGCATGGTGTAAACGCCAGCCTTCTCTTTCTGACAACCAGCGTTAATTGCAGATCAGACTCGCCCACACACTCCAGACTCTCTCTATTCACTCTCTCCTGGAAGGAGCTGAGAGCAGGCTGTGAGATTGGAGTGCTATGAACAGCACAGTGGGAGATGCTCTAACCCCCACCCTGCGCAACACCAATCACCACCTCTGGAGCTCGACTTCACCACGGCTGACTTTATTTCACAAGAACGGCACAGGCATGGACTGATGCCCATGGGACGATGCATACTGACAGAAGAGGTACAAGTGCACCATAAAGCATAAACCATAAATCTGATGCGTTAAACCAGATGAAGTGTAAACTACAGTTTACAATAAGCCTAAGGGAGACATATTAAGAAGTGGCCCTGAGAAAACTTCTACAGCCCAAGTGCGCTCTGACCTCAAGCTGTAAGACACAAGAAGTCTAACCTGAAAATCATATTAGATAGTGGTTGCATGGAATTTATTCAACTACATTAGCAGTGACTGGGGTCGAAAAGAGGAGTGATTTAAATGCAATTAATGTACAAAAGAAAACAACCCCATAAAATATCGGAAATAGAAGCTTCATATCTAGTGATAAAGAAACAAACAAAACATCATGAACAAACGATGCTTTATTAACAGAGCACAGCAGGACACCAATTTCAAGTGTGATGTTGTGCTTTATCAGATTTGTAGAGGGGCATGCCGGGTGAACAGCATTCAGAATATTAAAAGAATTCCTTCGCTGACTAATTCATTGTCAAGTGTGTAAACAGAAAGCTATTGAATTTCAGTGTGATGTTTTCAGTGCTGACTTTGCACCCATGTTTAGTTTGGGCTTATTAAACTATAATGAAGTCACACAGAAGACCAGATGGAAAAAGTGTGATGGTATATTATACACTTGACTGGGATATTAAATCTTTACATTGTACCTCATATGAAAACGAGGGCAGCATTTTTTAACATGGTTTGCAACAAAACTTTTTTTTTTTATGTGCGTTTTATGTACTGTTAGGGGCTAATCAAACAATAATATAAAACCAATTCTGACACCAAGGCTGAATAAATCTCTGCACTTTATAAATATATACTTCATATACGCTTACTGTTTATTAACTTTATATTACGGGTTTTTAACTAATATGCAAATATATAAATATGTAGCTCAAACAATAAGAGCATGGCGCTAGCAACGCCACGGTCATGGGTTCGATTCCCAGGGAAAGCAAGAACTGACAAAATGTAAAAATGTGTACCTTGAATGCAATGCAAGTCGCTTTGGATAAAAGCGTCTGCCAAATGCGTAAATGTAATTATAGATTTTATAATTACAGATAAATTGATTACAGGTGTGCATGCAGTATAATATAATATGTGTACAATATAAACAAGCACTAAATACAAAAATGTACACAATACATACATATCAAATGACTAATTTAAATGTTAGTATAGTAGTTAAAGCATTTTAAAGTAGTTAAGTAGTTAAAGTTTTTTTTCTTATTTACTTATGTTACATTAAATAAAGCACAAATCCAAAACATGACCCATGTTTGTTTTTTGTTTCTTTTTAGGCTGTACCATTTCTTTTAGCAGCTTGAAATATTGAACTAATCAATGAATCTATAGTGTGTTGGGCCCTGAACACTGGCTGAAAGCTTCTTAAAAGCCAAACAATCAGAGGGCCATTCTTCCTGAGGTCATTTTCATGATGATGTACCGTAACCTGATTGCCTGCCTCGTGTGGCTCGTAATTACAATGCTTGTCAGACACAACCATAGGAACACAGCCTCATTTAGCCTTTGACATTCGGACTACAGGTCAAGACAACATGGCTTACTTTTGTACAATTTTAATCAAATTTATATCTTTATCAATGTGAAATATTTATAATTGATACACCTAAAATATTTGTGAAGGTCAAAATTACATGGCATCTTGTAATGTTGCGTTTAAGGCAAGTCTAAGACACTTAACTGATAACTAAATGGCGGGCTACAGGGCCATTAACAGAGGCATGTGTAATCTTACAAGCACAAGTACTACACTCTCTGGCTGCGGATGATTAGGCTGTTCCCTCACTGTGCATGTCAAAGCCAGCAGCTCTTGCAGAAATATACACAGCGCCAAAAAAAGAAGGATTTACAATGAAATGCTTATTGCAATAAAGGTAATGCATTTAAAGCATCTAGCTTTATCTGATCTCTTTTTCCTTTTTTTTTTTTTTTTTTTTTTTTTTTTGCTATAGTTTGTCTTATTCCATAAGTAACTACTAAAGCCAATATTTTTAAACAAGCATTTATGAAGTTGCTGAGACACATACCAAATAATTTCTTCAAATGAATCCGTTGTATATTGTATTAGCCTAGATTAAAAAAAAAAAAATAAATAAATAAAAAAAAAAAAAAGATAAGTAATAAAATGGAATGACCCAATTGTCGATTAGTGGCAATACAAGCTCAAAAATATATTACATTTGACTTTCCTGGAGTATGACCTTGCAGATGAGTCACAATCATGTACCACACAATATCTAGACCTCTCACTAGTTTGTAACAAGACCTTGTGACCTCATGAATAACGTTAAATCACAAGTGAAATTAATATGCTATTATAAAAATAATTGATGGCATCAATTTACACTTGTCTCAGTTTATTCACTAACGTACAGTATGCACAGAGACTCCAATAAAACCTGCGATGCTTCACCAATATGACACTTCGTGCTGTTCCTAGTTTCAACTATCCAAATCTCTGCAAGAGACCAGCACCATCTACATTTCAGACAGAAAAGTATTTGCAACGTCCAAATTTTCATTCTCAAAGTTGGGCATAACAAAAGATCAATAACTTTCACTTATAGGCTAATCTTTTTTTAGATGGCTATGCGGAGGTAATGTCCTGCATTATAACGCTGTTGACTGTGCGTGTTATAATGTGTCTTAAAATGTTAAACTTTACTAAATCACAAAGGATATTGTCTAAAGTGTGACAAATGAGTTGCATGTGCTAGTTTGGGTGCTTTAAACAACTTTTCCTGTCAAAAAGCCAACTAGCATGGAATAAATTGACTAGCTGACGTGCAAACTTTACAGTTGCAGATATGTTGTTAGGAAGACCAAACAAAGTCAAGAAACATAATGTCGCACGGGTTCTGAAGTAGAACTTGCCCTGTTGTGAAGTTCTGAATCTCTGCAGGTGACCCTCTTCAACCAGTCAGATTCAGAAGTGAATGCTTAGCGGATTTCAAAGTACAATGTCCTCAAAAACTCTGCACTTACATTAAGAATTTTACTATTTGCTGTCTTTCCAGACTTCATTTTCAATCGCCCCTCCAGAAATATTCAACACCGCCCGGAAAATGATGCGAGACCAGATCGCAACTATGCCAAGTGTCAAAGTGGACTGAACCCAAAACAACGCACGAGCTCTTCTTCAGAGAATTACGAGTACGGAAAATATTGTTGTCCTTCAGTCAGGTGCTCGCGACTCGGCACCAAACACTTCCAGACGCGTTGCCGACCACTAGACACACACGACAAACATGTTTAGCTTCCCAAACGAATTCTAACGCGTTTAATTTGCGCTCATCCATTCTCACTCCACGACTCCCTCCTCTCCCTCTCTCTCTCTCTGACTGCTGTGTAACATTGTTGCTATTTTTGCCACTCACCTTTTTTTCTTCGCGGTCCCCCTCGCTGTATATAGATACTGTGTATCAGTGACTCCCGTGGATACACTGTGACATAAATGTATTTTCAGTCACATTGACACACGGCTTCTATTTTCGGGAGCTGGGCTGACAAACTCAGAAGAAGCAGCAGTCGCTCTTGTCACAACACAAGCTCCTCCCCCAATATGACGAACACTAGGAGTCAAGCACCTATGGCAAGCCTATTATTCCTTACAACTAGGTTCAATCGCCATTTAACTGTTACTTGTGTTTTATTACAAGATATGAAATAGTGACTTCCTATACTTTAGTCAAAGATGTGTCCAATTAATTCCATATACTTAATTATTAACAATCTCGAGTTACTACAACCGATTCCAGTTCCAGTATATGGTACTTAATTCCATTTTAATTCCATATCAATTTCTTACCTCACAACTTACAATTGCATTTTTACTTAAATTTTTACTTAAACTTCTTTATTGTTTGATTAAAAGTTTTAAATCTGTTAGAAATCTTACAAGTAATTATCAGTAATGCATATTAGTGTCTATTTATGTCTAACTGCTACTAAGAAAACTGAAATACTAGTATGCCTAACTAATGGAATAACTAAAGTAGGCTACTAAATCCTAAAAAGAAGTTGCAAGTAAAACTGGAAAACATACCAGCAATAGCCTACCTTCAATACACAGGCTACTAGTCAGAAGTGCACAGTGATTATCTAAATCAATCTTTTAGATGCCACGGACCCCAAAATATGATCATCCCTGTGTGAGGGACCCCATCCTAAAATTTATAAGGCATCTGTCTTTTATAAACAGTCAATTTATTTAAAAAAACAAACACATTCAAACTAGTTTCAATTTATATTATTATATATTTTGTTCTACTCAATGTAGTAATGTATTGTTATATGCATTATTTATGTCTCGTTTATTTAATTTTAATCAAATGTTTATTTATTTATATGAATACATTTTATTTTATGTATTTTAATCTAATTAGATTTATTTAATAGATTAATAACTAAGTAATATTTTTATTTTAATCACTTTTTGTTTAGATTTAATGTATTGCTTTACTAATTTTAATTTTTAATTTAAAAAAATAAAATTCTAAACTTTTCCACTGACCCCATCACTCTCTCACAACACCCTGGGAAAACCCTGAGATCTCTATAGAGTCCAATGGAAAAAATTATAATAATTCATTAGGAGCAGTTTTAGGTGGCTAGCAGCAAAGCATAATTACTAGTAAAATTAGTAAAACTAGTAAAATCGTAGTGATTAAAACACCAAATACAAATTAATTAAAATAGAATCTAGTTATTCTTAATAATTGCTATACAAGCTTGCCATAAAACGCCGCCTCCTCATCCTCCACCTCCTACTCTACTCGTGTCTCATCTCTAGTTTAAAAACAAATATGAAAAACTCTTACTTAAGCTAGATGGAAACAACACGAAAGAAGTCGTAGCCCACATTGTGTTTTTTGTTAAAAGTAAAAGCGATAAACAAGTGAACGAGCCAGTTAAGGAGAAAAGGAAATGAAACGGCTCCCTAACCGCCACACCATGACATCACCTTGTTTAACAGTTTGAGAAAGCGCGGAAACGGCCCGAATAGGAGGCTATATGTTCATGTCATCGAATCGAGGAAGTGCACTGTCGCGCAAAAAAGTTGGACGCTTGCTAAAAACCCGTTACGTCACGTGCAGAGTAATTTAATATTTATTATGGTCGTTAGACTGGCACTACCTTAGATACGATTGACGCAAGTTCTATAAAACATCAGTAACAATAGGGTCAGTGCAATTGAAGTGACATGTTTCTCATCCAATCCGATCCCTCAGCGGCTTGTCACTGACCAATCAGATAAAAGAGGCTGGCTGCGTTTTACGTTGCATGTGTCGGAGTCACGTGTAGTTGTAGGATCTGTGCAAGAGGTGTGGTAGAGAACATGAGTTGTTTTTGCTGGGACTTAGAGGGAATTTGTATTAGCACCGTTTTACCACATGGGACAGGCAGGATATCAAATGAATTACATGTTAAAACAATACAAAGACCAATTGATAAAGTTTGGGCCCTTCATAAATGATTTACATGTATAAAAATCTGTTTGTTATTAGCCTTACCTTATTACTAAACTAAAGTGAATATGTTATCACATCCATAACTTTCTAATCCGCAGTACAGTTTGACTTGAGCTTCATATTGCACCCGGGCACAGATTTTGGAAGTAGGCTAAATAAGCCAGCAATCATCATATTCATATAACAATCAAAACTTGCAGCTTAGTCGCTATAATCTTTACTAGCCTATAAATATCTATTTACTTGTTTGCAGCTACTTAGAGTAAACAGATGTTTGCAGCGTGAATATAATTTCTTGACAATTTTAAGCTATAACAAATGTTTAATTTAAGTCTTTTCCTCACTGATCCTTTCCTTCTTTTTTTTTTTTTTTTTTTTTGTGTGTGTGTTTGTTTGTTTGTAAAGGATGTTGAACAGACCAACCTTCTATGCATGGATTTTTATTTTTATTTTTTTACACTGGTTATTATGTCACCCTACCATAAGATAACCTAAATTATGTCCATATTAATTCATACCAAATTAAATGCTATTTTAAAAACTACAAAATGTGTAATTTGACTTTTGCTTTTGTAGTCGTCAGTTACATGCACAATGGCAAAAAAAGCACAACCAGCATGACAAGTATCAAGTCAGACAAACTACTAAGTAGGCTACTTCATTACAGCATATCAATTTCTTATGACAAGTATTTTTTCCTATGCTGATGCCATCTGAAATAACTAAGATACAATAGAAGATAGCAACAGAATCAAACTCGCACTGTAGTAAGTAATCCCTTGAAAACAGCTATGGATATTGATGAAATCGCTGATTATGTGGACTCTGTGACTTCACATTTTTTCACAATCTATTTGGAGCCTTGTAAAGCTGGGGCTGTGCATAAAAATAGTCCCATCAGGGCTAGGCACATACTCCGGATCCCCTGTGCAAACACCCATTGGCACCAGAACCCTAACAAACCACAATGAACACCAGCCACCTGTGATCTAGAGATTAGCAGACGTTTTGTTCTTCTTACATCTAATTTAGTGTTTAATCAGCTGTAACTGAACATTTTTATACAATAACTGGTAGTGAAAATATTATGAAATGAAAACATTTTTAAATAAAAAAAAATAAAAAAATCAGTGTAGTGCAGGCAAAGCAGACCGCTAACCCTGAAATATTACTTCATATATTTCAAAATTTTACCAGAAATGAGCTGGAAACCATTAAAAAAATCCTCTTAGAAAGTTCCTCTGTTCACAATTTCAACTCTCTAAAACTGAATGAAAATGTTATTCAAGTAAAATGGAAGTGGCGCAATCCTGCAAAAAAACGTACAACCTGCAATGATAAAGTTTTCATGATGTTGAGTAATTATTATGAAGAAAATAACAGAAAATAAAGTTAAAATGGACAAGATGTTTAATATTAAATATTTTTCCAATTATATATACATTCTATATACAGTATATATATATATATATATATATATATATATATATATATATATATATATATATATATATATATATATAATGATTAATGCGATTAATCATTTGATCATGTCAAATGATTAATCGCATTCAAAATAGAAATTTTTGTTTATACATAATATGTGTGTGTACTGTGTATAATTATTATGTATATATAAATACACATACGTACACGTTATAAATAATTGCATGCATATACAGTATACATATTTATAAACATATAAATATAAAAAAATCTTAAATATAAAATATAATATTATATATAATATATAGAATAAATTACAATATATATATATATAGATGCATATAAATACACACACTAAATATTTGTTGTTAAGCAGCATGATTTCTCTTCGAGCATTAGTCTGTTACTTACCACTCACAAGCAGTCAGGTCATGTGTTAATATTTTGTATACAATACATCTGCCCTGCTGCCCCTCCCCCTCTGTGTATCTCACCTGTTTCTTGAGATGATCGATTACCTTCACAGAACCTGCTGCTAAGGCCTTCCTCAGGTTATCTTTCTCTGTTGTGCCACTCTTACTTTCTTAATTTCCCTTTTATTACTTTAATTATCACTCTTTCTCTTTCTGTCTGTCTTCCTCTCTCACGTTCTTTCTTTCTCTCTTGTGCTTTCTATCTCTCTTGCTTTCCTCAAAGCCAGACCAGCTGGCTTTGGACGGCTTTCTTCTTGCCCCTGTGAGGCCTGACTTCACACTCTTGTCCCTGGGTCTTTCTGCCGGAAGGGAGCTGGGCGACAGAAGTTTGAAGGGTAGGATCCCAGATGGACGCTGACATGCTGGGCATGCGTGTATGTGACAGGGCTTGGCTCAGGGGAGTGGTGGACCAGCCGCAGCTGTCACTCACCAATACCGAGGGTGTTAGATGTGTTTTGTGTCGTTATTATTCTTAATAAAAGTGATGGGAGAACAACAATGCCTGACTGTTCACAAGTGATGGAAGAAAGAAGGAAGGAAAGACTCAGAACTCCCTGTTGGTTCGCTTTCTCATAATAAAGCCTTGCCAGTGCCACCACCATTATTTCCAAGTATCATTTTAATTGCCATTGGAAGTCATCTAAATACCAAACAGTAAGATTTCAAATTATATATTGCCATGGTTTCAACAAATAATGACAAAATAAGCCAGCTGAAGCATTTAAATTATGTGCATGCCAGCTGAAGTTAAAGTTTTGTATTGATAGCTCATAAAGACCCAGAGAATTGCACTAGGGTTTACAAAACACTCAAATAGAAGACAGCTGACATTTTCAGCATTGTACCAGACCACAAATAGCTCCAGACTGCTTAGATACTATGCCACCAATTAAATAAAGGATATTATAATATCGCTCATATAACAGACTATTAGAGCACCATAGTCAAGTTAGAGTTTCTGTCTGAACTTTCTTAGAGTCTTTTTGAACAACAGGCTCATTGGACTCCAAAACACACTGAAGGTTTGTTTTGACGGCAGATTATTGATTAACACATCATCACAATTAGAACTAGCCAGAAGCCAAACACCTTCAAATATCTCCCTCATTGTCCATAGTTCCCAACTTGTGCACAGAAATGGTTCCTCAAAGTTAGATTCTGGTATAATCTGACCTACCAAAAATTCTGAATGCATTAGAGTAAAAGATTATCTTGATACAATAAGTTAGATTGAACTAACAACACTTTTAAAGCATATAGGTTCATTTCAAGTTGTATAACATTGTATTAACATTAGCTATTATGAATTAACATGAATGAGTAGTATTTTTTATAAATTAACATTGACCTAGACTAATAAATGCTGTAAAATTGTTGGTCACTGTTCGTTCATGCTACCTAATGCATTAACTAATGGTAATGAACTGAACCTTATATGTAAAGTCTTACTTATAACGCTATTCTTTAAGCTTTTTTGTCAAAATTTGAGCATCCATGCCATAGACAGAGTCTAAAGGTAGGACGACAAAATAAAGAGAGGAACAGGAATAGAGCAAAAGTATGGTACAGATTGAGTCTGTGCATTGGATAACTTTGCAGAGGCTCTAAAAATACCCTGTGTCTCACAGTCTGGCTCTGTTCTCTCATTACCGCACGTAATTAACACTGAGCATGCCCTGCCAGTACTGAGTAGCGCAGCACCGCACACAACTGTCACATGCTCATGCTTCTATGTAACATATCTAATCAAAATCTCAGAAGTTTTACTTTTTCAGAAGAACTACTTTTTCTTCCGTTTTGTTCACTCTGATGTAACGAATATCTGAGCTTGTAATTATACAGCTGACACTCTCATAACTTTTTATTTTCCATGTTTTCCCACACACCTGATAAATTCAGTATGGTTATTGTATCCTTCACATTGTCTCGGTTTCAACGACTTACAGACAGCTGCTTCCAGAGACAATAAAAGCTCTTTAATTTGCCCACCATTTGTTGAAGTTACTGTACAGCACCATTTATAAGACAGAGCCATTTTGTACGAGCCGTAGCGAGTTCATTAAAAATTGAGCAAGGTCAGAAATGAAACCATTCCTCCCATTTTTCATTCAGTCCTTAATATCAAGAATCATTTAATTAATCTTGCAAAATGGCCTCAAATTAATTCACTTTGACACGTAGCTGTCGGGTAACGTGACTAGAGATCTTCTTGATAAACAAGATTGAAACTAAGTCACTAGTAAGGTTCAGAGATTTTTATCACCACAATAATCTAAAGCTCTGAAGCAAGCAGAAATTAGTTAATAATGCTAAACTGTTCACTTCGTGTAGTTAAATGCAATAAAACTGAAAGAGACCTAATAGTTATATTTCTGCATAAACAACATAAACATTTAAGGTGTTCAAAACTGCTTGTTTGTTATTTTCAGATCCTATCTAATCTCCAATATAATAAATCATTCATGATTGCCTTGACACAACCTTCATGATAATGTTTTGGTTAGATGGCCTCTGCTTGTATTCAAGTGCCCTCTATCTAATCCAGTCTGTTATCAACCAAAATATTGAACACATTGCTTTAAAAAGAAAAACAAAAAGGGTAATAGGAACAATCAATATCCTTGTGCACTTTACAGTACCTTAAGTAAGGATGGTAAGGTAGACACCATAAAAAGCA
Source organism: Paracanthobrama guichenoti (assembly GCA_018749465.1). Taxonomy (NCBI): domain Eukaryota; kingdom Metazoa; phylum Chordata; class Actinopteri; order Cypriniformes; family Gobionidae; genus Paracanthobrama; species Paracanthobrama guichenoti. The sequence goes on from JAGHMJ010000663.1 coordinate 1,771,587, forward strand.
TTTGATCAATAAGACCAAATACAGAACTAAAACACAGAAGCTTTTATCACTTCACTTCAAGACCTTGCACTAAAATCATTAACACATGACCAAAGAGTTTCCAGAAGAGATATTCATTGAACACCTGACACATACTGTACATCCCTCACTGCTCAAACTCACTGCAAAAGTGTTGTGGCACTAATAATAGATACTGGTGCGTTTAACCAATTAGAAATGATTTACAAGGTGAAATCACAATCATATATGAACAACACCCTGCTGAGGTAGCCTATAGAAGTCTTTGTGTTAAGTTTAACTGTTAAAGAATTTACAAAACTATATATATATATATATATATATATATATATATATATATATAAAATGCCAAAAGCATTGCACACTCCTTCAAATCATTGAATTCAGATGTTCCAATCACAGTGCGCAGAAGTAGCCAACTTTCTGCAGAGTCAATAGTTACAGACCTCCAAACTTTGTGTGGCCTTCAGATTAGCTCAAGAACAGTGCGTAGAGAGCTTTATGGAATGGGTTTCCATAGCTGAGCAGCTGCATCCAAGCCTTACACCACCAAGTGCAATGTAAAGCGTCGGATGCAGTGGTGTAAAGCACGCCGCACTGGACTCTAGAGCAGTGGAGACGTGTTCTCTGGAGTGACGAATCACACATCTCTGTCTGGAAATGCGATGGATGAGTCTGGGTTTGGCGGTTGCCAGGAGAACGGTACTTGCCTGACTGCATTGTGCCAAGTATAAAGTTTGGTGGAGGGGGGATTATGGTGTGGGGTTGTTTTTCAGGTGTTGGGCTTGGCCCCTTAGTTCCAGTGAAAGGAACTCTTAATGCTTCAGCATACCAATACATTTTGGACAATTTCATGCTCTCAGCTTTGTTTACTCCCAGACCTTGACTGGTCTGCACAGAGTCCTGACCTCAACCCGACAGAACACCTTTGGGATGAATTAGAGCAGAGACTGCGAGCCAGGCCTTCTCGTCCAGCATCAGTGCCTGACCTCACTAATGCGCTTCTAGAAGAATGGTCAAAAATTCCCATAAATGTACTCCTACACCTTGTGGAAAGCCTTCACAGAAGAGTTGAAGCTGTTATAGATGCAAAGCGTGGCTCAACTCCACATTAAACCCTTAAAATGAATGGGATGGGAATGGGATGTCATTAAAATTCATGTGCATGTAAAGGCAGGCGTCCCAAAACTTTTGGCAATATAGTGTGTAATTTAGCTAATTTAATTATTGCAGTTTTGTTTAATATTTGCATTTCACTGTTTTTATTCATTTTGATGAATACTGAATCTGTTTTTTGTGCAAATGAGATGAGTAAATGCATGCTTGCACTTAGTCTAGAACTACAATAACCATCATGTTCACGCAGCACCTCTGCACTTACTCCCGATTTCTCTCTTTTCTCTTGACGTGTCAGTCAATAAATGGGAAAACAAATTTGAAAAGTAACTCAGTTATTACTTGAAAAGGGTAAACTGATTTTGTAACTCACTTTACTTGTAATGTTACCCCAAACACTGATATCAGTGTTTGAAACTCATAGCACACAAAAACAACTATTAAACTCTGAGCGCAAACAAAACCAAAGTTTGTTTGTTTCGCTCCTGAAGCATCCCAACATGCTTATGCTGATTCATGTCTGAAAGTTGTGTAAAATCCAGAGGGCCAGATCCCCAAGGGAAACTCCCATGTGATTTTCACTTGTTCTTATAACCTGACTGTAATCACTGTGGCTTTGTCTGCAGATGGAAAGATCTGTGGAATCACTTGTCTACTCTCCAAATGTTAAACCCAGAAGTAATACATCAAATAATCATGCTGGAAAAACAGAGGTCCGGTAACACTTTTCCAAAGACAATACGTTAGCAGACATAACATTTTGGAGTAAAAAAACAAAACAAAAAAAACACACACACACACACTGTGGTATCATATTTGTGATGAAGTAAAAATTATCATTCTTGTGAATGATCCTTTTTACATATCATGACACTAACCAGTGTCTTTTATTTTTATTTTTAAATCTAGACCAATGCTTTCCTGCCCATTTTTTTCTGCTGAACGTGCACAATGTTGCAGAATAAGGAAAGAAACAAATGTAAACTTGCTTTATGAGCTTATCACAATTCATATTCTGAATTGTGATAAGCTCATAAAGCAAGTTTACATTTGTTTCTTTCCTTGTTGTGGGATTAGAGAGGTAAGCTTTTGTTTCATTAACCTCCTACATTTAAAACAGCCAGTTGCAGGCAATCAGGCAATTTGACTCATACCACAGACCATTCATCTCATTGCCAACCTAATCCATGAAAAGGACTTATGTATTCATGTCTTACAAATGTGCTTGAGTAAAATCCTTTGGCAAGAGCGAGGCGGCAGAAGAAAGCACTCTCTGTGCTGTAATAAGCCCTTGAAATGAACCAACCTTGTAAATGCTTTGTCTTTCATACTCAGCAAACAGAATCAAGCATCTCTACACCAAGTGTGAAGTTTTTAACTTGCAATTGCCCTCCCTCCCCATACCCATCCGTATTATTTTTTTTCTTCACCCAGACAGACAGAAGGTGCTAGAGACATGTTGTTGTGCATCTCACACAGGTAATAAATTTGTGTGTCAGGCCTGCGTGTCACAGATTAAGCGTGTTTTGTTTGGGAATGATTTATGAGTGTGATGCCGGTGATGCACTTGGCAGTGAGGAGCTGAGCTTCTGATGATGGTGCTGCAGGAGCAGGTGGGGTGGGGTGGAGAAAGGGAAGGGGAGCGAATGTCGGATTTGTATTACAGGAAGACTGATCTGTAGGTTCTCGGAGGATGCCTGCTGTAGCGCATACCTGTGCCATTAATCACGCCAAAGCCTCCGGGCCCTGTGTGCATGTGAGCCGCCCCGGCCCGTGGTGCACCTCCTCCACCTTTTCTCCACAGGCTCATTCTACGTGTTGCCTGGAAACTGCATCGAAGTCTTCAGTCTGGTCTCGCCCTCTTTGGGTGTTTGGGAGCCCTGTGCTGTTCCCTAAGGACAGGGAGGCTCACTTCGGTTAGTATATTCTCTTCGCACACCAGGTTTGAAAGAATAACAGACATGAGGTAAGGACGCTCTCCCTCTAGGCTTTCCCCTGACTCACGGACAACCAGCGGCGTTCTGAAGATCTGCCAGTATTCGTCACCCAGCGCAAATGAATGGGAGAGTAAATTAGGCCTGAAAAGTTAATCAGCCATGATTCGATCCAATCACTGCAGCCTCTTAAATTCATTTTTCAAGCTGGTCGAAGACAGAGACATGTCTTCCTCCAACCTCAAAATAAAAGCATTGTTTTCTCATCTTATCAGAACTGGATATGTCATATTGTAAACTCAATAAGCCAGACTAGCTGGTCGGTATCTGGTGCCACTTGTATTTCTAGAGTGTTTTGAGATGCCCTCTTGTGTTTTCTGAGATTGCAAAGCTGGAAGAGTGTCCTTGAGGCTGACATTGTTCATGGAACCACAAAAGAGGCCAGCGTCATATGACTATAATATGAGCATGCTTTTTAGATAATGAATGGTATGTGTTTTAAAACACCCAACACTTCTAGCTCTGTCTTGCATATAACTTTAAATTATTCATGTGTAAAATCTAATTAAGTACTCAAACACCCGAGACTTAATGTTATGTCTTTCTGAGGTAAAGTTGATATCTGTTCAGAAGCCAGATTTGATGAACCATGTTTAATGCAAAATTTCCTCGAAAGAAATAGGCCCGGTTTCACAGACAGGGCTTAGATTAAGCCAGGATTAGGATTTAGTTCAGTTAGGGCATTTAAGTAGTTTTTATAAACGTGCCTTTGAAAAAAAAAAAAAAACATTACTGGTGTGCATCTTGAGACAAAACAATGACACTGACACTGACACTTTTAAAATATGTCAGTGCAAGTTACTTTTAGTAATAAAGCTCAAACATGCATTTAGTCTGAGACTATCTTAAAGGTTTAGTTCACCCCTTTAGTTCATTAATTACTCCCCCTCATGTCGTTCCAAACCCGTAAGACCTTCGTTCATCTTCGGAACACAAGTGAAGATATTTTTGATGAAATCTGAGAGCTTTCTGTCCCTTCCATAGACAGCAATGCAATGATAATTTTTCAAGGCCCAGAAGGGTAGTAAAGATATAATCGTTAAAATAGTTCATGTGACTGCAGTGGTCCAACCTTAATGTTATGAAGGGAATATATTTTGTGTGCAAACCAAAAACCAAAAAACAAACCAAAATTATGACTTTATTGAAGAATTTCTACATTGTAACCACAGTGCATCCCTTCCGGATTGTACATCAGACACCAGACGCCAATTGGCCGACGCTGTTCACGTGAGCGCCACGACTATGTCACTACTATGTCAACAGCATAGGATACTGACACAGAAGAGAAGAAATTCTTTAATAAAGTCATTATTTTTGTTTGTTTTTTGCGAACAAAAGTATTTTCCTCACTTCATAACATTAAGTTTGAACCACTGAAGTCACAAGGACTATTTTAACGATTATCTTTACTACCTTTCTGGGCCTTGAATGTGGTCATTGCATTGCTGTCTATGGAGGGGACAGAAAGCTCTCAGATTTCATCAAAAATATCTTCATTTGTGTTCCGAAGATGAACGAAGGTCTTACGGGTTTGGAACGACATGAGGGGGAGTAATTAATGACAGAAGTTTCATTTTTGGGTGAACTAACCCTTTAAGCCTTGTCTGTGAAACCGGGGGTTTAGCTTTTAAGCCATTTAAAGGCATTGGGGCAAATTTCTTGGCAACCTACTGTAGTCAGCATTTCTTTGTATTTCTGCCAGCAAAGAAAGGTTTCTGAATCATACAATGCAAACTATAGAAGGAATGCTGTGAAGAGAAGTTGACTGTCATGTGATTTTGAAGGTGATAATGTTTTCACATGATTTGAAAATGCTGTTGTTTGTGGTACTGCTATGCATGTATCATGGCTTAAAGGTGAAACAATGACCCCCGGTTTCACATAAAAGGCTTAAATCTAGTCCCAGACTAAAATGCATGTTTGATCTGTTTTAACTGATCACGCCCTGAATCGCAGCACAATGATCCAACAACACCTCAAATAAAGGATTCTCCAGCCTGTGACAGCGTGCTAAGTTATGTTCAGTTAGACATTTGCACATAATCAATAGATATCAAATATCTATATAACAATGCAATCATAAAAAAACAAAAACAAATTTTTACTCACATTAGTGTGTTGCTTCATTCATTCATGTAATCTCATCCTGTCTGCAAATCCAGTCTGTTGTTTACAAACGAATCCATGGTGAAATGAAGGAACAAATGCACAATGTCTTACCCATGTGAGCTGGATATTCATAACAAAAAAAAACAAAAAAAAGTTCCTCCATGCATTCATACTATTGGAATGAAGCTTATGCAGCATGTTTATTGCTTGGAAGTTCGATCCGGTTTAGCTCCACGTAGGCCTATGTTATTTATCTATAACATGCCATGCACAAATCAGTGGGCGGGGCAACAGAATCAGGCGTTCGTCTTCTTCGGTTTCACCACACTCTGACGTCACAGGGAGGCACATTCCTAGATCCAGCAGATTTGCTGAGCCAGCTGTCATTAAATGCTTTTCTTTGAAGGAAGTTTTCAGCTCTGAAACTTACAAGATATTCGTATATTACCGGGAAAGTTGATTTCTCAATTCATGACCCCTTTAAATGGAAAAAGACCCAATGAGCCATCCAACTCCAACATCTTACCAAAAAGCTGTTTGAATGTAAACTGCTGTGTCAGGTCACATTTCATGCCACTCTTGCATTTCAAAAGATCCCTGTAATATATTCAGATGAAATGTGTCAGCTTGTGGCTTAACTGAGCACAATGGTTAAAATGTTTGTAAATGGCATTTCTGGATTCTGCAGATCTCAACGCCAGACAGAATGCTTGATATATTCCTCCTGAATTCACACATATTCCTATATAAAAATCCTTTCTTTAAAATTAAAAAGACCATTCTTTGATTGCAATTCTGATGTGGAAAAAGTACCATAGCACAAAATACAGCGATTCAAATATATATCAGAACCTTGAAACTTAGGTTACCAAGGTCAGGATGAATTGTACCTCCTTGCTCTTGTTCTTCTATATCCACCGGTGAGGACAGGAACTTTACGGATACTCTAAAAGCAGACCCTTGAGCAGGAGATAAATTAATATAGATAGGGAAAGATGAATATGAGCAGGAAGGAAGTCTTTGACAATAGTAGGAAACAAATTTTCTATGAAGGTGAAAGCTTGAAAAGCCTACTTTCTGACAAATGTTTTAGCACGATGTAGTGTAAATAATTAAAGGCAACTAACGCATGAAAAATTATCATAACATCAAGACTGGAAGAATAACCATCTGTCCAAACAAGACCCGAGAACACAAAGACACTCTTTCACTGAGGAGGGTCAGATATATGTAGTGCATAATCGCATACACTGTTGAACATTTACTTCATTTAATGTACCATTGCGGTTTGTTTGTTGAAACATACCGAGCAAACAGATTTAATGTGTGCACGGGCAAATATTTGCAGCGCTATATCAAACTCGGAAGCTAAATTAGGACTATCACAGAGGGCAAGTGGGGTCTTGAGTTTGCCACCAGGGTTGTTTGGCTGACCGCGTTTCTGCATTAAGACGGCCCTATTAGTGAGACTTGCATACACAACTACAGCCTTATGAGTTGTTTTCTTAAATTCTGCGACATCTCTGTAACTTTCGCATGTGAGTCTTTGTAAATTGTCTGCCCCCATCCTGTGCCCCCCCTGCTGATTTTGAAACTGTGCAAATGTGCTGTGGTAGATGAAAACAGGCTTACATTTCTGATCAGGGAAGTAGAAATGTTGAGTATAAAGCTCAATAAGCTTATAACCCAAGTGCTGATGATAACACTCCCTCTGTCTCTAATGAGGAGAGCAGAACTCTACACAGATAAGGCAAACAGGATTGCACAGAGACAGCACTGAGAAACAAGGGCCAGGGTCTATACGGCAATAATAACTAACCTACAGTATCAAAGAATGTCATGGCTTGATACGATTCACTTCTGCAATATAAAAGCCCTGATATGCAGCTAAATATCCAGTTATTTTTAACAAAGAAGAAATTTATAATCTCTCCATGGAAAATATTTTCTATTATCACTAATTTTCCTTTCATACCTCCCAGGTAACAATATTAATAAAGTATGTTGTTGCTAAATAATCAAATGAACTGTGATTGTTAATCATGAGGAATATGAATAAGGCAAAGGAGAGCACTGTCAACAAAACACCATCATACATACATGTGAACCACTTCAAACTGCTGCAGACTTCAGGTTATTCCTGTAAGCTGGGAATTCCCATCACAGCTCCTGCTCTTGACCTCAAATCTATTGTATAGGCCTATTTGTAAGTGTGTGTGACGTTTTAAGCAGGTCTGACGGGCTAGCCTGCCATTGTTTTGTAAGAACAATCTCAATGAGGTCACACTGTTGTGCATCACTGACATCTGTGATTACAAAAGCAGGGAAATATTTGCGTCTGTGTACAGTATGTGTGAGTGTATGATACAAAATGCTTTGTCAGGCAGAATTGTCACGGTACACGTGATTTTTTAATAAATTCTGAATATTAAAAAGAAAATCATCTCTGGTAATTATGCCACACAATTATGCCAAATGAAAACTGCAAGGTCTCGAGACGTCTCTTCTAAAAGATAAACTTATTTTAACTCGAGCGCAGCATTTTTAGAACGCTGTGTCATGCTCGAGACGCTGCAAGATGCGAGACACGAGCACAATGGTTGTCCGTCTAGCGTGTGTTTACGTAGAGAAACAATGGAAAAGTAGCATGTTGGAACGGAAAAACGCATTGTGTGAACGGCCCCTAACTGTGCTGGTAGAATGCATAGTTAGGATAGCAACTCAGGATTAGTCATTTGTCTGTTGCTTGACCAGCAGTTTCTCTTTAGCTGGCTCAGTGCGTTTTTTCAGCAATGTAAACACAAATTAATAATTAAATAAGAAATATCTGATCATTCTCCATAACACCGTCGCCAGTTACATCTCATATCGTCTGTAAACTCTTGCATTGCCAAGGCAACGATTGATGCATTTGTACTATTATATTCTACAGAATAAAACATTTTAAAAGACAATTGCAACTTTTTATCTCACAGTTGTGAGTTTGCATCTCTCAGAATTGCAAGTATGAAGTCAGTTACGTGATATAAAGTCAGAATTACGTGATATAAAGTCAGAATTACGTGATATAAAGTCAGAATTACATGATATAGTCAGTTATGTGATATAAAGTCAGAATTGTGAGATATAAAGTCAGTTACGTGATATAAAGTCAGAATTACGTGATATAAAGTCAGAATTACGTGATATAAAGTCAGAATTACATGATATAGTCAGTTACGTGATATAAAGTCAGAATTGTGAGATATAAAGTCAGAGTTACGTGATATAAAGTCAGAGTTACGTGATATAAAGTCAGAATTCCGTGATATAAAGTCAGAATTATGTGATATAAAGTCAGAGTTATGTGATATAAAGTCAGAATTGTGAGATATAAAGTCAGAATTGTGAGATATAAAGTCAGAGTAACGTGATATAAAGTCAGAATTACGTGATATAAAGTCAGAATTGTGAGATATAAAGTCAGAATTGTGAGATATAAAGTCAGTGGCGTGATATAAAGTCAGAGTAACATGATATAAAGTCAGAATTGTATAATATAGTCAGAATTATGTAATATAGTCAGAATTGTGAGATATAAAGTCAGAGTAACGTGATATAAAGTCAGAATTGTGAGATATAAAGTCAGTTACATGATATAAAGTCAGAGTCACGTGATATAAAGTCAGAATTGTGAGATATAAAGTCAGTTACATGATATAAAGTCAGAGTCACGTGATATAAAGTCAGAATTACGTGATATAGTCAGAATTATGTAATATAGTCAGAATTGTGAGATAGAAAATCAGAATTACGTGATATAAAGTCAGAGTTACGTTATATAAAGTCAGAATTACGTGATATAAAGTCAGAATTGTGAGATATAAAGTCAGAGTAACGTGATATAAAGTCAGAATTATGTGATATAAAGTCAGAATTGTGTGATATAAAGTCAGAATTGTGAGATATAAAGTCAGAGTTACGTTATATAAAGTCAGAATTACGTGATATAAAGTCAGAATTGTGAGATATAAAGTCAGAGTTACGTGATATAAAGTCAGAATTATGTGATATAAAGTCAGAATTGTGAGATATAAAGTCAGAGTTACGTGATATAAAGTCAGAATTGTGAGATATAAAGTCAGTTACGTGATATAAAGTCAGAATTACGTGATATAGCGTCTCGGTTACGTATGGTAACCCTCGATCCCTGAAGGAGGGAACAGAGACGTATGTCGGACGTCACTGACGAATTGGGATCACTTCACCCCTATCAGCTTCGAGATATAGAGAACAGACCAATGAGAATTTGCATGCGAGATTTGCATCTCGCGCTCCGCCCCGCGTCGTGGGTATAAAGCGGAAGTGAAATGCAACGCACGTTTGTTTTTTCACTGAGGAGCTGAACCGTGACTCGGCCTGCAGTGATGGCCATCTCAGTGTGGTGTTGACCCCTACGTCTCCGTTCCCTCCTTCAGGGAACGAGGGTTACCATACATACTTGGACGAGGTGGAGCATCTAACATCATGGTGCCAGGACAACTGTCTCTCTCTGAATGTTGGCAAGACCAAAGAAATGATTGTGGACTTCAGGAAGAGACAGCAACGGACATACTCCCCCCTCATGATCAGCGGGTCACCAGTAGAGAGAGTGAGCAGCTTCAAGTACCTGGGTGTAAACATCTCCGAGGACCTGACCTGGACTGCTCACATTCAGACACAGGTGAAAAAAGCCAGACAAAGACTGTACCACCTGCGCCAGCTGAGGAAATTCAGGGTTTCACCAGCTATCCTGAAAACTTTCTATTTAGGGGCGATAGAAAGTGTATTAACTCAGTACATCACAGCGTGGTATGGGAACAGCACCAGTCATGACTGCAAAGCCCTGCAAAGAGTCGTGCGCTTATCCGAGTGTATCTCAGGGTCAGCTCTCCCGTCTCTGCAGGACGTCTACACCAAACGCTGCAAAGGTAGAGCTACTAAGATCATCAAGGACTCTAATCACCCTGCAAAACTGAGAGACTCAGGAGGAGCTTCTTCCCCCAGGCCATCAGACTCCTGAACTCAGTCACTTAACATCACGTGACTTCACTTCTGGATAAACATCGATACACTGACATTGCACTGCACTTTCTGTTCTCGTTGTTACTGTGTAACAACCTGTTATAAACCTGTTTGCACATTATACTCTTATACATTTGTTAACCACATATTTACATATTTAGTCCACAGTTTACTCACTGCACAGTTTACCTCACTTATTTTATTCCACTTCTTTATTCTTATTTTTTTACTTTTTCTTCTACTTGACTTGATTATTTATAATTCTACATATATATATATATATATATATATATATATATATATATATATATATATATATATATATATATATATATATATATATATAGAGTACTTTTTTATCCTATTTCTATTATAATTTCCTCCTTGTGTTTTTAACTGTGAATTTGCACTGTCCATGGAGCGGACCTGTTTACGTTTCACTGCCGGTTGTATATTCTGTATATAACTGTGTATGTGACAAATAAAACTCTTGAATCTTGAATCTTGAACCTTGTACTGATATGCTCATCTGTCGAATGCAAAGCGTAGGAACGGTCTGTGTCGAGCGAGAATCGAGACATGAAAGTACGCGTCCTTCAGGTCGATCGCTGCAAACCAATCTTTGGGACAGACGCACCTGAAGATGTGTTTCTGCGTTAACATCCTGAACGGCAGCCTGTGAAGGATCTGGTTCAGAAGTCGCAGATCCAAGATCGGTCGTAACCCGCCGCTTTTCTTGGGCACAATGAAGTATGGGCTGTAGAAGCCGGTCTTCATATCGGCTGGAGGGACCGCCTCTATCGTGTCCTTCGCCAGTAGGACTGCGATCTCCACCTGGCGCACAGGGGCATTCTCCTTCGACACGGAGGTGAAGTGAATGCCCCTGAACTTGGGGGGACGCCGGGCGAACTGAATCGCATAGTCGAGTCTGGTAGTACGGATGAGCCAGCGAGACGGGCTGGGAAGCGCTAGCCAGGCTCCCAGGAACCGTGCAAGCGGGACCAACGGCACCACAGACGTACCCGCAGCGGGGCAGCGCGCGCGGCGCATGCAGGGACCCGACGCGGGCGGCATGGTAGCGGCCCAAGGTGGGGTCTGAGTGTGCTGTGCAACACTTACCTGCTTCCGCCGAGGGGGCACACGAGTGTGGGGAGGCCGTTGGTGTGCGTCCCAAACACAGTCGGCACCCTCTGATGGCGATAAGAGAGGCGCCTGAGGGTGACAAGGCATGGAAGCGTCGAACACCGCAGAGCGCGCTCTCTTGGCATCCAGAAATTTCGGAAACTGCTCTTTTATTGACAATTTGGGTGCCGCTAGCACTGGAGCTAGCGGCGGAACAGGATGGTACAATATCGCCCCCCGGCCCTCCTCTGGGGGGGGGGAGGTGCTGCAGCCGTCTCCTGACGAGCAATCTCCTCCATCCCTGGGTGGCCCGTCTCAGGGTCTCTTACGACGGCGCTTGCCACCTGGCTTGGCAGCGGCCTGAGCGGGCTGGACATCCACGGCCGGCTCCACGCCGACGCCCAGGTGGAGGCTGCTGCTGGGCTGGGGCGGGAGCGGGGGTGGCGGCGGGCGGACGTCCTCGGTGACGAGCAGGCGGAGGTGCTGCGGCCTGCGGTGGGGTGGAGGCAGCAGCTGATGTGTTTTATGGCCTCCGTCTGCTTCTGGGCGGCCGAAAACTGCTGGGCAAAGCTCTCGACAGCGTAGCTGAACAACCCGGCCGGGGAGATGGGGGAGTCCAGGAAACAATTTTTATCGGTCTCCCTCATGTCGGCCAGGTTGAGCCAGAGATGTCGCTCCTGGACCACTAGAGTGGACATCGCCTGACCAATGGAACGGGCGGTGACTTTCGTCCCGTTCGGACGAAAGGATAGCTCCGGTCCGTCGCCGTCCGAGCTCCCGGAGGAGCTCTGGGCCAGGGCTACCCTCGTGTATATCCATGAGTGCCTGGGCTTGGTGCACCTGAAGCAGCGCCATGGCATGCAAGGCGGACACAGCCTGGCCACAAGACCTGTAAGCCTTCGCAGTCAGACTGGAGGAGAACTTACAGGCCTTGGACAGGAGACGTGGGTCACCGCGCCAGTTGGAGGCGGTCGCCGGACACAGTTGCATCGCGACGGCCCGCTCCACTGGTGGGAATCCCACGTACCCCCTGGCTTGCCCGGCGTCAAGGGTAGTGAGGAGGGAGGAGCCACCGGGTCGGTTCCTGGCACTAAAGGGTGTCGACCACGACCTGGTGAGCTCCTCATGCACCTCCGGGAAGAAAGGCACCGGGGCAGGACGCTGAGAACCAGCGCGACCCGCCCCGAGAAACCAATCATCCAACCTAGAAGGTTCGGGACATGGTAGAGGGTTCCACTCAAACCCGACCTTTTCGGCGGCCCGGGAAAGCATAGCCGTCAACTCGGGGTCCGACTCGACCGCTGCCATTCTCCCAGAGGGAGGCATTGCAGCCGAATCTTCATCCTCCGAGGACTGGAACTCCCCCTCCGATGCAGCGATCGACATCTGCTCATCCGCCGGTGCTCCGAAGGACACCACTGGACGCCCATGGGAGGGGCCAGCGGGTTCCCCCGGAAGCTCAACCGGTAGCGGCGCTTGTGAGGGATTAGGGGCCTGCGGAGGTATGCTCGGCGGGTTTGCCCTAAACATAATCCTCAGGTCACCCCGGCCATTCGTCTAAGTAGATCTATTCTGGGGAATAGAGCTAGATTGAGGCATGGGTAGGGGGACTCCACCTTCATGAATGTAGGCGAGTCTCAACCTAAGCGCCGTGATAGTCATGTTCCCACAGTGAGAACACAAACTATCCACAAAGGCCGCCTCAGCGTGCTGTATGCCCAGGCACGTGATACAGCGATTGTGACTGTCAGCGGGTGACAGGGAACGACCGCATCCAGTAGCGCACGGGTGGAATGACATCTTGAAAAAGACGCAGTGTCACACCTGTAGCTCTTTTTGTGAGGAAACGCTCTTTTTTGTGCTGAAGCACACCGGGAAATAGTGCAGCCTGTGTGTGTGCACTCACAACTCTCTTTTTGCTGTGAGAACAGCAGTTGTTTTTAATGCAGCAGTGGGCGCGGTCGTGCTGGTTGTGCCGTCTCGCCAACACACACGTCTTCCTCTCTCTTCTCTGGTCTCGTTCTCTCTCTCTCTTTCTCTCTCTGCGTTTGAAGCAGCTCTTCATCAACGCCGTTCGGCTCCGAAGTGAATGACAAACGTGCATTGCATTTCACTTCCGCTTTATACCCGCGACGCGGGGCGGAGCGCAAGATGCAAATCTCGCACGCCAATTCTCATTGGCCTGTTCTTTATATTTCGAAGCTGATAGGGGCTCCCTGAAGTGATCCCAATTCGTCGGTGACGTCCGACATACGTCGAACGTGACCGACTGAAAGGGAATCAGAGTTATGTGATATAAAGTCAGAATTGTGAGATATAAAGTCAGAATTACATGATATAAAGTCAGAATTGTGAGATATAAAGTCAAAATTACGTGATATAAAGTCAGAATTGTGAGATATAAAGTCAGAATTACATGATATAAAGTCAGAATTGTGAGATATAAAGTCAGAATTACGTGGTATAAAGTCAGAATCGTCTGATATAAAGTCAGAATTACGTGATATAAAGTCAGAATTGTGTGATATAAAGTCAGAATTGAGAGATATAAAGTCAGTTACGTGATATAAAGTCAGAATTACGTGATATAAAGTCAGAATTACGTGATATAGTCAGAATTGTGAGATATAAAGTCAGTTACGTGATATAAAGTCAGAGTTACATGATATAAAGTCATAATTGTGAGATATAAAGTCAGAGTTACGTGATATAAAGTCAGAGTAATGTGATATAAAGTCAGAATTGTGAGACATAAAGTCAGAGTAACGTGATATAAAGCCAGAATGTGAGATAAAATCAGAATTACGTGATATAGTCAGAATTACATGATATAAAGTCAGAGTAACATGATATAAAGTCAGAATTACATGATATAAAGTCAGAGTAACATGATATAAAGTCAGAATTGTGAGATATAAAGTCAGAATTACGTGATATAAAGTCAGAGTTACGTGATATAAAGTCATAGTAACGTGATATAAAGTCAGAAATGTGAGCTATAAAGTCAGAATTACGTGATATAAAGTCAGAATTGTGAGATAGAAAGTCAGAATTACATGATATATAATCAGAATTACGTGATAGAAAGTCAGAATTGTGAGATAGAAAGTCAGAATTACATGATATAAAGTCAGAGTTGCGTGATATAAAATCAAAATTACGTGATATAAAGTCAGAATTGTGAGATATAAAGTCAGAATTATGTGATATAGTCAGAATTAAGTGATATAAAGTCAGAATTGTGAGATATAAAGTCAGAATTACGTGATATAAAGTCAGAGTTACGTGATATAAAGTCATAGTAACGTGATATAAAGTCAGAATTGTGAGATATAAAGTCAGAATTACGTTATATAAAGTCAGAATTGTGAGATAGAAAGTCAGAATTACGTGATATAAAATCAGAATTACGTGATATAAAGTCAGAATTGTGAGATATAAAGTCAGAATTACATGATATAAAGTCAGAGTTGTGTGATATAAAATCAAAATTACGTGATATAAAGTCAGAATTGTGAGATATAAAGTCAGAATTACGTGGTATAAAGTCAGAATCGTCTGATATAAAGTCAGAATTACGTGATATAAAGTCAGAATTGAGAGATATAAGTCAGAGTAACGTGATATAAAGTCAGAATTGTGAGATATAAAGTCAGAGTAACGTGATATAAAGTCAGAATTGTGAGATATAGTCAGAATTATGTGATATAAAGTCAGAGTAACGTGATATAAAGTCAGAATTGTGAGATATAGTCAGAATTATGTGATATAAAGTCAGAGTAACGTGATATAAAGCCAGAATGTGAGATAAAATCAGAATTACGTGATATAGTCAGAATTGTGAGATAAAGTCAGTTACGTGATATAAAGTCAGTCACGTGATATGAAGTCAGAATTATGTGATATAGTCAGAATTATGTGATATAAAGTCAGAACCGTGAAATATAAAATCAGAATTACGTGATATAGTCAGAATTGTGAGATAAAGTCAGTTACGTAATATAAAGTCAGAATTGTGAGATATAAAGTCAGAATTATGTGATATA
Source organism: Paracanthobrama guichenoti (assembly GCA_018749465.1). Taxonomy (NCBI): domain Eukaryota; kingdom Metazoa; phylum Chordata; class Actinopteri; order Cypriniformes; family Gobionidae; genus Paracanthobrama; species Paracanthobrama guichenoti. The sequence continues at coordinate 1,787,038 of JAGHMJ010000663.1, forward strand.
AAGTCAGAATTGTGAGATATAAAGTCAGAATTGTGAGATATAAAGTCAGAATTACGTGATATAAAGTCAGAGTTACGTGATATAAAGTCAGAGTTACGTGATATAAAGTCAGAATTGTGAGATATAAAGTCAGAATTATGTGATATAAAGTCAGAATTACGTGATATAAAGTCAGAATTGTGAGATATAAAGTCAGAATTGTGAGATATAAAGTCAGAATTGTGAGATATAAAGTCAGAGTTGTGAGATATAAAGTCAGAGTTACGTGATATAAAGTCAGAATTGTGTGATATAAAGTCAGAGTTACGTGATATAAAGTCAGAATTGTGTGATATAAAGTCAGAATTATGTGATATAAAGTCAGAATTGTGAGATATAAAGTCAGAATTGTGAGATATAAAGTCAGAATTGTGAGATATAAAGTCAGAATTGTGTGATATAAAGTCAGAATTGTGAGATATAAAGTCAGAATTGCGTGATATAAAGTCAGAATTGTGAGATATAAAGTCAGAATTGTGAGATATAAAGTCAGAATTGTGAGATATAAAGTCAGAGTTACGTGATATAAAGTCAGAATTGTGTGATATAAAGTCAGAATTGTGTGATATAAAGTCAGAATTGTGAGATATAAAGTCAGAATTGTGAGATATAAAGTCAGAATTGTGAGATATAAAGTCAGAATTGTGTGATATAAAGTCAGAATTGTGAGATATAAAGTCAGAATTGTGAGATATAAAGTCAGAATTGTGTGATATAAAGTCAGAATTGCGTGATATAAAGTCAGAATTGTGAGATATAAAGTCAGAATTGTGAGATATAAAGTCAGAATTATGTGATATAAAGTCAGAATTATGTGATATAAAGTCAGAATTGTGAGATATAAAGTCAGAATTGTAGAATTGTGAGATATAAAGTCAGAATTGCGTGATATAAAGTCAGAATTATGTGATATAAAAGTCAGAATTGCGTGATATAAAGTCAGAATTATGTGATATAAAGTCAGAATTGTGAGATATAAAGTCAGAATTGTGAGATATAAAGTCAGAATTGCGTGATATAAAGTCAGAATAGTGAGATATAGTCAGAATTGTCAGCAATTATTTTTTCTCACAATTCTGACTTTAAATCTCACAATTCTGACTTTATATCTCTCAATTCTGACTTTATATCTCACAATTCTGACTTTAAATTCACAATTCTGACTTTATATCTAGCAATCGCATGTTATAAAGTCAGAAGAGTCAGAGTTACGAGAAAAATAGTCAGAATTGTGACATAAAAAGTCACAATTACCTTTTTTTTCTATGGTGGAAACAAGATTAATTAGTTATCAGTCCCACAATGTAAAATGAAAACTTCCTATCTGGGCCAGATTGGCACGAATGGAAAGGTTAAGCAAAGAGAAACATTTTTTTCCCGACAGTGGAAAAGCGGCTTTACATTTTGTTTATTCATTATTATAAATGAATAAATAGAATATATAATTAACTGGTTTTATTCAAGTCAGTTCTAGCCTACTGAAAACAAACTAATTACACCCACAGAAGTGTTTCTTTTAGGCAACAGTTGCACAATTTTTGCAGTGTGTGTTGGCGTGTGGTTGGACGGAAAGCCATATGAACAATTAAAAGACTGTTTCTAGGTCAGCTGTGCTATACCTTTTCCAATCCAAGGTGATATGAGGGTGAACTGGAAAGGGTGCCACGGTATCCAGTATCTAGGCAGAGGAGTTCAACAACTGCTGCCAGTTGTCCTTCTGCAGAAGCACTGCCAATATCTATCTGTGGATAAATGACTGGAGAAAAGCAGCACAGGGCTTTTGGCTGTACAGAGCACGAAGGAAAACTACAAGCCCACACAAGACCACCACTCACCTTTGGGAACACACCATTCTCAGCTGCAATTGTGTAAAGTCTCAATTTGCAGATGCTGAATTCAGAGGAAGCTAGAAATATATAGTTCAACCAGTCTGCACACTTCAAAGAAAAAAGCCAAAGTGGGGATGGCTGAACTTGAATTTTAAAGAGCAATATTTCCTCTTTTATCTCCTTCAAACACAGATGATTAAAGATTCAATACAGCATGGAGACTAATGACTCCATAGGGTGTGAGGCAAACTTGGGAGAAACGACGGGAGAAGAGGCCTCTGGAGAATTCTTCACCACAGAGGAATACGCTTTAAAATATACAAATTTATTCATCTGAAAGTCTGCAGAGGCTCTGTGGCTTCAGGTAGCACGTGGGAGAGAGAGGAAGCGCAAGAGAGGGAGAACTAACAAGCTCTTCTCACACCTCTTGAGTCAATCATGCTTATAATGATTTGTTTCCTGGTATGACACACAGTCTGAGGTAAATTGAATGATCGAAATGCACACAAATGACTCAGCACAGGTATACAACTAGTGCAAATGACAACTACTCACCGTAACAAATGTTAAAGCTGAAGCGTGTAATTTGTTTCAATGATAAAATATTTTCTCCTACCATGCAGGCAGAGACAACTAAGCCATTTGTATGCCAGTTTCCCTGAAAAGTAGCCTATAAACACTTTGGCTCTGTGGCGCTATCAAAACATTGCTGTTGACATCGCACCATTGCCTCAACCAATAGCGTGCTGGAGTGATGATGTATTTTTGTTGGCCAACGCGTAAGTTAACATGACCCTGGTTCCCTTGGCAAAAACTTGATAGGATTTTTCCATCGGAATCCATTTTCCATTGTGACTAACAAAAGTTTATAATTCTTACAGGTTTTGTAACACATTCATCATGATAATCTTCATGATAAGCAAAATACAATAGCCAGAAGTAAAAAGATAAACTAAAGATAAACTACACTAAAAAGACAAACTACGAACTACACCATGGTATGACTTCAACGTTGCCACCATTAAGCTTCTGACAACTCTTTTACTGTGCGATCAGCTCCAGCGAGCAGCTGCACGACGTGTCTTGGACGGTGCAGCTTGAAAGATGAAGTCAGGGCAACTTTATGGTAATGCTATGATGCAGTTCGGCAGCTATGATGCGGTTCGGCAGCAACCAATTGGGAATGTAGATGTCCTCCACTTGATAGGATTTCAGAGAATGCAGTAGTGTAAACTTTGGTTCAGACCAAACATTAGTTCCCATGCACCCACACCAATCTCCAACGTCTTCTCCACAGGTATAACACACCAAAATGCAACTTGATGATCCATAGTGATGTGAATTTGAGTAGAAGTGCAACACTATTTACAGGCAACATTTTCGTTCTAGAACGTTTGTTTTTCAGCGGGAATGCAATTCATTGGCTCAAAATAACACCGATTTCACCACTTGCATTAAGGTTACACTTCAACCAGGACAGTTATTGTAATGTAGGCTGCATACAAATTAATGTTAATTAAAGACAAAGGCTAGTAAACTGTATGTTGAAATTAGACTAGCACTTCACCATGAACACAAAAGCCACACCACACAAATGGCTTTTAACTGGTTTATTTCGTTCGCAAACACGTAACTATAATTGTTAAGTTCTTTCCATCCATTCGATCTACGTCAGAGCATCCATGAATCTTTCTACAGCATTGTTGGCAGGCCAGCCAGAGCGAGTTTTGACGCTCTTGCCGGTGGCAGTCTGAATCCACGTAAGGCTTCCCAAGACAAGATTCAAGATTCAAGAGTTTTATTTGTCACATACACAGTTATATACCGAATATACAACCGGCAGTGAAATGTAAACAGGTCCGCTCCATGGACAGTGTAAATTCACAGTTAAAAAAACACAAGGAGGAAATATAATAGAAATAGGATAAAAGTATATATATATATATATATATATATATATATATATATATATATATATATATATATATATATATATATATATATATATATATATATCTGTAGAATAATAAATAATCAAGTCAAGTAGAAGAATAAAAAAAAATAAATAATAAAAAAAAATTTAATGCGATGACGGGCCCAAGCCGGTGGCACCGGGGAAACTGTGCACGACAGGCAATATGCATTTAAACAGGAGAATATATTTTGAAAAATATTTTAAATATGCCACATTTACCGCAGCAGCTGGTGCCACTATGACCACAAGCCACACCCATGATGTCATTGAAATATAGATTAATTTTATTGTCATAGGATATAATAGGTCACTTTCAAATATTTGCAAAGTTATCTTTTGCAGCTCAAAAATTCGAAAGTCCAGAAGGCCAGTATTTAATTCAAGGCATTTGTATAGTTTTTTTAAAACTTTTTGTTCACACTAAAGTGATAGTTATTTGTGATAGCCTATGATATGAAACGCATCTAAACTCTATTGTTGTGTACGTGTAAACCTGGGTACGCACAACACATATTATACGTTAAAATATCTTAAGATCAATCATCATTACGTAAAGTACATTAGGCAAGTTGTTTATTTATTTTTTGTAGCTAAAATAATGTTTTAACAAAATTACTGTCAAAGTCATGTGAATTCACCTCATTAACTGCAGCAGTCGGTGCTGCTATGACCACAAACCACAACATCTATGAGATCAATTCAATTTAGATGAGTTTCATGTCAGATGATGTCATAGGTCCCTTTGAAATGAGTGCAAAGTTATCTTTTGCAGCTTACATTTTTTAAAGTCCTTAAGTCCAGTATGTATCTAAAGGTCTTTTTATATTTTTATTAACATAATTATGAAACTAATCATATAAAACTATATTGCAGTGCTCTTCAAATCGAGTTCAGAATGACATTCGGAATACTGCAGGTGCACCCATCCCCCTTACACACACACACACACACACACACACACACACACACACACACACACACATAGAAAGAGAATGCAGAGACAGATTGGCATGCTTTAGCTGTCAGCCACCCATACCCCCTCCACACACACACACACACACACAGAGAAAGAGCCAGAGGCATAGACAGAGAGGCATGCTTTAGCTGTCAGCCACCCATCTCCCCCTCCACACACACACACACACACATAGAAAGAGAATGCAGAGACAGATTGGCATGCTTTAGCTGTCAGCCACCCATCCCCCCCTCCACTCACTCACACACACACACACACACACACACACACACACACACACACACACACACACACACACACACACACACACACACAAAGAGCCAGAGCCAGAGCCAAAGAGGGAAACAGGGTTTTTTTCCCCCATCAAAACTAAGTCAACAGTGTCATCTATTGGACAATGAAGGGAGCGCAGACAAAATAAGATTCAGATTAAATATATTAAATAAAATTAATATATTGATCTGAAAAATAGTACATCCATTTTAAATTCACCCAGGTTCAATTACCGAACATACAATCTTAATTTAATTTAAATCAAACAATGATTTTACAAGAAATGAGATATTTTCTGATTCCCTTTTTGTCCTTCATTTAATCCTCGCCATAGCAGCACTGTTTGAGATATCCTATAATCGTTAAGCACTATAGCATCTTCAGTGTCTTTGTTTCATGTTGACCGAGTTTGGTGTCGATTCCATGCATCTCCTACTTAATAGTTTATAATAACTCAGAGCCTGATTTATCCAAAATTCCAAATTCAAACCAAAATATCTGACTTCCTGTTGGTCAGAGCTAATGACTGTAAATTAGAAAGATGTCCGGCTTGATGAGAACAATATATACACAGAGTTTGGTGACTGTAGATAAAACTAACCCCCCCACTTTTGTCAAAAGGTGGCGCTACTGAGCCCCTCCACCACGCCCGTTTCTAAGACTTTGGCCATATCTACTGGAAGGCATCACTGATGTGTGTGTTGAGTTTCATGCCATTTCAAGCATGCTAAGAGTCTCAAAAACACCCTAAAAGATTATTCAACTTTGACACGTTGCCATGGCAACAGTATTTAAAATATCAGGAATTCATTCATATGTCTATATCTGCCATGTTTTGACATTATACTGATGAAGTTTGAAGTAAATCGGGTGAAAATAAGACAGTGATTCAAAGCATTTTTGAAAGTGACACACTTCCTGCTGCCAGTTGGTGGCGCTATAACTTTGACTCACAAAAGTCATATCCATGTAATCGGCCTCTTACAACGAACACACAGCTGAAGTTTCATCCAAATCGATCAATGTATGCTAAAGTTATAACACACTTCCTGTTTCCCATTTCTCGCCATAATTTCGTCTCCTGCCACGGCCAAACCGTTCGAGATATCAAAAATCTGCTCGCAATTTAGCATCCTCAATGCCTTGACTTCATGCTCACCGAGTTTGGTGGTGATCGGGTTAATCGCCTAGGAGGAGTATTTCAAATTCCACAGTATGCGTTTTAAAACGACCCATAATAGCTCACTTCCTGTTGGGCTGACGCATAACTTAGAGCGCGCGAAAGTTTTTCGCCCAATGAGCTCTATATGTGTACCGAGTTTCATACTAATACATGCAAGCGTTTTTGATTTATGGACAGTTTTCTTTTTTTTTTCAAGGGGGCGCTGTCGAGCCCCCCTGCCACGCCCGGGTACCAAACCCAGCCCAAACCCTGATGGCCGCGCGTTCCGACGAGCATGTTAAGGGCCCCAAAAAGGGCAAAAAGGCGAAAGAAAATAATAATAATAATAATAATAATAATAATAATCCTTAGAAGAACAATAGGGCCTTCGCCCTTTCAGGGCTTGGGCCCTAATAATCCTTAGAAGAACAATAGGGCCTTCGCCCTTTCAGGGCTTGGGCCCTAATAATAATAATAATAATAATAATCCTTAGAAGAACAATAGGGCCTTCGCCCTTTCAGGGCTTGGGCCCTAATAATAATAATAATAATAATCCTTAGAAGAACATTAGGGCCTTCGCCCTTTCAGGGCTTGGGCCCTAATAAAGAAGTGGAATAAAATAATTGAAGTAGACTGTGCAGTGAGTAAACTGTAGACTCATAAATATGTGGTTAACAAATGTATAAAGAGTATAATGTGCAAACAGGTTTATGACAGGTTGTTACACAGTAACAACGAGAACAGAAAGTGCAGTGCAATGTCAGTGTGTCGATGTTTATCCAGAAGTGAAGTCACGTGATGTTAAGTGACTGAGTTCAGGAGTCTGATGGCCTGGGGGAAGAAGCTCCTCCTGAGTCTCTCAGTTTTGGCCATCAGGCTTCGGAAGCGCTTACCAGATGGCAGCAGCGTGAAATGAGGGTTTGCAGGGTGATTAGAGTCCTTGATGATCTTAGTAGCTCTACCTTTGCAGCGTTTGGTGTAGACGTCCTGCAGAGACGGGAGAGCTGACCCTGAGATACACTCGGATAAGCGCACGACTCTTTGCAGGGCTTTGCGGTCATGACTGGTGCTGTTCCCATACGTCGTCCCATAAGACGTCGATCAAAAGCCAAAAACATCGAATCACGAACCGGAAAAACCCATTGCCAGCCAGGACCGAAAAGGGGATTCCCATTCAGACGACACAGAGACACAAACGCAAGTAACCTCCAGATTCTAAACTGAACTGGTGCATTGAATCAAATTGAATAACCCCGCCTAAGAAACGATAGGAGGGTTAAGTTAATGATCGGTTCATTCAGGTCATGTGTTATAAATGCATTTATAACTTGGGATTTCATCTCTCTCTCTCTCTCTCGTAAAACTCATTCTTTCCTCAATTTCCTCCTTTCTGCAACTCGTGTGAATGTGTGTGCGTGTGTGTTTGTGTCAGATATTAGTTTTACATGTTTGAGTAATCAATAAAGTTTAGTTTGTAATTAAAAATAAGTGTTTTTGTGTTATGTGCTTACAAATTTATTGTCTTAAACTGCTGATCTAAGTTACCTGGCTAAAATACGAATCATTTGCTTGGTCGTAAAATAGACTCTTGCAAAATTCCCTATGAATTAATTCATTAATTTGAGCTAAATACACCTGTTTCCCTTATACAGAGTCTTCCTACACAGCGCTCACTAGCTGGCCACCTTTACACTCACCCCCCTAAACCTCACTCCCATTCGGGCCACGGCACCAATTTAACACCTCTAGTTCTACTCGCTCTGCTCAGAACAGGATTCAATCTGCATTTTTGGCATGGGGGGCATGCACACTAACAAGAACGGCACAGACCGCAGCCTCTAGTGCACCTCTTGAGGCAAGGGGAGTGAGGTTTACTCACGCAGATCTTACTAACTGGCCTCCATTACATTTGAAAGACAGCGATTAGGCTGTGAAAGTGGACTAGTGAGTGGAAGAGTTTTCCTGTTCACCATGATGACGTTTAATGTTCCTGACAACCTCTGTAGTCCCATTTAGCCACTTGTAAGCAACCGCTTTTTTTTTACTGATTACTGATGTATTTTTAGTCGTAGAATAAAGCATGGAAATATCCTGAACTTGTGTTAACTACAGACCTCATTTCAGGCATTTAATCAAGAACTCCCTGCAAAACTAAAACATTGACTTCAGAATGATGGGACTGGAAGTGTTAAAATGGCATCTCATTTCCAGGTTTTGGCCTACAAAAATATATCATCCCTGCAGCTCTCTATCGATATAGTTGTCAAGGAGGCCCAACCCACTCGCAGGGGAAAAACTAGCTCATTAGTTTTGCTATTCTGATGCTACCTGTACAAAACTTGCTTCACCTTGAATATGCTGTATCAGACAAAAATACATTGATGGCGGACTTTATTTTGACAGATTTTGTACCATCAGTGCAAAAAAAAAAAAAAAGAGAGAGAAATCACGCCTTTATGTTTATGCTCCATATCACTGTACAATACTAAGGAAGGATTTTTTTTTTTTTTTTTTATTTGCCGGCCCTGCAGTTTCTGCTGCACATTCCATAGATAAATGGTCCTTGTCCTCTCCCATGTGAGAGTCATTGGGTGACAGAGTGACAAATGGAGCTGGCTCCCCTGCCCAGTGAGCAGAGATTATTGTCACTCAGTGTAGGAGACGGGATTAATGACCTGGACCCAGTGGCAAAGGCTAATCATGGGAGATTAGGCGAAGGAAATCCTGAAGGTATTCAAGGAAGAGAAGGGGGCCTCCATCAGCAGGTCTACAAGGATGTGGTATTACCTGTGGTAATGGGAGGGAGCAAAAGTTCAACATGGCTTCCTTACTTAATTCATTATCCTTTTTTTGCTGGTAACCAGTTTAGTAAAATCTTCAGATAGCAGTAATTTTGCTTTATGCTGTTGATCACATGACCTGATTTCCACTGTGGTGGATAAAAGGGGACATTAATGTTGTTGGTTTTTTTGTTATCGTACAAGCTTAATGCAATCCATTGTGTGCACAAAAAAGGGAGGGAGGGTGATATTGCCCCAAGCCACCAGAGAATTCCACCATAAAGAGGGATTTGTACATGGACCATCTCTCATCCCTTGCCAACACCTTGGGAATAGCCCTTATGAATGACCCAATTACTTGCCATTTGTTTTCATGAAAACTTTGCAGGGCACCAATACTCTGAGCATGATAAAGAACTGCGCTGAAACTGCTACATATTGAATGTGGTGGAACTTAGTTTACTTCGTCATTCAGACCCACCTTGACCGTATTTGTGATGATAACTGCACTTTGAGAGAAAAAAAAAAAAAAAAAAAAAAACAAGAGGCTCCAATACTACAGCTCAACCAACATACAAACACTACTTATAGTTGTGTATACAAAACCCACCCTTCCACAATCGACTGCAAATTTTAACTTCTGCCTCTATCCAATAAACAATAAACACCACTGCAGCTGATTTTGAATTATGTTGCATCCACATACTAATATCTTTCTACCAACTTAATTTTTTTTTTCTTTCTTTTACTGCGGGGCAGAAGGCATGCAGTGCTCGGCTGCAGACTTTCTCCCAGCAGCAGCTGTGACACCATCTTTGTATCTTAAGGTGCTGCTTAATCACCCTTGCAACTCTAACTACATCTCTCATGTTTTCAATCAGCTAGGCCCATAAATTATTGTCAGCAGTAATCACAGTCGTCCACTCAGGGCCCACTGAGGGGTCCTTGCCTGTCTGCGTGCATTGATTCAGTCTTTTCTGGCACTAGACTAACACATCTGAGGGGAGCAGGGGTCGGAGTACTCGCCAACCCAACATACCACTGACAGCACTGGAGAGGATGAGGTCTCTCAGTGGAGGTGGTGTTAATGAAAATGATTAACCTATCTGCACAGAGCTGGATGACAAAATCAGAGCTCATTACATCAAACCTGACAGGCTCGGCATGTGAAATTATTTAGACTGTGTGAGCTGTGCTGTTCACTGTCCCGGAGCCCTGGCTCATTGTCTTGATCTCTAATTTTAAGTCGCCATGGGTCAGTCCTTTGCAGCAAGTTGCTGGAAACCTCCCTCTAATTCTTTGAGGGTAAAAACATGAAAAATGGAAATATATGCATCTCTCTTCTCGTTTCTAATAAACTCATCCGGCGGCTTTGGCAGGCAGCCCAAGTACTCACAGGACAGCCTGCCTTTTTCACCACCGCACACTTTTCTTTCACTGTGAAAACTGCCAGCATGGGGTGGCACAGTCACTTCTGGCGAGGGGGTGCTGTCAGTCTCGATCAGTGAGAAGAAGCCTTCTATTTCAATTAACTCTCATCTGCCCTAGACAGTCACCATGACGGCCACATTAAGTCAAGGACTGGCGTTAAGAAGCAGGTGGGAGGAGAAGGGAGGAGAGATGCCGTAACAGGCCTCAGAATCAGGGACTGAAATACCTGTCATCACAGAGTTCTTCTGTAACGGAGAGACTGTGTGGTTGTGGTAAACATCACAACACTATGCATATGCTAAATTCAGTCTTTGATGGAGGACAGGAGCAATGAGGCATGTAATCTCCTGGATGTAAGAGAGAGAAGAGAGGAATTTGAGTGGATACTAAAAAAAAAAGAGATATTTCTTCTAACGTTCTGCAACTTACTTATTAGCTGATTAGCTGAATAATTAAAAGTGACTTAATTTAAAATATAACAAAAATCATGAAAATGTAATTCAACAAGCACATGTAATAAAATATTTTAAAATGATAAAACATGAAACATTTAATTATTTTCTTTAATAATAAAAAAAAAAACTCTACTATTCTCAATTTAAAAAATAATAATAATTGCATGGAAACTGAGATACAATTATTTCAGAATACTATAAAGAAAGTTAAAATAAGTTAAAATATTATTTAGTTTGAAACAATATAAAAGTATTTACTGTCACTTTTGGTCATGTATACTGCTGAATAAAATACTTAATTTATAAATTATATGAGGTATATTTGCTAAATGGAAACTATGGTAACACTTTATTTTAGGGTCCAATTTTCACTGTAAACTAGTCGCTTATTAGGCTGCATATTATCAGTATATTGACTGTTTATTAGTACTTATAAAGCACATATTAATGCCTTATTCTGCATCCCTTAATCCCCTATACCTAAAATGAAACGCTACAAAAACTACCTTACTAACTATTAATAAGCAGTAAATTAGGAGTTTATTGAGGCAAAAGTCATAGTTAATAGTGAATATGTGTTTCTAATAAAGGTAAAGTGACAAATCATCTCAGCTGAATGGACAGATTCCATTCCTCTAAAATACATAAAAATGACCTCTTGAGGTGACTTCTGGAGAAATCTGGAGGTGTTCTTTAGGGGAGCAGTATGAGATCTTAGTAACAGGGGACAGTCTGGGGAGAGGAGGTGCTGCCCGCAGGTTGTTTATGTGAGCTCCTGAATCAGGGGGGATTCGGTGTGCTGCACCCTTGTTGGGCATGAAGCTCTCAGTGGGGAAGAGGCTGAGGTGGAGGCTGGTAAACATGGCTATCCCAGCAGACACACTATAGGAGCTTCAACAGATACCTGACGATGACAATGGATAACAATGGTGTTGTTGAGAGACTCTCGACATGAATAACAGACATAAAACATGATACAGCCATTTTTTTTTAACTTTTCGATACATAGGTAAAGATTACTGATATGTTCCATAAAATAAGACAGGGGAAATATTAGGGGTGTGCAGTGATGTCTTTGTCTGTATATTTATCTGTTGTTATGGCAAAATTATTTAGATAAAACCAGATGTGGGCTTAAACAGCATGTCAACACTTAATGAAATGCCCAATTTAGATGTAACAATACAGTTTATTATAATTGTCAAATGTGACTTTTATAATTTCATAAAATGATTGTTTCTAATTAGTTACAATCATTATGTAAAGCTAAAGAAAAGCTTCAAAAAGTTCTGTTTGTTCTGAAAATGAGGAGCAAGCAAATGAATAGCACAGATTTATACACTATATTGCAAGTGTAATGCAAAGCGTCAGATGCAGTGGTGTAAAGCACGCCGCCACTGGACTCTAGAGCAGTGGAGATGTGTTTTCTGGAGTGATGAATCACGCTTCTTTGTCTTACAATCTGATGGACAAGTCTGGGTTTGGTGGTTGCCAGGAGAACGGTACTTGCCTGACTGCATTGTGCCAAGTATAAAGTTTGGTGGAGGGGGGATTATGGTGTGGGGTTGTTTTTCAGGGGTTGGGCTTGGCCCCTTAGTTCTAGTGAAAGGAACTCTTAATGCTTCAGCATACCAAGACATTTTGGACAATTTCATGTTCCCAACTTTGTGGGAACATTTTAGGGATGGCCCCTTCCTGTTCCAACATGACTGCACACCAGTGAACAAAGCAAGGTCCATAAAGACATGGATGAGTGTGGAGGAACTTGACTGGTCTGCACAGAGTCCTGACCTCAACCCGATAGAACATCTTTGGGATGAATTAGAGCGGAGACTGTGAGCCAGGCCTTCTCGTCCAGCATCAGTGCCTGACCTCACAAATGCGCTTCTAGAAGAAGTAAAAAATTCCCATAAACACACTCCTAAACCTTGTGGAAAGCCTTCACAGAAGAGTTGAAGCTGTTATAGCTGCAAAGAGTGGGCCAACTCTATATTAAACCCTACGGATTAAGAATGGGATGTCATTAAAGTTCATGTGCATGTAAAGGCAGGCGTCCCAAAACTTTTGCCAATATAGTGTATATATGTTCAATGTATATTATGAAAAAACTGTTTTTATGCATGTAAACCTGTCGTAGGAGAAAATTTCCTAAAAAAAAACAAAATTAGGAACCTTTAATAAATAGCATAATAGGGGCACTTTAAAACATTTACACAGACATTTTCCACAAAATATGTATATGGAAAATATGTATGTTATAAAATCTTTATTGTTACTCTCAACAAGTACATCCACACAATAAAATTAGATGAAATGTGCCATCTGATTTGAATTTATTTTCATTTATGAAGTTTACACTTTAGTCATATTGGCTTCAGAGACTCACAATTGCCTTGCAATTTTAGATACGTTAATTAAAAGTATTACTTTGTCCTATATACACAGAAAAAACATTTTTTTACCGCTTGTTCAAACTGCTTAATTAAAATGAGCTAAAGTAACACAATTGCTATACATTTTGTCCTAACTTAATTTGATTGTGTTCAATCCACTTAAATATAAATCAAAATGAACTTAATCCATTTGTGTTGAGATTACATGAATGATTTGTGTTGCATTAACTGAAACTGGGCGGGGCTTGTTAGTTCCCAGCATGCTTTGCATATGGCTAAATCGAGAGAGTAAATGTTGTACAAATGTAAAACTGTTATTTTATGTATTTTTAGCAAGATGAGAAAGGGAGACTTGATTGTGTTTAATAGTGTTTAATATTCAATAGAACATTTAAGAATCTTAACATTTAAGAATCTAATGTGTGCTATTGCTAGCTAAAAGTTTGTTAACTAGCTAGTGCAGTATTATAATTCAGTTGTATAACATTAAAGTATATGAAATTGAAGTGGATGAATAAATATATGAAACTGAATGTCTGAATCATGTCGGGGAGCCATATAAAATTCACTTTGAGACTACTTAATTGTGTCATTAAAAATTTATTCATTCCATGATGTTGAAGTTACATGAACAAATTATGTTTGTTTAACTTAATTGATTCATGTAGGACCGATGTACACAATCAAATCATGTAAATCCAACAAACTTTTTTTTTTTTCAGTGTACTTTATATGAGACATATAACACCCCTGGAGGGAAAAAGGAATTTTTTTTAGGATAAACACTAAGCACAAAAGGACCCTAATGCTGTAATCCAATGCAAAGTACTTTCAACGTCTAAACATTCAGATCTTGCCAAGCACTTTGCACAGAACCAGACAGTATAAAGAAAAAATAATCTGTTCCAGTATGTTCCCAGACAACCTTTCTCCAACAGAACATGAGATGTTCCACTGTAACGAATTCCTTGTGGTTGGCCGGGCTACAGAAGACCATTGTACCAGCACTGTGGCCAAAGATCTACTATCTGCCACCTGCAAAACCCATATTAAAGCAACATGTGGTCAAAAGCTCAACTTTTCATTTCACGCCATGGTTGCCTGAAGGGATGATAAACATTACACCAAAATCAGTATTCTCTTTGTGATTTAAGGCTCTTTCCTCAGGCCCTCAGTGTGAATATTCCCTGAAAACACCCTTTGTGCTTGATTCCCACACATGATATAAATAATATATCTGTACTTACTTTAGGTGACAGCATGAACATACTGCTTAACGGGAAACTTTCAGAGAAAACAAAAAGGAAGGTCATAGAGCAACACAAAATGGTAACTTACTATAATGGGTTCTGAGGCCAGCCTCAGTGGATTACATCATTCCATTGTTGTTATGAGCGGGACACATATGATCACTGTTCATTTCCAAAGGATGTGTGTCCAAGCCAAAACACAGTCTCGTTCCATATGCATCCTGTTGGATCCATGTGTCCTTCATATCTTCTCTCATTCACTTTGTTCCCCAGCCACTGAATGTCGATCACATAGCATTCAAGGTTCAATCCATTCACTATTAGCTATTAGCAGAGAGATGGTTCTCATATCCTGCTTGGACTCTGTTGAAGGAGCAAATTATTTAGCATGGGTGAATTTAGAATGGTGAACAATGGGAAGTCTTTTGGCTTGTAATGAAAGCAAAATCTGAAGATCCATCACAAATAAAAATGACGAGAATCCACTTGGAATTAAAGGAATATTATTTCAGTACAAGTTAAAGGGATAGTTCACCCAAAAATGGAAATTGCCCAATGATTTACTCACCCTCAAGCCAGGTGCATATGACATTCTTCTTTCAGACGAACACAATCAGAGTTATATTAAAAATGTCCTGACTAATCCGAGCTTTATAATGGCAGTAAATGGCAGCCCAAAATTTGAAGCCCAAAAAAAGTGCACCCACCCATTATAAAAGTAATCCACATGGCTCAGGGGGGTTAATAAAGATATATATATATATATATATATAAAAAACTCCAATTGTATTCGTCAGAAAAAAGAATGTCATATACACCTAGGATGGCTTGAGGGTGAGTAAATCATGGGCTAATTTTCCTTTTATAGTGAACTATCCCATTAAACTCAATCGACAGAATCGACACAAATTTATTTCCATGTATACAGATATCCATGTTACACTTACAATGGAAGTCAATGGGGCCAATCTGTACACATTAAATTACTCCGTTTCAATAGTATTTCAAATGCACACACACACACACACACACACACACACACACACTTTCTGGGGACTCTACACAGACGTAACATAATGGTTTTTATACTGTACAAACTGTATAATCTGTGCATTTGTGCAACTCCAAAAACTGTGCATTTTTACATTTTCAAAAAAACTAATTCTGTATGATTTATAAGCTTGTTTCCTCATGGAGACCTCAATTTAGGTCCCCACAGTGACATGAGTCCCCATGAGTCTGTGTGCATTCAGGCTGAAGTCCCCACCAGGACAGAAAAACATGTACACACACACACATGCACGCACACATAATAAATAATAAAATATAAATATTAAATGAAAAACTTAAAATAAAAAGTTTTATTTCAGTTTGGTTTAATTACTTAAACTAAAAATATATTCAATCTAATATATTTTTAAAACTAATAAAAAAATAACTAAATAGTTTAAAGGGTTAGTTCACCCAAAAATGAAAATTCTGCCATTAATTACTCATCCTCATGTCGTTCGACACCCGTAAGACCTTTGTTCATCTTCGGACTATATAAGTCGTTATTTAGGGTTTTTTTGCGCACAAAAACTATTCTCGTCGCTTCATAAAATTATTGTAGAACCACTGCAGTGAGATGGACTTTGTAACAACATCTTTAGTACCTTTTATGGGTCTTGAGAGAGGAAATGACATTGCTGCCAATGGAGGCCTTTCTGAGCCATCAGATTTCAACAAAAATATCTTCATTTGTGTTCCCGAAGACGAACAAAGGTCTTACGGGTGTCAAACGACATGAGGGTAAGTAATTAATGACAGAATTTTCCGTTTTGGGTGAACTAACCCTTTAACCCCCAGGAGTCGGCCATCACGCCGGCGCAATAGACTCACTTTTTTTCTTATCAGTGCCAAAGAGACTCAAATAAACTTTTTAGCATTCAGGCAAGTGTTATACATCATTATAATCTGTTAAGTTTCTATTATTTTTTGTGTACAGTCACAATAAAAACAAATTGTTGTGCTTCTTGCAAAATAAAGAAAACAAACATGATTATCTGCAGCCTCTCTGTCAAAGACGTTCATTCAGATAGTCTTCAGAAAAGTAACTCTAACTTAATAAATATTTGTCTCACAAATATGAAGCATATGTCTAAAGAAACGTTGAAATGTCAGGTTTTAAATAATGTAAATCAAATTGAAAACAAATATTCTGTGTTTATGTAATCTGTTTGAAAAGGGAGAGATGTCAGTCGTTCACGAGCGTCAAATTTTCTTCTCATTACCCGCTAATGCGCCACGCCCTCGGAGCGCACATTCTTTTGAGATTCAAATCTGACGGATCAAGACAGCTCAGACTCCTAGGGGTTAAACTGAAATTAAAATAATAACTGAAAATAAAAAAAACATTTCAAAATACTATAAATAACACTGAACTTACATAGTAGTTCCGTAAAATTCTTTAATTTATTCCTGTTCCAAACCTATAAGACTTTCTGTCTTCTGCGGAACACAAAAAAAAGAAGATATTTTATTATTATTATTATTAAGAAGATATATACATGAGTTTTGTGAGACAGAAAAGTGGAGGAGGACAAGAAAGGACACAAATGAAGAGAGAATCCCTATATCAGAAACATGATGAAAGGCAGAAAAGAGGACGCACTAGAGGACAGCGGGGCAGACATGGTAGAGGGCACCAGTCTCCTTTACTGCGCGATCACATTACGGCATACACAGGATGAGTAGCCCTTCAGGTGAGCGTGGTTGTCAACAGAGACAAACTGCAGCTCTTGGGACTGCCCCAGATCTGACAAATTATCCCCCTACATCAGTCACCTCATTTGATTCTACGAGGCAGCCTGCGCTCCGCTCAGGGTCACACCAAGCAGCAACCACAAGCTGTTCATCTCCAGGTGTCCATTAATGATGTTCTCCTTGATGCCACTCTCAAGCACTATACAGTGAAGTGTAATGCCTCACCCTGCTAATTACGAGCGAGAGGACAGGAAGTGTGAAATTCACTAATGCTCCGCTAAATGTCAAACTGCAAACTGCTGACTCTTTATTTGTTGTCGAGGCGTCTCATTTCACTCGAGAACTGGTGTTGGCTTAATGCAAATGTTGCGGGAAAGTAAGTGCAGGAACGTCTTTGAAGTCCAGGGCTGTAGGGAGGGTTGACAAGGACAGGAAGATGGAGGCGGAGTGAAGGGGAAACTGCTGAAAAGCTCCACCCTTATTAGCATATCAGACTCATTAGCATCCCACAGGCAAAGACCCCTGGGAGAGAATGAAGCCATCTTTCTGTGAAATCTTATCCTCCCGATCTAAGCGCACTCTCCATATCCTTCCCTTCAGCTGCACAAAGTAGGACGACCTGTAGCACACTTCAGAGCAAAGCTCCCCGCGTTTTGCATGAGTAACTGCCCCCCTTTCCATTAAGCTGTTAAGCCACACAGTCAATTATCCTGGCTCAGGGAGGCAGCGGTTCATCCAGAGCCGGAGAAAACGATATGCTTTGGTGGACGGGCAATGAGAGGGGAGGGTGCCATGAAACTGTGTACTCAAGCCAAGCGATTTCTCACGAGGAGAAGGTAAGGCAATTAGATGCTTCATTGCCTCTGGTGTTACATAAAATCTAAGGAGGATAAAAATGAAAGGCCATAATAGGGACATTTTGAACTATTATCACTTGGCTGTCAGATTTAGTGCCACAGCAAAGGAGCGCAGTTCCCCTTATAGGTCCTGGGTCTGGCCCCTTGCTAAGTAAGACATTAAGGGAATAGTTCACCCAAAAATTATGACTTTTTTGAAGGATGTTCATGTTGCTCTTTTCCAAGCAACAAAATAATAACCAAGGGTTGTCAAGCACCAAAAAATATTCTATGCAACTTTTGTGTTGTTATTGTTAACAAAACCAAGAAAAAATTTAATGAAAATCAATTGTGTTGACTGAAATACGATTAAAATCTAACTGGGAAAAACTGAAACTAAACTAAAATATATGACTCCAAGACTTAATAACTAATTAATTTTAGTTTTTGATAAATGGTATATTATAATGCTTGAAACCTTTAAAACCCACGGCATTAAAAATAAAAATAGACAATAGATAAATAAAAATGAGAAATGTAACCTTTTTAAATAATAATAAATTATACCAGTTAGTGCAATAACCTTGGCGGCCCTAAAATACTAAAATTAAAATAAAAACTAAACAAATGAAAACTAGAAAACCTTGAAAAAACTAGCTTTTAAAAATTGTTTTACACATTTCAATTAATAGTAAAATTCCATCAAATTGAATTGAATAATGCATATTTTCAAATTGAATGAATAATATATTTTAATTGAATAATTGATTAATGATTGTTCAATTATTCAATTAAAATACGTAAGGGTTCCATTCAATTTGTTGGAATTTTACTATTAATTGAAATGCATAAATCTTAAAGGCCTAATTTGTTTTGAGCGTAACAGTGAAAACTTGAAAAAGCTTGAGAGCTTTAATTGAAAAAAAAAACAAAAAAAACAACACATTTCAAATAGAATTAAAAACAAAATTAAAATAACAATCCTGCTTGTGAGATATATTCCAAGTCTTCTGAAGCGATACAATACTTTTGAAAGAAAAACAAGCCAAATAATCATTATTCACAGTAAATATTGTCGCTTTTGCATATTCAAACTTGGCATGTGGCATCTTTTGCAAGATATGTAAGAGCCAATGACATTTGGCATCACTGCCATCAAATCTGAATTTATGCAAATTTGTTGCTATCTTATGGCTTTTGAAGACATATAGATATAAATGAATAGGTTATATGTTGCATGGAGTGCTTTTCTGAGCAGTGTGAACATGTGGGGTAAAAATAACAACATCAACAACAAAAATTGTTTAACGTAGTGCTCACTTTGTGTGGCAAAAACCAAAATCGACAAGGCTCCCATTCAGCCCTTGCTCTGTTAAACAACCTGTGATGCACATCTGGACAGGAAGAGGTTTTTTATGATTATTTAACAACAGGCGGAAGCTGTCCATCTCTGTGGAAAAGACTCAAGAGCACAAAGCCACAAATGGCCTTTTTTATGTGGCGACTGTGAAAAACACAACTCACATCTAAAACATTTCCATTTTCCCTTTTTTTCTACAGACATCTATGCCACTCAAAGCCGCCGTTTCCCTGGGCTATGACCAGCCGCTACTGGTCCCATTCTTACAAAACACCACTTCTTCACCCCATACCATTAGCATATGCCATCCACATGGCTGGCAGGGAACAAAAAAACGCAGTGTAGTCGACTCATGCTTTTGTTTGAAGCTGCTTCAAAAGGAATGAGTGAGGATTTAGAGTACAATGTGGAAGCAACCCATTTAACAAGCTTCCCCTTGAGAACAGAATTGAAGAGAGGGGGAAAACGTTGTAGCCCGAAAATCTCCTAACCCCTATGTGCAAAAGAGACCTTCAGAGTAAATAGATTTACTAGAGTGTGCCGGCTCATGATTATGCGAGTGCGTATGCTTTGGAAGTGCGGGGTAGCATGCAAACACCACGTGAAAGGAAGGTTATTTTCCATTTCTCAAATAAATGTACCACAGATTTCAATGTAATTTCACAATCTGCAAATCCCACTCAGCCTAATGCAAAAAGTGGTTGTGGGTTCTTAAAAGGCAGCTATGTTTTCCCAGGATGTCACAGATAGCCTGGCGCACAGATAATCAGCCTGGAGCAGAACTGAAGAGAAATCAAGAAAGATTTGAGAGATTAAGCATGAACCTAAAGAAGAACATAATCATGAGTGAAAGAGCCATTAAATCATAACCTTTTGAGCACATAACTACAATGCTGATGTATAATAATGAGAGCGGCTAAAGGTGGGCGTTTAAATGAGTGAGCACTGTCTAAATCAATAGAGTCTCATCTTAATCAATAGGTCTTCAGAAGCAGGAGCGCTGTGAAGATGAGATCACAGCTGTAAACAGTTGCATCCCTGTGTGGAGAGAAGCTGCTTGAAGTCAAGATCTGGACATGACCCTGCAGAGGTCCGTACACTGGGGGCTTATGTCACATGTGTTAACGTCAGCTTAGCTTACGATAAGATCATCTCAGGCTACAAGCTCCTCGGTATAACTAGAACTACATGTGACTCGCAGCTTCGCGCCAAGCAAAGGGCAGCCATGCACATGTTTCGAAGGGGAAGAGAGTTGAATACATTTACACCTTGAGCAGATTGAGAGAGAAATAGTAAGTGAATTGGAAAGAGATTTGTTACGGTTTGCCAATTTTGAGCAAAGATCATATAAATGCTTATGTTACAGAATAATTTTGAAAAATCCCTTCAGGTTACTCCTTCCAACTGAGGGAATGACTTTCTATAATCATAAATTCACAATTTTACTGCTGTAGAAGGATTGTTTTTACTAGGGGAGAATGGGGATGGTTGTAATTCGGGTGAGTTTTAACACACACTTAGAAATTAGGTACAGGGATGAAATCACTATTATAGGCTATACTTGACCACAGATTCTGTGTGCAAATATAAACAATTCAGCGTAGAAAAAAATTCACTTCAGGGACAGGTTTTAGGACAGGAATAGGTTTTCTCATTTAATTTGATATATACTTAACATTTACTCAAACCTTTCACCTAAAAGCTAAACAAACCAAAAATATCCAGTATGAATGGATGTAACACTACTTTCTCCATTCACTTCTGCAGGACAAAGATTTTTTTCAACGTTTTTTATTTTGTTTTTAACAAGTTTTTCAATTAAAATATAAAACTTTAATTAAAAAAAAAAACCTTAACTAGTAAACCAGTTGGAAAAGTTGGGGAAGGGATTAGTGGTGGTTAATATGAAAATAATATACATATATATATATATATACAGTATATATACAGACAGTTCATTAACTAAATGAATAAATGTACAAAATGTTAACAACAGCACTTTCTGAACCACACATAAATTCACACCATTTAGAGTATGGGCTGTAATGATACACTCATGTCACGGTTCGATACAAATCGTGCACTGTAAACCCTAACGCTAAAAATAATTAATTGGTTTGAGTAGAGCCAACTCAAATGAAAGGGGTACTTCACCGCTGGAAAGATGAATGTGTATTTAAATTGGGTCATTTATGTAGTAGAAATGTGAAATTATTTTAGAAGTCGGTGCCTTCTAGACTGAGAAAAGCCAGAAAATGTATTTTTGGCTCATATGGATGAAAGACAACAACTCTCAGAATGCACTTGCTTCGTTGCCCAACAAGGCCAGTCCCAAGCCACGCCTACCGGTTACATCTCTTGCCCACTGTGGCACCACCCCACTGTTGTTTGGATTTTTATAGTAATAAAATAATTTAGTTCAGTTAGAGAACAGACAGTACAATTAAAAACTGAACGTGTCTGCTCAATACAGTATAAGCCAAACGAGTGTCGCAGCACAAATGCAGCAGGAGTCAGAATTCATTCATCAGAGAGTGAGGAGCTGATGATCGCGGAAGATTTGGTTTCAAAGTGAAATGCGCCTATTTAAGTTGAGTTTGTCATTGTACTGTTTTGTTGTTTTGTTTTCATGAAACCACAATTCAAGCAACCCGCCCCCAAATTGGTGCTAATTTTAAACCGAAACTAAAATAAACACGGCCGACTGGCATTCATTCACGGCCGCACAGTGCGTGTCCAATCTGGCGCGTTTTCAGTTCATGCCTATGGAAGCTTAACTTTCATAGAAATTCATTGAGAACACTTGCTTTGCTTCGCACCGCTCCATTATGAATGTCCATGCGGCCATCTGTGTCTTATATTCTGTGAGTGAGATCCCACCCCTGTGGGCGGGTTGAAAACATGCGGAACTAACCCCTAGTACTGGCTGTAGTCGCTAACCTCTGGCCAAAAAAGCCTCCAATGACGCAAAATGACGATATTTGTGTCATTGGAGGCTTTTTTCCAGAAGTAAAATACATAAATCTCTTGTCTCAGGGGGATATGGGGGGTACAAATACAAAGCTTAATGCTAAATCGCTGAAGTAACCCTTTAAACAAATTAGTTCAGTCAAATTAACTTTTATGAGTATTTAGAACTTTCTTTTTCTTTTGAGTTCACAAAATGAACACATTTTAAGTAACCTGACTTGTTTCATTGTTTTGAGTTTTATTTTGAGTTTATTTTCATTTAGACAAACTTAAATTTAACTGAACCGGGGCTGGCCACCATCATGGTGACGAGTGGAGCATGAGTTTAATTTGAGAACAGATATACAGTATGTTAAATGTTCTATATTGCTGTACTCAAGTTGATAATTTAAATTTAAATGTATTAATTAGCTTACTCAATAATTTGAAGTTAAGCAATTAAAATATATGAGTACAACATAAAAATCTGCAAGTTCTGCTTACTTAACCTTTATTGTCTGGCTATCACCAGACTAAGCTCAATCTTTTAAGACTGAACATTGGTCTGGGGAGTCTGCTATGTATTTTCTACTGCACAAGAGGCGTGATCAACGAGCATAATTCAAATGACTCTGTATGCAATTGGATAGTCCTTCAATCAATCAGACCAACGATCCATCGCTTCTCTATTTGTCATTGTGTTAAACCCACCAATAGTGCGCCAGGTGGATAAGCCGGTTTGTGATTGGTCCCCACAAATTTGTAACAGAAGCAGGATAAAACAATGTACAGGTTTCCAGCCTGAGCTGCAGGGCGAAATCAAATCGCCAGCAGGTTGGGCTGGGTTTACCCAGTCTATAAACCTTATATTTCTTAACTCTTACATTTTTTATGAAACCGACTGCCTTGGGTTATATCCCGCTATTAATGTATTTTACACACAAGAATAAAGCATCTAAAACTATTTGAGTAATCATACTACTAAAACTAAATGTGATATGGTGATTTAAATTACGTTTGTGCTTTCAATCGATGGCAAGAAATCATTTCAAAATGACTATTCCCAAACTGTAAGCAGTTAGTTCATCCAAAAATGTAAATTCTACTCACTCTCATGTTTTCATGCATTACACAAGCATTTTAACTTGTGATATTTTAACGCTGTTCATCATATAAAGCCATCGAGTCTCTTCAGAAGACTTGGATTTGGATTAGACCACTTAATACTTAATAGATTTAGGATGCCTATATGGCATTTTTGTTTTGTTTTAGAGGAATGGACATCAAATGGAGGGACAGCAATCTCTCAGGTTTCATAAAAATATTTTAGTTTGGAAGTTGAAAGAAAGTCTTATAGGTTTAAAACAACATGAGGGTGAGTACATGATGACAGAATTGACATTTTTGGGTGAATTATAGCCTACCTTATAAATACAGTAAACTCTATATAACTCTATATATCATATCGTTTACATCAACGATCAGTGTTGGGGAAAGTTACTTTGAAAAGTAATGCATTACAATATTGAGTTACTCCTTTAAAAATAACTAATTGCGTTAAAAAAGTAAAATAATGCGGTATGTTACTTTTGCGTTACTTTTTCTCACCTAGGCTAGGCTTGTTTGCTTTCGTTTTATATAACAAAAAGTTCTATTTTTGGGCAAATGTAAAGACTCTTTCACACCAAAATTGAAACAAGCCTCAGGCTGCAGGAAATACAAATTCACACCTGTACAGTAGAGGGCGCAACTCTAACAAACCATTTTAGCTGTGCTGCTGTTCTGGATAACAGAAGAATAGGACGCAAAGAAAAAAAGTTTAACACTTTACCAATAAATGCAAAGAATCTAAAGTCATTTTTGCTGACTTTACTGAATCATTGAAGATCAAAGTACAAAGTCAATAAAGTGAGATTAAATGCATGCAAATGTTTGTTTTATGTAACATTTCATTATTGGAGGTTTGCATAGTATTCTGAATTTGCATTTCACTGATTTTATTGTTTATGAGGAATACTGAATCTTTTTTTGTGCGAGTGAGATGACTAAATGCATGCTCATATTTACTCTAGAACTACAAAAAAGTAGAAAAAGTAATTTTAAAAGTAATGCGTTACTTGAAAAAGTAATCTGATTACGTAACTCAAGTTACTTGTAATGCGTTACCACTAACACTGTCAACGATACCTATTATCACATTTTATATTGCGATATCTTGTATATCTTATATATAATTTTTGAAATATATTGTACAAGTGTTACAACCATCCCTTGGTCTCCACCACTGCTGTTATTATTTCATACCGAAAGCTTCTCAAAAGCGCAAGAGAGCATTTGTAAGATGCCTCAGAAATGCTATTGGGTATCAGGCCTTTTTCAAAAGGCGCTCTAATCAATCAGACTGGGTTTGCCCTTCTGGAAAGACAAGCCCAGTTTCCCTGCACTCATCCGTCACAGACAGCCTCTGCTTGTCTACTTGGCTCTTTTCACACCATTTCTCTTACTCCTCCACTACATGATGACTTATTATGTTTTCCACAGGCTCGATTTCCCCCTTCTCGTTGTTTTCACTTTCCCTCTTCTTGATGGAGAGTAACGATAGCCTTCTCTCTGATTTTTCCATCTCAATAGCAGGAGAACGAGCTCCAAATGTCTGGCAAAGACTCAACCGGCAGAGAAACCTCGAGAGCTCGGCGCACAGAGGGCGTTTAATCCTAATTTCTCCCTCCAATAGGCCTCTTCCGTAATATTCATCCTGACAGAAAAACATCTGCCCCATCAAAACACCTCTAGAGATGGAGGAATCAGTTACATTCAAGGGTGTTTTTGTTGAAGCTAACAGTGGGTGAGGAAAGGCACTTCTCAGCGGTTTCACACACAATTATCCATCCAAAAACTGTGAGGCACGCTTGAGCAAAGCCGCCTAAGATGTGCAAGAAGAACAGAGGTAATATTACAGTGATGGTGAGAAGGTTCTTTACTACTGAGAGCTGAATAGCATAACAAGACATTTTTTTTAAAAGCAAATAGTAGAAACCAGAGTTCATGTCGTTTCCATGGAGAATCAGATTTCAAGTCTATATCGCCTGATGTACATGACCCAAATTAATCTCGTTCGGATGCGTACTGGGATATGCAGAGAAACCGGAGTTCATATCAAACTGCATTTTAGTCATTTCTCTGAACATCATGCATGGTAAAAAAAGAAGAACAAAACAGTGATGAGAAGGGACTAGTGAAAATACTAGTCATGTGTTAACAAAAAGTTACCTTGTACTCTAAGGGGCAAATGTCAAGCTCTGCTCTGGATGGTAGACGAACAAAGCCTGCTCGGGGTGCTCTCTTGTTCCTAGAGATCTACTTGTACAGTTTCGATCCCACCCTAATCAAACATTCATTCATTAAAACAAAATTACAGGCAGGCATGTTAGTGCAGGCTGAAGGAAGGTAGATGTCAAAATCAACATCAGCTGAGTTACTCTGCATAGTTACAATGTACACACAACTAAATATTTGAGCATTGCACCATTAAATATAACTCGTATACATCTAAACTAAATACTTGTGGAATTCTACAACCAAATAATGAACATAAATTGATTTATTATCAAAACATAAAATATAATTTTTAAATGATTAAATGAAAATAATTAAACTAAAATGTCAAATTTTTTATTTATTGCCCTTAGAATATTCCTATTTCTCTGTATTTTTTAAAATAGTTATTGCATATTATATACTGTACTATAAAGCATATACATTAAATAGTTTAAAATTAATTTACTTTTATACTTTTAGAAATGAATACTTTAATACTTTCTATTTCAAATAAATGTTGCTTATAAAAACTGAAATGCAGCCTTCTTCAGCATAGGTGCCACATATTAAGTAAAACTAAATAAAAAGTATTTTATTCAAAATTTTCATTGCCTTTAGATGCCTTTCTTGAATCTTTCTTATTTAAATAATTATTTACATTAAATATGCTAACTTTTATTTCATGATTATATACACTGATAAGCCAAAACATTATGACCAGTCACAGATGAAGCAAATATCGCTGATCATCTCCTAACAAGTCCACATTTAAGATCTGGGTAGAAGAGATGGTAAGCAAACAATGAATTCTCGTAATCAACATGCTGAATGCAGGAATGAATAAAGATCTGAGCGGCTTTGACAAGGGTCAAATTGATATGGCAAGGTGACTGGATATCTCTGAATCATCGATGCATGAAGGCAACGAAGAGTATCCCGCCTGGTCCCTTCATTGATCTGCTTTGGCACAAGTCACACAAAATTTTAATGATGGTTATAGGAGGAATGTGTCAAAGCACACAGTGCTTTACAGTCTGCTTCGCACGGGGCTGCGTACTGTAGCTGCAAACCAATCAGATTGCCTATGATGACCCCTGTCCACCATTGAAAGCGCCTACAATGGGCATGCGAGTGTCGGAACTGGACCTTGAAGCAGTGGAAGAAGGTCGTGGAAGGCCATGTATGTGTGCACCGTTGACCTGGGGAAGTGATGGCACCAGGATGCACTGTGGGACGACGACAAGCCGGTGGGTGGAATATGATGCTCTGGACAATGTTCTGCTGGGAAGCCCTGAGTTCGGCCATTCATGAGGACATAAATATGACACGTGCCTCCTACCTTAACATTGTTGTAAACCAGGTACACCCCTTCATGATGATGTTCCCTGGTGGAAGTGGCCTCTTTTAGCAGGATAATGCACCCTGCCACAGTGCACACATTGTTCAGGTATGGTTTGAGGAACATGATAAAGAGTTCAAGGTTCCTCTGAGCACCAGTCATACAATAAAAAAATATCCAAATTTATAACGTTATAAACTATATGCGAGTCGAGTTCCGGCCGAAGAGTGAACTGATCCAACGCATGACGTATTGACGACAAAAAAGCGCAGAGGATAGAGCAAAACAAATCTTAGAACGGAACTCAACTCGCGTACGGCCGTTAGTGGCAGCCACTCCCATTATAAAGAGCCAGGATATGTTTTAATATAACTCTGATTGTGTTTGGCAGACAGAAGAAAGTCATATACACCAAGGATTGGTGTTGAGGGTCAGTAAATTATGGGAAAATGGGATAATTTTTGGGTGAACTAACCCTTTAATTTACCCACAAGTGATCAAGGGCTTTGGGCATTCTGTTTCAACCCATTGCAAGGGTTCCACCTGTAGTGGGTGCAACATAAACAATGATGTACATCTGAGGGAACAAGACAGAAGGAATTTAGCGAGGGAAGGACATAAAAAAAGTGGACTTGAATCCAACTAGTTACAAATGAACTAGTACTTACTGTCTCCTTCTGTGAGCTTTACATCCCAATTTAAGCAAGACCTTATGAACAGCTGCTGCGACTCTTCCCAGGAACAGGTTTAAGTCTCATGGACTAGCTTGTTCATATAATGTACGTTTGTCTTGAATGCAGACTATACCATTACAATGCCTCAGGATCTTTAGATGTTGCTTCACTTACACAATGCAATGAAACCATATCAGATACAGACACCAGAAAGACTTTTACTATGGAAGTTTCTGCGTTGCTGCCCATAGGCTTATCCCCAGTAAGTCCTGTATCAGATGGTTAAAGCCTACAGCAGAAAGCCAAATGTAAAGCAACAGAGAATAGCACATATGAGAAAAAGCAGCACAAAGGAACCGACTAACAGAAGGACCAACAAGCCTCTCTCTAGGAAGGCCCTGCAGGTTTGTCAGGCCCAGGAAAACAAGGGTAACGTGAAGGTCGTTTAAAGAGCGCCAGGCTGTGTGGTGCTGGAGGGGAGCTGGGGGAGAGTGTGCGGGGAACCTGGCTGTGAATGTGTGACGCTGGGGCTGGTGCTCGGGCGCTCTCCCTGGTGCTCCTCATCAATCTCTCCCCGTCCGTAGAGAGCCTCTGCTGACCCACATAGCAGCCCTACAGCAGGGAGGCCCCTTTTTTCTATTATTGATACCTCTGCATCACACAACTCCAGCGTACCTCCAGCACCACAGCAGAGGAGTCTCAAAGGTCAGAGAACCCCATGCAGGCCAATTGGCCATGTGACCTACAAGAATCAGACGGAAACATCACAAGTCATATCTGCACATTGTCTACTCAAAGAGAATTATCCCTTAACTCTTTCCCCGCCATTGACAAGTTATCTCGTCTTTTATGAAATCGCTTCCCCACCAAAGACGAGTTTTTATGTGTTCCGTGTTTTCACTGTTATAAGATGCACTGTTACGCATCTTCTGAAAGAGTACTGAATCTCCTGATCAAAACAGCTAAAGAAGATGCAGAAACAAGCGATTGTATATGTAATCACATATGTAAAATAATGTGATCATCAATATTAAACAGCATAGAAATCAAAACTGAAATGTCTTCTTAGGAAGAGCTATAGGACTGTGACGGTTTGAGGGTGTTGATGGACTCGATCTACTCTATCTGTGTTTTGACCATAGTTCTGAATCTGATCCAGATGTAGTCTTTGATTAAAACGCAACTTTCTTAGCTTTTTGCTCAAAATGATTTTTTTAATGAAACTTACCCATATTCAAGTGTTGATAATAAAAGGGTTATCAGTTTTTTTTTCTTTGTTTGTTTAAAAGCAGAGGGTTTGTTCTTTCTTTTGATATATTGCATGTTCAGATATTCATTCAACAAAATATTCTGGGGGCCATGACATTTTTGTGAAAATTATCAAAAACGCTGGCAGGGAAAGAGTTAAATGGAAATGCAATTGTACAATGGATTATTGGATTGTTGGATGTGATGGATTGTTTAGTGATTGTTTAGGTCAATAAAGGATCACTTACACAATGAGACGCTTTTTTTTTTGGCAGTCAATGGTCACCAAAAATGTTTGGTTACCAACATTTTTCAGAATACCTGATGGCAACACCAACTTTTCTTGAAGTTGCTTTTTTTTCAGAAACCATTAACCAAAGATTACATTGCTATGAATGTGACGCACATGTTATATTAGTCTTAAAATATTTTCTTTTGTTTATCATGGACACTCCTATTTGTCTTGATTCTAAGCTCTAAAGGTGTGCTCCACAAGTGATGCTACTTCAAAAATGGAGTCTGCAATGCTCAGAAAAGCGCATTTGTTTTTAAAAAATAGATAGTTGTATATGTTTTCTCTCACCAGCCATTCAATCTGACAATTAACCCAGCCTCTCAAGAACGCTCGATTTCCTTGGTAACGCCATGCAGTTGCAACTCTGCTCTGTTGCCATGCATATGAGGTCCTAATCTCACCTTTCCCTCAGATCCTGTTAAACAAACTGACTGTAAAACTAGACCAGTTGCTGAATGTTTTCCAAAGAGAAATGAGGGGAGAAGAAAAAATATATTTTTGCGCCTAAGAGAATTCCAGCACATTTCCACAGCCGAGGCAAAACAAACAAAGTTCTATGAGCCAGCCGGATGGTGTGGCACAAGTACAATAAACTGCAAATTCCTGGTTCCTTCAGCATCACTCATTCGTCTGTGGCTAACGCCACAATGACACAAGGCCATGAGGGTGCACCAAGGACACAGAACTCACCAGCCCAGTCCTCGACTTCTGCCCACGACAGGGATTCAGAAGAACAAACACTCAAAGAGGAAGAGCTCCTTGCTCTGCTGATGTTGCTGTTAGACATGCCTAAGGTGTAGAATCAGCTGGCTGGCTCTCTCAACAAAGCCCTGCTTTAGTAAACAAGTGTCTCCTTGCTGACAAGACATTCACATGTGCACTCCTCCAAGCATGTTAAAAGTATTTTTTACAAAAGCATTTACATACAGAGAGAGAACAAAACACGGTGGCTGGTTTATTGCGCCATTATTGTCGTATAGGAAGACAATGGCACCTTGAAAGCTTGTGCTAATCTTCCATTCTGACACGAACCAAGAGATGGAGTTAGGAGCTTTGGTTTGGAAACAATTGGGTATTTGTTCTCTGCTTATGTTTCAAAATTTAGGATATGGTTTTAGGAGATAAACAGCACTCTAAGCAATCTAAGACTCAGACGACGCAAAAAAACAAATAGAGTTTGGATGTCGAACTATTGCAAAGCTCTGCAGCTGGAATGCAATTCTGGCTTTACGTGGAGAAAAACACAGCTTATCTCATTGTAGCTATCACAACCATTACTGTGAGCAGCCTGGCAGGGTTGGTGACAGCCCATGGCTAAAGTGTTTGGCTGATTTTGTTCCTCTTAACTACCTCATCACTTGCACAAACACCTTGTTTAAAACATAGGGTAAAATGTTGCACGCTTGCTCTGTGAATAGCAGTCTTTATCAGAAGTGCAGCAGCTGTGAATGCATTAGCATACGTGCTGTGAGTCAGAATAAGCCACCTTTGTTGAAGTGTTAAACCACTTATGCAATTTTACAGCCAACTAACTGTGCTCTCGTTCCAAAATTTGGTTGCAGTTCATTATGAATAATCATAAGATTGAGATCGAGGGATCGTGAAGTGATACAAGGTCAGTGCATTTCACAGAGCTGGAGTTTCCTGCCCTCGCTTTTGTTTCGCTTTAGGCCAGAAAATATTTTCTGTAGTGCAGATGGCTTTGCTTCTATTGACATTCTAAATTCCATACATTTAGTAAAACTAATCAGCCTCATGAGGGTTAAATAAAACATTTGTTCAGCTTCAATACAATGAATTACAACATCTATGATGTTCACAATATGAGTGGGTATACTAAAATCTTAGGAGCCTAGAGCCAATAAACGACTGGAGATTTCTTCTAATAAAAGATCTGAAGATGCTTGATTCTCAAAAATCACAAATACTGTAATACATATAAACCTAATTCTTACAACAACATAGAAATGCAATAAAATAAATAAAAATAAAATATACACAGACATAAAGCTTCAATATACAGTAAGCCTCTTTACATTCTTGATGTACATAATAATACTAATAATAATGCTGATATATAATACAAGTTAATGAAATAAAATTCTGTTCATTACAATCTTCAGTTTACGGCTCTTTGCAGAAGTAGTATTTAAGTTTATTGCCATGTCAGCATCACTGGCTATTAGATGGCAGATACATATTAAACATTTAACAACACAATTTAATAATTAATGTAATAAAAACAAACAAACAAAAATAAGTACATGTACAAAATGAGTAAAATTTTATAAAAGTTTCTTTAAATGTACTTGTAAAAGTTGCTAAAATGTTTTAAAGATTTTCTGGATCATAAATAAATCCTTAAAAGTTTGTCCTGATAAAACACAGCATCTCATAACATTAAAAATTGTTTTACAGTCAAGTTGGTACGTCTCTTTGCAGTCTTGCTGTTCATTATCTGTCTATGTATAATGTACAAGGCTCTATTTCAGTATCAAGTTCCTCATTTGTCTATTAAATGTTTTTTCCTTGTGAAAATTAGGAACAGATGTGCGATTACTACTATATTACTAAGGTGAACTGTTGAAACCCGAATAATCTTCAACTACATAATATTAGCCCAATTACTTAAGAACATAAATGTGGATCATTTACGCAGAGTACTTCCGTTTAAGCAAACTCTGGAAAAGCCATCCACCATTATTACTATTAGGCCCAATGCATCTAGTTCTTATCTTTTTAAGTTCAGAAAGGTTTGAATGCACCTCTAAATGCTCATTAAATGGTTTAAGCATATATATATATATATATATATATATATATATATATATATATATATATATATATATATATATATATATATATATATATATATATATATATATACCTTCTAAGCAGTTGCATCCATACATGCTATAGTTTATCAACACCATCTAAAGTAGCATTTAATGCCTTTGCATTAAGTAGGTTAGTCTTTTCAGAAAAAAAAAAAGCTGGGGCACTTTTGAGACTGTGACTGACTAGACTGCTATGTGGCATGTCAAACCACACGTTTTTATCACTATGCCTCGATCAACGTCACCATGTGAAGACTGGGTTTCAATGTGAATCTAAAGATGTAGGTAAAATGTGTGTAACTGAGGAAGGCAGCGTGTCTATGACACTTTGGGGTCTGTAGAAATTTCCTCTTAATGAACTCACAGCCACATGAAGCTACATAAAGCATCAACAATCACCCACTATCCTCAAAGTTACTGTTTCTCTGATGAATACATTTGCATTTGTTATAGCTCTATGTCAGAAAAACTTTTTTTTTTTTCTTCCTTGGCCCTATTGTCAAAGTGGCATTTGTTAAAGAAAAAAACAATTGGTCATTTACTCATCTTTATGTCGACACTAAGATGCATTTTGGTCGATCGGATCATAAGTAGACGACGCTAAATACAGGTGTAAATGGGGTCTAAAATGTTTTGAGCTTGTCAACTTTTGACCACTTCCAGAGGTCGTCGAAAACACATTCAACTGGATTTCTTTCATAGTGTAG
Source organism: Paracanthobrama guichenoti (assembly GCA_018749465.1). Taxonomy (NCBI): domain Eukaryota; kingdom Metazoa; phylum Chordata; class Actinopteri; order Cypriniformes; family Gobionidae; genus Paracanthobrama; species Paracanthobrama guichenoti. Next base: position 1,819,910 of record JAGHMJ010000663.1, read on the forward strand.
ACGCTCATGTGGTCAACAAAAAAGACCACCTGCTCTCCATCTACTGAACTAATGCGTAAACATTATGGGAAGTGCGCTAGCCAGATGGGATTTAAACTTTGTTGGTTGAAGACTCAAGCCCATGCATTTTACCCATCTTCAAAACAAACTCTTCAGCCCACAAAGTTTGCACCATATTTCAAATCGGTAACACTTACAATAAGGTCTCATTTGTTACTATTAGTTAATCATAGTACCATCGCATGACATAACAACGAGCAATATATTTTGAAAGCATTTATTCATTTTTGTTGTTAGCAAAATCTGATTGCTCATTGCTCAACAAATACAAATTTGGATTAACTAATGTTAACAAATTAAACCATATTGGAAAAATGTTTTCTTCAAATCTTCTGAAGCCAAATGATAGGTTTGTGTGACAAACAGACTGAAATTTCAGCCATTGCTCACAGAAAATCATGACATCCCTCTTAATTTGGAGCATTCATGAACAAAATTCTTGAATAAATCATTCTATTGAGTCGGTATCTTTCAATGAATTGGTTGATCCAGTTCATAAAACAAGTCTAAAAGATTAGTTTACATAATGATTCTTGAGAACTCAATTACTCAATGATCTGGTCAACGGAGGTTAGGATTACTAATAAGAACAAATTATTATATAGCTTTAGGAGTGAACATACAACTTTTAAGATACTTTTATGGTGCTTTTGCATCCTTTTTGGAGCTCAACACCCACAATATTCTTCATTATGTTCCACAGAAGAAAGTAAGCCATACAGATTTAGAACAAAATGAGGAGGATAATATATAAGAGCAAGTCATTCATTTTTGGGCGAACTATTTCTTTAAAAGAAAGGTCATTTGGTTCAGTGAGATTACATCATGATCACCCACTCTTGAAGATGACCTCACCCTACTCACACTAGCTGCCCAGGTCAATGAATCAATTACCATATATCAAGGCAACAACACATTGACACAACACAAGAGGCAAAAAACTAATGAATTAATGAAAGAATCCTCTGATCTGAGAAAGCATCCTCCACAGCTGCAAACAAATAAGGTTGCAGGTCAAAGGTGAAGATGATCGAGTACACCAAAAAACACACATAGAATAACTTAATTGTTGTCTGCTCTTCATAAGATGCATGATTCAAATTGTCTGGATTCCAAGCGGGTATACCTCTTAAGCACAGTCAAGAGTCTTGAGGTCTGAAGGGGGCTCCTGAGAGCCTGTGTCAGCTGCTGGATGCAGACATGAACAGATGACTCAGAGCCCCCAGACACAGCCAGCCAAGCCTGAGGTCTCAGACAGACCAACCACACATCCTCCAAAAGAAAGACCTGTACACACACACACATTTGTGCAAACAAGGCTGGACAAATACGCATACACACGTATGCACACACACACACACACACACACACTCTGGCCTCCACCATAACCCTTTGCCCTTTTTCTAGTCTTTGTATGTCTGGTTCTGCCTTTATAAACATGACGCACAAAAGCACCTCTATACATGTGGATTTCACATTGTGCAAAGCTGCTGAATTAAAATGCATCTCTTCCATTCTCCTGACAATCTCCATTTTCTAACAGCAGCTATTGATCTACACTTAACTACACATCTGCATGAAAGATCAGTATAGAAAGATTAAGACAGATTTGTTCACTTTCATCTGAAGAACACATTTATGCAAAAAAGGCTATTTGCAATAATAAGGCGAACTACATGCACATGTTTTGCTCCTCATGTTGTCTTCATTAGTGAGGACAGGTTTGGGACCGAGACAGACAGAGGCCCCTAACATGTGACAGGAGTGTGAAATGAGATAAGCACTGCGGGCCTGTTAGGTGTGAGGAGCACAAAGCTGTCGAGCCCATTTAAGAGGAACAATTCTCCTGTTACAGTCTATATGTCTTTAGTTCTTCTCTACAGATACACAAGTACATATATATTGGGGTCACTAAAATGTATTAAAAATAAATCTTTATAAAAAATACTTTTATTCAGCAAGGATGCATTAAATTGATCAAACATGACAGACTTTTACATTGTTACAAAAAAATCAACTTTTTATTTTATTAAAGACTCCTTAGCATCATATTCTCCGTAAAAATATTAAGCAGCAAAATGGTTTTCAACACTGATAATAAAAATAAATGTTTCTTGAGCAGCAAATCAGCATATTAGAATGAATTCTGAAAATCTTTCCAACCCCAAGTGTATATAAAATATTTTTTTAAATATATAAAATTGTTAAGAATTCAGTTCGTAGAATTAATTTAGTAGCTTATTATAGCTTAGGGTAAAATTTTAAATGGATGTGTCAGTATTTGGTATGTCCAATTTTCACCAGCACTCCTAAATATTGATTTATTTCACATTATAATGCTTCTTTGTTTACATTTTTCAGAATCCTACACCTTTTCAGGTTTAGATTAGTACTCACATTTTCAGACCTTTATAAATGAGTTCCATTAGTGTAAGCTAATAGTGTTGGGGAAAGTTACTTTTAAAAGTATTGGGTTACAGTATTGTGTTACTTAGTTACTTTTTATGTAAATTAATGTGTTAAGAATAAGCCTCAGGCTGAAGGAAATGCACAAAATGCAAATTCACGTCTGTACAATAGAGGGCGGTGCTCAAACAAACCTTTCAGCTGTGCTGCCATTCTGGATTGCAGAAAAAAAAAATAGGACACAGGAAAGTTCAACACTCTACATTAGCAATAAAAACAAAAAAAGTGAAACCAAATGTGATGTTAAACTAAAGTGATTTTTGCTCATTCGTATGGATGGAGGTCAGTAGCAAAGACATTGGTTAATAAAGTGAGTGTGCCTCACAGGTGACGCTCAGTCTCGCTCGCTGCTCCCACGTCTCTCGCTCGCCCACCTCGCCACATAAATATTAAATACATAAAGTATATTTATGTAATTAGGCATATTAATTATTGCAGGTTTGTGTCAGTTTACATTTCACAGTTTTTATTCATTTTGAAGAGTCTGCATCTGTTTTTGTGCAAGTGAGAGGAGTAAATGCATGCTCACATTTAGTCTAGAACTACAATAACCATCGTTCACACAGCACACACGTCTATGCACAAAAAATTTTCTACTTCCCACTTCTGAAGTCATGATTATGAGCTTGTCGCATTCAAGTGCTTTGTTGTCGGAAAGAGCAGGAATCATGGAGGACACCAGGTTTATTCTTGCCTATTTACTTAGAAAATCTGATAAAAGCCAAAATGATATTTAGCAACCCATTCATTGACAACCATATAAACATTCACCGTGCTATCTAGTCAGCTGGCTGACAATTCTGGAATTTCTGTCAAATACAGGCTATTTTTGCAGTGTTTAATGCAATACGCTTAAAATGATTATTCGTATGTAGCCTGGACATGCACTACTTTAACGACAAGACAAGGTGACGTATCGGTTGTGTGAATTTTTTTTAATAAAGTATACCAGTCACAGCAGCAATTGTTCTCCCCTTTGCCATGTTTAAAATGTGTGGCCTGCCCAACTTGGGAACTTTCCAGTGATAAATATGAAGGGGCGTCCATGTCCAATTTTTAACTAGGAAACTCATATTTAGGATAATTCCGATATCACGTGAAGACTCCTGATTTCTCTTAGTCTCAGCCTCAGACCATTGACTGAAAGTCTGATGGATACGGCATACTTTTCTGGAAACACTTCAGGAGTTTCGAAGTCGTCATCTGATTGGTTGAATTCTACAGGATATCCATAAGATGTATTGCATTCTTTAACGGTCCGCCTGGAAACAAATGCCGTGACGCCAAACCCACTTGTGGAAGAGGAAGTGTTTACAACTGTGATAACGAGCGCTTACCAGGATCAACTAAACACTAGATTTTCAAAACTATGTGAAGTTTGCGGCTCCATTGTTGTAGTAAACTTGCACAGCGTTCTTGAATTAATTATTTAAAGATGTACGCCGGTCTGTTACTGTAGGGACGTTGACACCCCTAAACATGCCGCGTAACAAAACAAATTGTGATTGGTTGCGTTACATGTCAGTAAAAAGTCTTCTTGGGCAGCCCTTGGCCAATGAAAGTCCAGACCTTCTGCCGTCAATCTGAAGGTCTGGCTACGCGAGACGAGATTTCTCTCAACATGGGGACAGGAGAGGTGTCAGTCAGTAAATGGGAAAAAAAAGTATCTTGCGTTACTTATTTGAAAAAGTAACTCCGATATTTTGTTATAAATTTAAAAGTAATGCGTTACTTGTAATTGCTTTACTCTTTACTTGAAAAAGTAATCTGATTATATAACTTGTATTACTTTTAATGTGTTACCCCAACACTGGTAGTGAGGTAGTTACATGTTGTTTAATTGTTGTTTAAATAGTTTTATGACTATAACAGCAGATGTGCTATAGAACACCAATGCTGTACTGTGGATTTGCTGTGCACTGCCATCTTCTGGAATGCTTGGTCTCAAACCCCCTCCTTTCTCCCCCCTTCTCAGTCATCCTCTCTCTCTCTCTCTCTCTCTCTCTCTCTCTTACTCTCCCCTTTTGGACGGCAGCCTGACATACCAGACCCTGTTCGTTAGCGCATATTTTTACCCGCCGTTACTAAATTAGGAAGCCAGTGAGCGAGAACTATGGGTGGCTGCCAAGAGGAGAATAAGCAGGGTCTGCCGAGGGCCTTGCCAGCCCAGCCACTAGCATCAAGAGCCACTTAGAGCTCTCCGAAACAAGAGCCCTGCAGGAACGAAGGCCAAGCAAAGCTCCAGTATATCCTGGCCAAAAGACCAACCAGAACAAACAAACAAATATGCTGCTCTTTAATGAACACCTTGTCCACCGTCAATCAGGATGGTCATTATAACAAGACAAACAGCTAGAGTTGGTCACAGACTAGCCTGACAAGTGAATATTAAACTATTTATGATAAGCAGACCAATTAATTTAGCTCTTTTATGTTTAAGGACACTAATATAAGTGATTCCACAAATATTTCTAAGCCAAACACACTGAAGTGAACAATTCGTTGGCAGAAATGGAGGACTCTAAACTCTGACACTGCCATACACATATCTACACGGCAACAAGTAACAAAGCGTTAAAAGAGGACCTCATTACTGTTCAGCCAAATGAATAGAGTTCATGGTCATTATATAAGGTAGAGGTCTAGTTGACAAGGCTCTGGCCCTTTTATTCCCAAAGAGCTGAATACAAGTTCCCGCTCATCTTGTTTTTCTCTGTATCTCTCTCGGTGTGTGTGGGTGGCTCTTTTCAGTGCAAATCAATACCTCTTCACTTCCCATACAAACACTCACTCCCCACAGGTAAGACATCCTTGTCTTTTAGGTCTTTGGAGGCATATACAGGAATGATCGGGATCGAGACCTCCCGACCTGAAATAATCATAAAATTAAATCAATAAAACATGATGGATATAAAAGAATGGGTGATAAGACTTATGAAAATGTATGTCTTTGCTCTGAATGTACGCTTGTGTTATCAATGAATGTTGGAAAAAAAATATTACACTGAATATAGTATGAATATATACAGATAACTGATGATTATTCATAGAGAAAAAGAGAAAGAATCAAATGGGCAGATGGAGAGTGAGAGAGTAGTTCTGTTCTCCTGCCCTAGAACTATGTCACTTTGCTGTTGGATAACAAAATGCTATTGTGAAGACAGAAAACAGGACAAAATAGACTCCAATGTGATCTATAAAGATCCAAAGAGCCAGGTCAAGTCCATGGATTTGCTTAATGGATCAATCTGGAGTATTGTACTAAATAACAGCCACTTATACCTGCTGAGCTGACAAAGGCTGCAGTCTTCATCACTGCTAATACACTGACATCTAGTGGTGTATTACAGCTATGCAACTCAATTCATACCCGAATGCTGCACAGGAAAAAATGGTTACATCTAACTAGTTATTTTCAAGTAAATGTAAAAACATCTCTGAATCAACCTAGATAGTACAACATATATTTAAACCGACCAAAATTCATTTTTATGGGTTACATCAAGTAGAAATTGCTCTTAAATTGCTACCCATCAGAGAAAACTTTCTACATTTTTAGATTTTCAGAAAACATTAGTTAGTATGATGTATAAGCTGTTGTCCTCATGGGGACCAAAAATGTCCCCACAAGGACATTTTGTCCCTATAATGTAGAGCATACCTGAAACACACATGCACAGTCTTGTACATCTATTTTTAACCACCTGATGACGCGGAGTGCATTAAAATTGTTTAATGCACAGCTAGCCATGGATTATCCTGCTTATACCATGGTCATTTGCCAGCAATGACAACTTAAAGCTGCTATTGATGTTTGTAGCTAAACATTTGACCAGAAGGGTAAAATTGACAGTTATTTTAGAGATTCATACCTGCATCTGTTCAGCGACTCTCTATATTAACAATGAAGCTGCACAAACACTTTGAAATAGCGATGTAACCTCCTTGTTTCTGAGAAATATAATGTAGCGATTCAGTAGCGAAGCTATTTTAGGACTACATGTCGCAGGGCAGCGTTGATAACAAGTTTCTGTGCTCTTGAATGTTTCAGTGTGTGTGCAGCGTGATTTCTGCTCTTTGAACACAGAAAAACAGTGCATTACTATAGAACAGTGATTAAACTGACTTGGAACTACCTGTGCATTAAACTGTATTGCACACCTTCCAGCCAATCAGAATCAAGTATTCAAACAGACCATGGTATATAATATAAACATAGTTATTTACACTTCTGAAATGTGGATAAAGTTTGGTATTTCTCTGGCTGGCCTCAAAGTACAGTACTGCACAATGTCAACTGAGTTCAGATGATAATCACACCAAACAATTAATAATATTGCATGATTGGGTACTTGTATATACATTTTCTAACGGCATTTTCAGAATCCTTGAAATAAATCTTTTCTGCCTCAAGATCAACCTCATCTAGCACAGTGGCTACAGCGAACAGTAGAAAATAATAGGGCTACAACTAACAATTATTTTGATAATCGATTAGTTTGTCGATTATTTTTGCGATTAATCGAATAATCGGATAAAAAAGGCCATTTCTTATTTTAGTGACAAAACACAGTATTCCACATCCTGTCCAATGCTGTCCTTCAAACGTATCAGCTGAGTGCTATGAACAAGCACAGTGAATATATCTACCTTTACATAAATTAGCCATGGTTTTACAATGAACAAAACAAACAATAATAATAAATAAATGACGGTATTCAATGGTAACCACAAATTAGTTTTGCTTCAAATCCATAGTTTATCTATATGGTATTTGTGTGGTTATACAAATGGTAATCAATACGGCAAAAGCATGGTTTTACTATCTAATAGAAACTTTCGTAAGTGTATATCTGTGCTACAGCCTACATTATGTGCAAAAAAAGTTTTGTTTTTGTACTGTTTAGTTCTGTCAGGACGCGCTTTCTTGCAAAAAGGAAATACTCGCGTGAATTTGTAGCATTTACAGATGAGGATATAACTACTGTTCTCTTTATAAATCGGTGGATAAAGCCTGCAAAATTAACGTTTTCCGCTGAGGACGCACACGCATATCAAAGCCCATGACAGGGTGTGTTAAACGCTAATGCATTCGCTTGAAGCTTGAAATAAACAGTTCTCATGTTTTGGGCGCTTGGATCATGTACCTTTCCCACAGCAGCTCACTCTGTTTCCACTCCACTATTTCTAGATGCACATTTTGTCCATAAAAATGCATTATTCAGTGCTGTCATTTGGCGCAACTGGTAGAAGCTTTGCGTACAGAGAGCAGACCCGACTAATCGATTAATGAGAATCGTTATCCATGATTTTCTTTATCGATTATTATAGATTTTATCGATTAGTTGGTGCAGCCCTAGAAAATAATATAAAGATGTGCAGATTTTGCATCACTGTTTTGCTGCTTATTATTTACAAATATCATCCATTTCAGAAAACCTTTTTTGTTTGTTTGTTTTTCTGAATGAACACACTGTGAAGGCACTATGTCTACTGTCTTCATAGCTCTCAGAGAAGAGGTTAGGGTGACTGCAGGCAATGAAGTAGCTGAGAAAATGAGTTCCAGTCCGTAAGACAAATTATGACTGTTTCTGTAAAAGCCAAAGAACAATGAATCAAAAGCTTCTGTTCCCCTTTATGGTATTTAGTGCCTAAAAGCTTTGTCAGATGAACAGAGTTCACAAATCACATCGGTTCAAAGCTGACTGAAGACCAAGCAAGACAGTCTGTTGAAAAAGACCATTAATAAGATTGAGAGACTCTCCTCAGATCAAAAACATGGAACCATAATATATTTTAAAATATTATCCATATGAAAAATAATACCCTATATACTATATTGATAAATAAAGTGTTCATCTTTTAAAACCTATATGTAGGCTATTGCAAACTTACTAAACTTGTGATACAGAGAGTGTTTTGATGCTTTGCCTGACTGTTTGGATGCTTGACTGAACAGAGTCAGATTCCTTCAGGCAGGTTTTGGACGCCAAAATCAGTGAGTAAGAAACAGCTCCTTAAAACAGATGAAGCTTACAGCCACAGTCTGAGGTAAAGAGATCTCTATTAGAATTGGAAATCTGACTGGGTCAGTCAAGGCTTCTCTGGTCTTTGACCCAGATAAACACCATGGGTTTCCCAAAAGTGTGCTTGTAGTATACAAATGTCTCCAATAAGACCCTATAATACAAAATTAATTGAAAGATTTTACTATTTTATGTATCATGGGGCTTTATTAAATAAAAATCATCACTGCTCTTATCAGGCATATGCGGACGACTGACTTCAAAACTTTATCCTTCAACGGAACATCAATCATTTATTACGCATTTGAAAATAGTTTCTATATTGAACTTTTAATGCAACAGATCTTAGCAAGTTGCAACTCTCAGAACCAAGACTCAATAACATCAAAGTTAAGAAGTTAATTAAGAAAGTTGTAGTATTTTACCTCATAACAGGCTGACAAGAAATGTTACGCTAGAATAAAAGAGTTCTCACATCAGAGTTTCCTCTTCTATATTTCTAAGGTTTACAAAGGCACAGGAGCATTTACTGTACAGACTAAGATATAGGCCTACATAGGGCGAATTCCAAACTGTGTTTTGCTCTCTTGAAGGGCACTTTGAGAACATGGATGCAATTTGTAGGGGCGTTCCAAAGAAAAGTGAACTATATTGAACTATATCTGAATCTCTTGACGAAGGGCCCTACCAAAAATCCGTTAGCGAAGGGTACATTGGAAGGAAGTAGTAAGTGCACCAGAAAAAACAAGCACAGCCATCTTTAGAATTTTGTGTTTGAACGTACGTTTTTGCGGGAGCTCAGTATATGTCTATGGTATATTGCTGTCGAAGGGCAATAATTCGCTGGTGAAGTTTAGCCTACTTGTTGTAGAGTTAGCAAAAGTTATAAACCCGATTCCAAAAAAGTTGGGACACTGTACAAATTGTGAATAAAAAAGGAATGCAATAATTTACAAATCTTATAAACTTATGTTTTATTCACAATAGAATATAGATAACATATCAAATGTTGAAAATGAGACATTTTGAAATGTCATGCCAAATATTGGCTCATTTTGGATTTCATGAGAGCTACACATTCCAAAAAAGTTGGGACAGGTAGCAATAAGAGGCCGGAAAATTAAAATGTACATATAAGGAACAGCTGGAGGACCAATTTGCAACTTATTAGGTCAATTGGCAACATGATTGGGTATAAAAAGAGCCTCTCAGAGTGGCAGTGTCTCTCAGAAGTCAAGATGGGCAGAGGATCACCAATTCCCCCGGCCAAAAGTACTGGAGCAATATCAGAAAGGAGTTGATCTTCGGGCCCTTAGACGGCACTGCATCACATACAGGAATGCTACTGTAATGGAAATCACAAAATGGGCTCAGGAACACTTCCAAAAAACGGTTGTCGTTGAACACAATCCACCGTGCCATTCGCCGTTACCAGCTAAAACTCTATAGGTCAAAAAAGCAGCCATATCTAAACAGTGCAGGTGTTTTCTCTGGGCCAAGGCTCATTTAAAATGGACCGTGGCAAAGTGGAAAACTATTCTGTGGTCAGACGAATCAAAATTTGAAGTTCTTTTTGGAAAACTGGGACACCATGTCATCCGACTAAAGAGGATAAGGACAACCCAAGTTGTTCTCAGCGCTCAGTTCAGAAGCCTGCATCTCTGATGGGATGGGGTTGCATGAGTGCGTGTGGCATGGGCAGCTTACACATCTGGAAAGGCACCATCAATGTTGAAAGGTATATCCAAGTTCTAGAACAACATATGACGTCTGGATGGGAGCATCTCTTTCAGGGAAGACCTTGCATTTTCCAACATGACAATGCCAGACCACATACTTGTTGCATCAATTACAACATCATGGCTGCGTAGAAGAAGGATCCGGGTACTGAAATGGCCAGCCTGCAGTCCAGATCTTTCACCCATAGAAAATATTTGGCGCATCATAAAGAGGAAGATGCGACAAAGAAGACCTAAGAAAGTTGAGCAACTAGAAGCCTGTATTAGACAAGAATGGGACAGCATTCCTATTCCTAAACTTGAGCAACTTGTCTCCTCAGTCCCCAGACGTTTGCAGACTGTTATAAAAAGAAGAGGGGATGCCACACAGTGGGAAACATGGCCTTGTCCCAACTTTTGAGATGTGTTGATGCCATGAAATTAAAAATCAACTTATTTTTCCCTTAAAATGATACATTTTCTCAGTTTAAACATTTGATATGTCATCTGTGTTGTATTCTGAAGAAAATATTGAAATTTGAAACTTCCACATCATTGCATTCTGTTTTTATTCACAATTTGTACAGTGTCCCAACTTTTTGGAATCGGGTTTGTATCATGAGCACTGTAATGTTTGAAGCAGAAGCGGAAAGATTTCATAAATCCGTAAGATTTTACCTTCATTCTGTGGAAATACAAACCGGAAGACAGACAGAGCACAACAAGCCTTATTGAGAATAGACGTGAAAATGCAGTATACAAATTTAAAGGTGCAGTGTGTGAATTTTAGTGACATCTAGTGGTGAGGTTGTGAACTGCAATAACACACTACTCACCCCTCTCTTTTGAAGCACATAGAGAAGCTACGAGGACCGACACAGGACAAAAATGTCGTCGTCGGAGAGAGCAGAGAGTGACTAGTGCTTTGTAGAGAAGTTTGTCTGTTTAGGGCTACTGTAGAAACATGGTGGCGCAAAATGGCAATTTCACTGTAAGGGGACCCGCGGTGTATGGAGATAAAAATGACTCATTCTAAGGTAATAAAAACATAACGGTTCATTATGTAAGGTCTTTAAACTCCACTTATATCATAGTTATGTATATTATATTGCTTTTCTGTCAATAGATCCTAATAAATACTACACACTGCACCTTTAAATGGTAGTAATTCAAGAATGCTTAGGAATATAGACCTATGTTTGGTCTTGTTTTAAAGAAGGCGTGAAAAAAAGAAGTACTTAAAAAAATTTAAGTATGAAAACGTTATAATAGTCCAGTTATAATAGTTTTAATTTAATGTAAATCAAATGTACTGTACTATATAAAATTATTTTTATATAAAATATATATTTTACAAAATATTTTTAATCTAAAATTACTATAAAATCAAAGTCATATATCTAACCTAAGTTGTGTTCCAAAATAAAAGGTGATATCACAAAAAAATAAGTTCGTATGAGATTTTGTTTAGATGCTGTACCAAAAATAGCCACCTGGTGTCACCCACATTCCAATGATTTGTTTATGCATTCTCCTGTAACAAATTAACACATTTCTATCCAAATATAACATTCTATCACAAAATATTCACCAAATATGGAACCTTGAGACTTAGACCTTTCCGACCATATGGGTTTGCCAAGATTAGAAAAGGTTTTGATAATAAACTACAATAAATGTTGTAATATGAAACCTGACACCGCCAATTCTCACTTTCATGTCACTGCCTGGCTGGACCAGCTTGGATTTGGCCATGGGATGCTTCAGCATAAAAAGGTGCATCTTCCAGTAAAATTCGAGTTTTTTCCAAAAAAAAAAAAAAAAAAAAAAAAAATCCCTTTCAGGCTAGAATCAGCATAGCTTCATTAGGGAGCCAGGCTTTGGCCATGGGATGCTACAGAAGAACTTGCTTGCTTAGCTTTATTAAAACGGGGTCTTATGGAGTGGCAGCACATCCTGAGCAGCTCATAATTCCCCTCAGAATGAGCTACCACCTGTTTTGCATTATTGTGCATTGCATTACCCCCTACTGGCCTCAATAAAGCATCTTCCAAGAAAAATAGTGTTATTGCCAGTAATGTCTCCCTTTCATGTCACTGCCTGGCTGGACCAGCTTGGCTTTGGCCATGGGATGCTACAGCATAAAAAGGTGCATCTTCCAATAACAATCTAGTTTTTTCCAAAAAGTTTTCCCTTTCATATCACTGCCAGGCTAAAACCAGCATATCTTCAGTAGCAAGCCAGGCTTTGGCCATGGGATGCTACACAAGAACTGGTTTGGTTAGCTTTAATAAAACGGGGTCTTATGGAGTGGCAGCACATCCTGAGCAGCTCATAATTCCCCTCAGAATGAGCTACCACCTGTATTGCATTACAGTTCTTTGCATTACCCCCTACTGGCCTCAATATAGCATCTTCCAAGAAAAAGAGTTTTTGCCAAAAATGTCTCCCTTTCATGTCACTGCCTGGCTGGACCAGCTTGGCTTTGGCCATGGGATGCTTCGGCATAAAATGGTGCATCTTCCAGTAACAATCGAGTTTTTTCCAAAAAAAAAAAAAAAAAATTTCCTTTCACGTCACTGCCGGGCTAGAACCAGCATAGCTTCAGTAGTGAGCCAGGCTTTGGCCATGGGATGCTAGAGAAGAACTTGCTTGCTTAGCTTTAATAAAACGGGGTCTTATGGAGTGGCAGCACATCCTGAGCGGCTCATAATTCCTCTCAGAATGAGCTACCACCTGTATTGCATTACAATTCTTTGCATTACCCCCTACTGGCCTCAATATAGCATCTTCCAAGAAAAAGAGATTTTGCCAAAAATGTCTCCCTTTCATGTCACTGCCTAGCTGGACCAGCTTGGCTTTGGCCATGGGATGCTTCAGCATAAAAAGGTGCATCTTCCAGTAACAATTGAGTTTTTTCCCAAAAAAAACAAAAAAATTCCTTTTACATCACTGTCGGGCTAGAACCAGCATAGCTTCAGTAGTGAGCCAGGCTTTGGCCATGGGATGCTAGAGAAGAACTTGCTTGCTTAGCTTTAATAAAACGGGGTCTTATGGAGTGGCAGCACATCCTGAGCAGCTCATAATTCCCCTCAGAATGAGCTACCACCTGTATTGCATTACAGTTCTTTGCATTACCCCTTACTGGCCTCAATATAGCATCTTCCAAGAAAAAGAGTTTTTGCCGAAAATGTCTCCCTTTCATGTCACTGCCTGGCTGGACCAGCTTGGCTTTGGCCATGGGATGCTACAGCATAAAAAGGTGCATCTTCCAATAACAAAGTAGTATTTTCCAAAAAGTTTTTCTCTTTCATATAACTACGGGGCTAGAACCAGCATAGCTTCGGCAGCAAGCCAGGCTTCGGACATGGGCTGCTACACAAGAACTTGTTTGGTCAGCTTTAATAAAACGGGGTCTTATGGAGTGGCAGCACATCCTGAGCGGCTCATAATTCCTCTCAGAATGAGCTACCACCTGTATTGCATTACAGTTCTTTGCATTACCCCCTACTGGCCTCAATAAATCATCTTCCAAGAAAAAGAGTTTTTGCCAAAAATGTCTCCCTTTCATGTCACTGCCTGGCTGGACCAGCTTGGCTTTGGCCATGGGATGCTTCAGCATAAAAAGGTGCATCTTCCAGTAACAATCAAGTTTTTTCCAAAAAAAAAAAAAAAAAAAAAAAAAATTCCTTTCACGTCACTGCCGGACTAGAACCAGCATAGCTTCAGTAGGGAGCCAGGCTTTGGCCATGGGATGCTACAGAAGAACTTGTTTGCTTAGCTTTATTAAAACGGGGTCTTATGGAGTGGCAGCACATCCTGAGCAGCTCATAATTCCCCTCAGAATGAGCTACCACCTGTTTTGCATTACAGTTCTTTGCATTACCCCCTACTGGCCTCAATAAAGCATCTTCCAAGAAAAATTGTGTTATTGCCAGTAATGTCTCCCTTTCATGTCACTGCCTGGCTGGACCAGCTTGGCTTTGGCCATGGGATGCTTCAGCATAAAAAGGTGCATCTTCCAGTAACAATTGAGTTTTTTCCAAAAAAAAAAAAAATTCCTTTTACGTCACTGTCAGGCTAGAACCAGCATAGCTTCAGTAGGGAGCCAGGCTTTGGCCATGGGATACTACAGAAGAACTTGCTTGCTTAGCTTTATTAAAACGGGGTCTTATGGAGTGGCAGCACATCCTGAGCAACTCATAATTCCCCACAGAATGAGCTACCACCTGTATTGCATTACAGTTATTTGCATTACCCCTTACTGGCCTCAATATAGCATCTTCCAAGAAAAAGAGTTTTTGCCAAAAATGTCTCCCTTTCATGTCACTGCCTGGCTGGACCAGCTTG